>JADRCH010000114.1:813843-966945 GCA_019843965.1 Rhynchomys soricoides
AGTGCTGTAAGGCCACTATAACACAGCAGCACACTTGGTAACTTAAATGCTGGTGATTGTAAACAGCACATGTTTATTCTCGAATGGCTCTGGAGGCCAGGAGGCCAAAGTCAAGACATAACTGCTCCAGGCTTCCCCAGGCTCCAGGAGAGAACCTGTTGCTTGCCTCTTTCTTCTTCAGCCTCCAATTCCACTGCCTTTCTCCTTTCTGTGTTTGTCTCCTTAATCCGGGATGTTCTTACCTTAAAATTCTTTAGTTTAAGGGCTGGAGAGATGGCTCAGCTGTTAAGATAAGAGCACTAGCTGCTTTTGCAGAGGACCCAAGTTCCGTTACCAGCCTCTATGTTGAGCTGCTTGAAATTGCCTATAACCCAGTGCCAGAGGATCTGACACCCTCTTAGGGAGTTCATGGGCACTTGCTCTAAGATGCAAACACACACACACACACACACACACACACACACACACACACTTAAAAAGCAAAATCTTTAATTAATTACAAAGAGATTTCCCCAGTCCCTGAGATGTGGTATGAGGTCTTTTCAAGGGTCCTTCCTGCCTGCCTGCCTGCCTGCCTGCCTGTCTGCCTGCCTGCCTTCCTGCCTTCCTGCCTTCCTGCCTTCCTACCTTCAGTCTAGCACATGGTAGAGCTTTAAGACTTTTTGTATGATGCATTGGCATTTGATTACTGAGTCGGATGCCATAAAGCCCAATAGTAAATACTAAGAAGACTAAAGTTAGCGATCCAGGATCTTTGATTTTGACTAGCGTAGTATTTTTTTTCAATAGTGCTTGAACATGAAGTGAAAACGTATTAACTGAAACTAAACCATCCCCTGCAACATAAATTGTTGTCAGCTTTTATAAATGGTTAAAATAAACAAGTTTGGTCTAACTGTTTATTTGGAAAATTTGGGAATGAAGCCACTTGGCAACGTAATTTGTAGCTAATTGGCTTTTGATAAATTGGTCATTTGACACATTGATTTTTGGCCAGCTGGCTCTTGGAGAATCAACATTCAGCCTAGGGCTTGGTGCCTGGGGCTGGTATGAGGCCCATGGGGGCACCAGGCAGGCTATATGCTGGGCCTCAGATCTAAAGGTCACCTTAGACCAGGAAAGGCCCAGAAGACCTACCCATCCCTCAGACCTTGTCAGAGCCTGCTTCCAGCTAGGGCATATGAGACTTTGGGGATTCAACTAATACCAACACTTTGTTGATTTTAGTGCTTGAGCTGAGTGCCTTGCGGTGGCTATTATCTCATTTAACTGCTGCCTGTACAGCCCATGTGATCTTTGCTTTACAGATAAAAGGAGCACAGAAAGGGTAACTTACCTGGCTAAGAACCAGTAAGTAGCATTCACATTTGGGCCAGGTTGTCTCTTTCTCTTGCTCTTAGCCACAGGGCCCAAATGACCCTGCTCTTTTCCTTGCCCTTAGTCAGCTCTGATCGGTCAGTTCATTCGTAAACGTTTGCTAAGGGCTCTATTACAGTGGCACCTGCTGCTGACTGTCCACTTGAGGAAACTGAGGCAGGATTTGATGTGAGACTCAGCTAAGTTCTAGCATCACAGCTAAACAGAAGGGAGACTGTTTCTGTTGCTTCCCACAGTCCTTCATCCTCCAGCCGGGGCTGGGGACTACTGTGGCTTGGTTTCTCTGGCAGTGGGACTAACCCCCAAGCCCCGCTTTCTACCCCCAGCCCTCCTTGTTTATATCCCCGTTAATGGGCCTTTGCAGGCCAGCCCAGCTGCCGTGGGAGAGCCAGTGAGCCACCTGGAGCTATGTCTGCTGCAGAATGTTTACGGTGCATGGAGCCAAAACGAAACAACATCCATCTTGCTGACTGGTCACAAACACTGCGCCCATTCATGGCCAGGCGGTGGATGGTCCCTTGCTTGGCAGTGAGTTGACACAGCTCAGCAGCTTGCAGGACAGCAAGAGGGTGAGGAGAAGGCAGGTGGGCTCGGGTGAAATCACGCCCAAACCCAGGCAGCCCTCTTTCCATTTTCTGTTCACCCATTCCTCTCACCAGATGTGTCGTAAGATGGTGCACTAAGAGTTGTCTGAAGAGAGTTCTCAGTCCCCGAGTTGGCTTTGGAAGTCTAGGTCAGCCCCAGCCACAGACCTCAGGAAGGCCTGAATGAAGTCATCTGTCCATGTGAGGTGCCACAGCATGTGACAGCTATCTGGCAGCCTATGAGAGTTTTGCCTCTGATAGACTCAGCAGTTATACACTAGAGAACCAGTCTACACATTTACCGTAAAGAATTTCCATCTATTATAGCGCTGCCTCCCATTTAAGGGTCCTGTGACTTACACAGGCCTCTGAGGGCAGCAGTAATGCCAGACACACCCTTGTGTTGGCACATAGAATTCAGCAAGAGGTGCGTAAAGCTATCTTTGGCCCAGACCAGGGAAAGGTTTTAGGGCAGGCACCCAAGCCAGAACAGGAAGCCCCCTGTTAGTAGCGAAGGTCTGGAGTGTTAGAGCTAGAATAGGGGAAGGAAGCAGGGCCAGGCCCTTCAAGCTCCTCCTTTGGGTCACAAAGCCTTTTGGTGTTTTCACAATGCTGGGATCAGAAGACACTAACACTGGGCAGCACCTGCAATCTTTGTGATTTACAAAAAGTAAATGAAGGCCCAAAGCTTGGAAGTTCACAGGCTGGAAAGGCCGAAGATAATTGTATTGGCCTTGCTTTCTGCTCAGAGTCTCTCTGGACTCAGCCTTACTTGTGCGGGTGGCTAGATTCTATATGCAAAGTTATAGAAACAGAGCAGAGAGCTCAACACCTTTCCTGTGGAGGCAAAGAAAGGCAAAGCTCTCTCCTCAGCTGGTCACCCTTCAGCAGCCCATTGCTTTTTTGCAGCCTGGGGAGCCAGGGCAGGGTCTGATTCACAGCCTATGCAACCGAGCACAGCTTCCAGACTTCTACGTTTGAGCCCACTTCTGTCTGCAATGAAAATGTGCTCTGCTCAGGAGTGCTCAGTTTCCATCTTTTCTCTCTCTCTCTCTCTCTCTCTCTCTCTCTCTCTCTCTCTCTTTTTGGTTTTTTGAGACAGGGTTTCTCTGTGTAGCCCTGGCTGTCCTGGAACTCACTCTGTAGACCAGGCTGGCCTCGAACTCAGAGATCCGCCTGCCTCTGCCTCCCGAGTGCTGGGATTAAAGGCCTGCGACACCACTGCCCGGCTCCATCTTATCTCTTGAGGTTTCGGTGGCTCTCAGTAGAGCAAAGGAGTTGCCATGTGCTCTGAGCATCCTATGCCAGAAACAAAGATGAATGCATGTGTGTCTTTCCATAATGCTGGGATTTATTGAATGACAATAAATTCAGAAGGTGCAGTGGTTTTAACAGCAGCAGTTTGCCAGGTCATCCCACGCACCTTAAAAGGCTGGCCAGAATGAATGCAGGTTCTTTTATCCCAGTATTGGTAATATCAACTTCCATTGCACACAGGTAAATATCCATATCTATATATCTATATCTGTAGTTGTATGTATATCTTATCTGTATATGTGTGAGTTACAGAATGAATACACGTTAAAGTGGCTACAGCAGGCGTCCAGAGGTTTCAGAAGCAGGCTGACAGAAGAAATGCATTTAGAGTCTATATTGATGAGCAACCCAAGCCAGCTACAGGGAAGAAGCTACTGCTGTGGAGATCCAGCCACAGGAGAGTCAGGGTTGAGAGTGCAGATATGGTCAGCTGTAGAGACAAGGGTGGAACAGGATCCAAAGTAGGATCAACAGCCCCCCACACACACACTCACACACACTCACATGCATGCATGCACACACTCACATGCATGCATGCACGCACACACGCACACACTCACACATACACACACTCATGCACGCGCACACACACACATACACGCACGCATGCACGCACTATTTGGTCTGGGACATTCAATACATTCTTGGGTCTGGCTTCACTGGTGTGATATGCCCACATGCCTTTAAGGTCTCAATGCACTCCAATATGTTTATGTAGTAGTACCTTTTCTATTCTCAGGAACACGTCATTTGTCACTCTGTACTGCGTGGATAGTGCCCGACAGAAGGTAGTGTTTATGGGTCTCCCCAGGCATCATCAAACACCCTCAAAATAAAGTCAAAATGGAGCCTCTCAGGATAAGGGCCAGCTCCAGACCATGTATTATACAATATGGAATGACTTAGTAGCAGAGATCAGGGCTTCTGTGGTCCCTCCCCCGTCACCTGAAAGGCTTCTGAGCTGTCTTTCCTAACTTTCTTCTTTAGTCTCCAAGGCTCCATCTCCCTTGAGACCTAGCCCAGCCATCACAGGACATTGCTCCTTTCAGCATTCATTCCTTCAGTCAGTGGTTCTCCCAACAGATATTCGGTACCCTTACCTGCCAGCCAGCTGCCCAGTGCAAGGGGAACTCGAGGAAGAAGGGTACACTCAGTGGGGGAAGAACAAGAGGAAGCAGAACAGAGCAGGTCTGGGGAGCTATGAACAGTCAGGCGCCATGTAACCAAGGCATGTGGTGGGAATTACAGGGATGGGCTTCTGCACCGAGGCCAGACTGAAGATCAGTCTTCCTTGGTTGGCTCAGATGTTATGTCCTAGGCAGTGGGAGGATCAGGAGTTAGATTTGGCCACATCTGGGCCAGAGTTTTGTTATTTAGAGATCACCCTGGCTGTGATAAAGTGATGGTCACATCTAGGGAGCAGAGGAGCCTGGTCCAGATGGAAGATAGTGGCTTACAAGGGAGGCAGAGCTGGTAAGGATGAGGGAAAGGAGGGACTGAAAGAGGGAAGAGCCGAGATGGGATCAAGGCATACATTGAAGTCATCGCCGGGGCTCAGCCAATGCCCAATGCCTGCCAAGGTTCCAGACTGCCAGTTTCCCTTAGCACACATGCACAGCATGTGTGCAACCATGTGCCCACCTTCCTGTAGATGCCTTCAAGTTCAAGACCTGGCCACAGAATCCAAGAACAGACCTTGGGACTCAGGGAAGTTAGACCCAGTCTTGATCTCAGAGCACCTCTGTGGGGTGGGGTGAGATACACTTGAACCAAATCCTGACCCTGCCATGCTTGCTCTTTTGACGTTGGGAAGACCTGGCTTTCCTCCTCTGAAGAATGAAGGCCTGGGTGAGAGGTTGCCTGCGGGGCATCTTTCTGACATGGAATCCATCTATAATCTTCCCTGCCTGAGCTGCTGATTAGAAAAACTCCATATAGTGTTCTAATTGCAATATAAAGAAGAGACGAGAGGGAGGTAGCCTGTAAGCACCGAGTTCTCGTATGTGCATGCTCAGGCATCGTTGGCTGGGGAGGTGGTTGATTGCTCACACCTGTGTGCATCATCCCGCAGCTTGATGGCTGCAGATGTACAAAGTCACAGGCAGAGTGGCCGAGGTGATGTGATTCTCTGAATTGGTGAACAGCCCTTGGGCAACTTCCAAACAAAACACAGTACAGTCTCTCCCTAATTTACATGGTAGTTCCAGGCCTGGAAATTTTAGTGTATGCTACAGCCATGAAAAAATGTGCTTTGTTTTCTGTGTAAAATGGACCTATGTTCAAGCTTCCACAACTGGGTCGATTGTTTATAGATATTTTGAATATCTGGCATGGTATTAAACAGTTAAATTAGGACTGACCCACCCTTGGCAGTAAGTTGGGCCCATCCCACTAAATGACAGTGGTCCCCAGACACTATGACCATCAGAAATTTTCCTTGTGACTTCTGTTGTGTTCCTTGGAGTGGCCCTCTCCCAACCCTGTTGTAGTAATGCTTGAGCTGTAGCCTGGAGGACTTGGGGAGAGAGCGGGAAAGCAGCCACCCCCCAATCACAGGGCTTCCTGGGGGAGGGCCCTCAGAGCTGGGTGGATTCAGATCTGGGGTGGAGCTAGGGGGATTTTTCAGATGCCAAAACTGTGCCTTGCCTGCAGGCTTTCCTGACCTTTGGACCAATCTGTGGAACAAGTAAACTTTTCCGCAGGGTACAGAATTCTGAGCCTCTCTGAAGGCCATGGAACCCTTCCCATGTCTTCCTACCAGGCCACATCTTTGCATGGTGCCTCCTGGGGGTGGGGACACCCTCCTTCACCGGATGGTGGTAGGGGCCCGTCAATCCTTGGATAAAGGTGAGGTAAGTGGAAAGCATAGTATGTGTTTACTGTCACTAAGGTATGATGTGGTAGAAGGAAGGGGGTGGCTTTAAAAAATTATCACAATTTAAGTGTGGTTTCTGCCAGATGTGTATTGCTTTCCCTCCTTCCTGCCATCCTGATTTCAGAATCTGTCAGGGAATGAGGTATCCTCATGGTTACTGTTCCTTCTCGGATGAGAGGCATGGCTACCACCATCCCTATCCCTACTTTTGAGTTGTCTGGAGCTGGGTACCCTGAACCTCCTCTGCTGCCGGCCCATGTTCCTTCTTGTGTTTTATGAATTTTCCAACTCATGACTCTGGATTTGCTGTCTATCCTTAAGTTGTATAGAACCCAACAGCCATTTCCTCTAGATTTCTTACCACCCTGTTGCTGTCTGTGCTTTCTGAGCTTGGATAAAAACAAGTGACTTTTGGTGACCGTGACTGACCTCCCTGTGTGATTTGGACCAGGCAGGACTCCTGTGGGGTTCCAGAGTGTCCGAGGAAGTGAAGGTGGGAAAGAAGCCTGGTACCACTCGCTCTCAGGCCCATCTTAATGGAGGTACTGAGCTCTGTGGACCCGAGGCATCACGGGATGAGAGGAACAGAGTGCTAGGCTCCAGACTCATAGAGAGCTCAGCTTTCAGTTTGAAGTTAAGAAATGCCAAGATTTATTCACTGAGCTACCCTTCCCCACCCCTAGGAGGTTCTCAGATTCACTGAAGATATGTTTACTTTCCTTGGATCCCTGACACTCCAGAACCTCTATTGCCACAGAGAAGCACTTAGCATCTTCTCTTCCTGAGCTGGTTAGTGCCGTCCCTGAGGAAGAAGAGTCTTGGGCCCTGGGAAGCCCTAGCAGTGTGTCTACCCAGTAGCCAAATGTTTCAAGCTCCCTTTAGGCTGTGCTCTGGTATTCATGTCTTTCGGTTTGTTTGTGGAGGCCTAGAGGAGCAGGGGAAGTGAAGCCTGGAGGACAGCCATTGAGAAGCCAGGCAGCAGGAATCTAATTTAAGCCCATTTTTTATGTAGCCTTGAAAATGGTTCATTTATTTCCAAAACAGTGTGCAGTGTTTTAATATGTGTCATACAGAGATTATAACCTATTAGAATTTTTACACTGTACAGTTTACCTATGTTTGTGGACAGCTTTATGAGATGGGGCAGTGGCTAGCGCCATGGTTCTCAACCTATAGGTCTCGACCAACTAGGGTTAAACAACCCTTTCACAGGGTCACATGTCAGAGATCCTGCATGTTAGATATTTATACTACAATTTTATAACAGTAGCAAAATTACAGTTATGAAGTAGCAGTGAAGTAATTTTATGGTTGGGGGTCACCATGACATGAGGAACTGTACTAAAGGGTCACAGCACCAGGAAGGTTGAGAACCACTGCCCTAGAGTCACATTGCCTATTTCCTCTGCCCTAAAAGGGAGCAGAGAAAGATAGAAATCTTCAGTCCTTTTGGAACTTTTCCTATGCAGAGCCAGACTGAACCCTGTGGCCCATTATATCTGCTGTTTCCCTGCTCAGGATCCATAGCTTCCTGCCAGGACAGACTGTCATCACTACCCACAGAGTCCTGCAGGACAGTCCCAGCCTCTTCTGCGTCTTCACCACAAACTTCTCCTTGTTGCTTGCTGCGCTTTTCTTCCTGAGCCTTCCTGCACCCCTTCTCTGGAGAGCACACTCTGCCTGGGGGCCTTTGCTTACTATCCGCTCTGCCTAGAAGGCTTGTCCCTAGGTGGCATGTGGCTTCTGCCTTCCTGCCCCTCAGGCCCCTGCTCAGTCAGCCCTTCCCTGACCCTGACTGGCCTGCTTCTCCTTACTCTCTAGCTTCTTGCCCTTTGTTTTAACTCATAACCTGTAGTATCTACCTGATATTGTAGGGTTAATTTGTTTCTTGACCTTTGACATTATCTTCTCTCCTACCAGAATGCAAGCACCACAAGAGTGGAAATTTTTATTTTTTGTTCAGTATATCCATGGTGCCCGGGGCAGAGGGAAACTATATTTCTGGTGTCTTATCCTGGTGCAGTTAGGTATCCAGTGCATGTATGTTAAAAGAACACATTAATTGTTAGCATCTGATGTAGCAACTCCTTTTCTGTTTTTTTAAACCGTCAAGACTTTTAATTTGCTTTTAAATACGTGGAATGTCAAAACCTGCCCTTTTCTGGTATTTGTTTTTGTGGCATTATGGGTTGAGCTTGGAGGCTTGGCTGTTCTACACGTGTGCTCTACTACCAAGCTGTATCCCCATTGGCCTTTTCTTTGGATGTAATTCTTAAAAATGTTTTCTCGTGATGAAGATTTTTTATAAATCTAGAATAAACATGCTACGGTGCCTTGTGTTGAGGCAGACTCCTCTATTTCGTGTTTGTGATTGGCAGCTGCTCGGTCCTGTGTCCAGCTCCTCCAAGTAGATGATGCGGGTCCCCTCTCTCACTGAGACTGGGCTGGCAGAGGGTATGGGAACCGACTCCCTCATAGCCTGTGAGATGGTCTCAGTTTCTTGTTGATACATACTTTGTGGTTAACAGGCCATTCGGTAAGTAACTCACATGAGTTGGGAGAGAAGCTACCAGAATATTATTCACAGACTGCATTTTTAAGCAACTGAGACTTTTGAGTCATTCTTGCTGCGTCACGGTGGCTGCTTCGTGGTGGTGTCTCACCGTGTAACATCTATTGCCTATCAGATTTCTGTTTATGTTCTGTAGTTGACATAACCATTCTATCGGACACACAAGAAGCCTCCTGTTCTTTTCTGTTATAGGTGGCTCTAAACTGTTAAGGTAACAGATTCTTATTTTGGGGTGGCGAGGAAGGGAGGGAGCGAGTGCAGGCATGCACGTGGCACTGTGTGTGTATAGAGGTTCCAGAGTCTCAGGAGTGTGTTCTCTCCTGCCGTGATGTCAGGGATCAAATGCAGGTTGTCAGGCTTACCCAGCAAACACTTGGCCCACTGAGCATCTCCCAGGCTAACTTTTATTTCTAAATGGGGACACCAAGAGTCATTTGCAGAGAAAACAGAGTTGTGGCTGATGGCATAAGGTGATAAAGCCTTCTTGGAGGGCAGTTTGGACGGTAAGTAGGACCATGCTTAAAACTGTGCTTATCTTTGGACTCGGCAACCCCATATCCCAAAAGTTATCCTACGGCTGTAGCTATGGATAAATTTAAGACAGGTGAGCATAACCTGGCTGTTTTAGTTTTCTCTTTTCTAAACAATTTAAAATACAACTATAAGGAATAATGTATGTGCAGCCATGAAATAGGACACTGCACAGTCATTACAATTATTTGTTGGAAAAGTGTTTTCACATCTGGACTTAAACAAATTTGGCTTGTATCAGACTAAAGCTTCTGTCTTGGTCTGTTTTCTGTTTGTACCATTCATTACCTGAGAATGGGGTAGTGATCCTGAGTGGAATCTACTGACTCACGGTTTGCAGGCTGGGAGCTGATAGTAATGTGCCAGCCTCTGGCAGATGCCTTCTTACTGCTTCATGTGTGGTAGAAGACAGTGCATAGCTGGAAGGTCAATAGAGGGCAAGAGAGAGGCAGACTCCCACGATGACAAACCTACTCCCAGGAAAAGGCATTGTCTGTTCATAAGATATGGTGTGAAAATAAGTCCCTGTGAAATAAGCACCAGCTAGAAACATCAGCTCGTGATGCCACACAACAGGCATCAAATTTCAACATGGTGGGCGTTGGTAGGTAGGGTACATTTAATGCTTAAAGTCATTGAAGAGCTGCCAAGACAGCCAGGACTCCACATACACTGAGGTGACTGTGACGTCAGATGTCATAATTTCCTTTCAGGCATTTACCACTTTCCGAACTCAAGGGAGCTTTTTGCAGCCTTACTATGTGTGTAGACTAGATTGGAGTTTAAGGCTACCAGGATAAGGCTGAGTTCCCAGGGAGACATGTGCTGGAATCTTACACTGTCACTTCATGTTGCTTTTCCTGCCCACTCATATTTGCTGGTGCAGACGTGGTACAGGCAAAAGATGCGGCTGTGAGTGGAGTCTGACAGTCGGAGGATGAGAAGCAAGGTGAACTCTCAATGGCTTCAAGATCTAGGAAGACAGATATTGAAGTTCAGAGTCAAGGGGGAGGAGCCTGACATCCCATGCCTTCAACTGGAGCCCCTGAAGGGTGGCATCCTAGGAGAAAAGGATTTAGGACCAGGAGTGGGGAAACCCAACACAGATTCAGAAGTGGCCCAGGTGCTCCTGTTACTAGACACAAGAACATGGAATAGAATAACAGAATTAAAGTAAGGAGTGAATCTGAATGAATGTGCTGTGGTTGGGGGGGGGGGTGCTGCTGGAGGGGGTGGAGAGCCCTGCGCTCAAAGAAGTAGGGAAAAAACTAACCTATTAGACAGTAATATATCAAGGTAACTTAAAAGTAGAGGAAGTTGTGTATGATAAGCTAGCAGGCAGAAAACAGAATAATAAAAACCATTTAATCTGAATGAAGTTGAGAATGAAGAAGAAAAATATAGAATAGATGAGCCAAATAAATTAATAGTAAGGTTATAGATTTAATTCCAAAAATATGGTAATTACATTAAATATAAGTGGTGTAAATGGCCTAAATATTCACATTAGAAAGGTTAGCAGAGTGCATAAAAATGATTTCATAGAATACTGTATTAACAAGGTCTTTTTTGTTGTAATGGATGTTAAACACCATGGGATGTTATCTCCCTGCGAATGCTGAACATTGCTTGGCTGTTCTGCTTGAGGTGCCTGGTTTGCTGATACTGTCCTCACACCTACCCTCCCTGAGATATGATGGCTTCTCTTTAAACAAGATGACTTCTAGTTCCCAGAGCTACCCACCGCATGCAGGAGAGCAGGGGATGCTCCCTCCTGGTCAGGAAGTAGAAGCTCCAGACTTGTGCCCTAAACCAACTTGTCATAGATCTGTGCCAACCCCTAGCTGAGAGGACCAGATTCTGCTGGTTGGCACTGGTGTACGGAGAACAGCAAGGGCAGACCGGGTGCACAGCCAGCGTCTACTGCCTGTCAGGCTCTGCTGGGCACCTCATATAGTGTGGTGGTGGTTTCAGCTTCATAAACTCTGCCATGGAAAAGAGAAAGCATGTGTTCTACACAAGGTCACAGGGCCCCTAAATAACAAAGCCAAGATGGAAACCTGGCCAGAATGGCCACAGAGTCCACATGACATCCTTCCGACTCTCCTATCTCATTTTTAAGCTCCATAAATAGGGTCCATCTTCTTTCCTGTCTCTGTCAGCAAGGGGATGCGATGGGTTGGATACTAGGGGTCGTGGACTGGGTGTGCTCTCTTCCTTAGGTTCACATGCTGAAGTCCTAACCCCCGGTGTGGGTGCCTTTGTGGTAGGGAAGTAATTGAGGTTAGATGGTGTACTGGCTGGTTTTGTGTGTCAACTCGACACAAGCTGAAGTTATCACAGAGAAAGGAGTTTCAGTTGAGAAAATGCCTCCATGAGATCCAGCGGTAAGGCATTTTCTCAATTAGTGATCAAGGGGGGAGGGCTCCTTGTGAGTGGTACCATCTGTGGGCTGGTAGTCTTGGGCTCTATAAGAAAGCAGGCTGAGCAAGCCAGGAGAAGCATTCATCCATGGCTTCTGCATCAGCTCCTACTTGACCTGCTTGAGTTCCAATCCTGACTTCCTTTCGTGATGAACAGCAGCATGGAGGTGTAAGCTCAATAAACCCTTTCCTCCCCAACTTGCATCTTGGTCATGATGTTTGTGCAGGAATAGAAACCCTGACTAAGACAGATGGGCACATAAGTGCAGGGTCCTGAGCAGCAGAGCTACTGCATTCATGAGAAGACACCAGAGTTCTCCCTGCTCGTGCGCGCTCTCTCTCTCTCTCTCTCTCTCTCTCTCTCTCTCTGTGTGTGTGTGTGTGTGTGTGTGTGTGTGAGAGAGAGAGAGAGAGAGAGAGAGAGAGAGAGAGAGCACCAAGGCCAGACCATGTGAGCCGGTGCTGAGAAAGTAGTGTCTACAAGCTGCAAAAACCAGCCTTCACTGGAACCCAAACTGCCTAGGACTCCAATCTAAGCCTTCTGGTCTCTAAACTTGAGAGAAAATAAACTGTAATTGTTCAACCACTCTGACTCTGGTGCTTGTAACAGCCACAGGATACTCACACTGGGGGAGTGAAGGGTATGTCTCCCCTACGCCCTTGATATGGAGCAGATCTCCGGGGATATAGAGCTTGCCTTGTATGCTCACAGTTGTTTATAGTGGTGTAACCATAGACACGTCCTGTACTCTGCTTCTGGAAAACAGGAGCTAGCATATGTCACGGATAGAGCCAAGGACACAGGACAGGACATGTGACAGGCGTGTCATCTACTTTGGTATTTGTCATTAGAAATGATTAGAAAAAGACCGGACAAGAGAGCGTTATTTTATCATCCTAATTTTTACAAGTAAAAGCTGTATGCAGAGACACCGGGAAGAACTAGCAAGCCTTTTCTCTCTCTCTCTCCATGTCCACTGTGGCTCTCTGGTGGCCATTGACTACTTCACTATTGCCCTACCTTCATTTTCAATTTTTTTTAATGTTTTGCAATTAGTATGTAACAATGTAAGGAAAGAATGGGCCCTTCTGTGTGTCTGGGTAACTACACGTTTATAGCCACGTGTGTAACCACCTTGGACTGTCCATGGCCTTTCAGGCCTGGGACAGCTATGGGTTTGCTCTTGAGGTGTCGTCTTGAGGTGAGCTGGCTCAGGTTTTATTGGCCTGAGTCCCTGTAAATCTAGCTTAGTTTTAAGGGGGGATTTATGGGGTTCTTACGGTCTGGGATAAGAGACAGTGGACAGCTTTAAGCCTGGTGCAAGAGCTCAGCATCAGGAGCCGCTGCTCTGGAGGCCTTGTCCAGGTTACAGGCCCCCTGGTAGCCGTGAATACCGCAACACTCCAGAAAGTAAATGGGCCTGGGCTTCCCATCTTGCTAGGATTCAGAGTGCGGAAGACACCTGGCTATCCACCTCTTACCACCTCCCCTCTAGTAGCCCCAGCTGTACACCGAGCTTTGCTGCTTCCAGTGCTAGGAAAAGAGGGTGCAGAAGTAGCCTGATGAGGCAGGAATGGCCTGAGAGGTTCTTTGCCTCTCTGTGTCCCCTTACGTGAGTTATGGACTGGGCCTGGAATAGGAGACATAGAGCCCTCTGTGTCCTGTGATCTCTGATGTCCCTGCTGCCAGAGCCTGGCACATGTTCCCAGTGCTCAGAGGGGAAAGTTGAGGCTTAGCATAGCCTATGCTCATACTGCTGGGGAAGTGCTACTGGCAGGGCACTCCTGGACTGAGGCTGTTCTTCTGTGGTCCCTGGCACTCACTGCCCAGGAGATTGGGCTTTATCCCTATGCCTGTCAAGAGACCAAATATAAGGCCCCCTTTCAGAATGCCAGCTGCACCAGAAACCATACCAGGGACTCTGTTTGCACTGTTTCCTTTCATGTGCACAGCCACCCCTGCAGCTGAGATTCTAAACCCCATTTTGCAGATGAAGAAACTGAGGCTTAGAGGGGGGAAGATCACTCACTCTGGAGTCAAAATCCAGAAGAGCAATGGTGGGACTTGGACATTACCCTAGGTGTGTGCCGGAAGTTGTTTAGTTTCCCTGAATTACACCGTCTAGCATAGAGCAGGCATGAGTGTGAGCACGGTACAGTTCACACACACACTCTCCGAGCATTCCAGCCACCTGCTGTGAACCTAACGATGAGCTCTGAAGTGGGACATATCCTCAGGAAGGGGCGAGGGCTGCAGAGGTGTCTAGAGAACCCACCTGCTGGGTAAGATGGATAAGCCCCTTACCCACCTGGGCCTCTGTTTTCTGTAAGGAGAAGGTTGGGCCAGTTCACACCTGGAGCTAGGTCTGCTAACTAGAGAGACTAAGATCTTTGTCCTGGGGCTATGATGGGCCTTTTTGGGGGGAGGTGGAGCTTTTACTGTTCCCACAAGCCAGTGTGGCAGTTCACTGGGGGTAGAGGGTGGAAAGTGGGTGGCAGGGATCCAACTCTGGTGATGGGGATGAGACGTGACGTATGGGCCTGGGCTGTGTGCACAGGACACCCAAGTAGCAATTGCTCCCAGGGCTGCTCTGAGCTGCTCTGAGCTGAGTGGTGGGGAAACTCCTACAGGCTGAGACCAGGGAATGTTCTAGAGGAGAGGAACTTGCACAGGACTCTAGATTGGTAAGGTCTTGCCTCAACAAAACACTGTGAGAATAGGCTCACCCAGACGGATGGGTGAGCCCAGGCTATGGGGCCCTAGAGCCAGGCTGGCACCCCATCTATCTGTATGCCCACCCGGCTGACCTTGTTCTGAGTGGTTGATGTTCCATTGTCAGTGCCACCTGTAAATGTCTCCCCACTTTGTAGATGTAGGAGAATATAACAGTTCCAGACTCTGAGTCCCTGAACCCTGGCTCCTTCAGTGATTGTCAGACTGACAGCCATGGTTGTCTTTATCATGTGATAAAATATCTGTCCAAAGTATCTTAAAGGAAGAAAGACTTATTTCAACTTATGTTCACGACTAAGAAGGTATAGAGGCAGAAACATCATGGCAGCAGAGAGCTTGGGCCAGAAGCCAGGCCTCAATGCAGCCCTCAAAAAGCCTGCCAGCTTTGCCTCCTGTCCCAAATGTTTTACAACCTCCTAAAACTGCACCACCAGCTGGGGACCAAGTGTTCAAATACAGGGGCCTGTGAGGGACATTTCACATTCGAACTACCATATCCCAAGAGCCCTGTAGGAAGCACAGCCCCACCTGTTCTTGTGTTGTTTTTGGTTCCTCTGGCAGAGCTAAAGAGTAGCTGTGACTCCTCAGTCAACCACTGGCTGTCTGCTGGTTTGCCTTTTGCAGGAATACTTCGATGATTAGGGGCCTGAGTCTGGCATTTCTGAGCTCTACACTTGCTGTATGGACTTGAGCGACTGACATGCGGCTCTGAGCCGCCTGCCTAGCCAGCTCCCAAGGGTTGTAATGAAGCTCACAGGTGAGGACTATGAAGTTTTTATAAACTCTGAAGTGCTGTAGCCTGTCCCTGGCTTGATACTTGGTTGGTTCTGAAAATCTGCTGTGGGAAAACAGAAGTCAGTTACCCTGTTGGCTTTTCTGGTCCCCACAGGTGGCTGCAAATGGCTGCAGGAGGTGCCCCTGGGCCTTGGATGCTGAATGGCAGCACATTTCAGTACCAAACGGCATTCCTGTGGGAGTCACCTTGAGTGTGGTTCTATTTTATATTCAAGGCATTATAGTAACTTGCAAAGCTTCTGTGTATATAATGTGAGCCATTTGCTTCAGGCTGGCTCGCTGGGACTTTGTTCAGGTGGCTGAGCCCCACGTTTGGTGAACCCTAAGCCTGGGGGTTTGCCCTTTAGAGTCTGACTTTGGACCCTGTAGACCCAGCCTGCCAGGGGATGGCCTGTTTCTCCAACAGCCCCGCCTGAGCCCCGGGAAGCACAGATTAAGTAATAGCACCCTTCTTACTCTTTGAGTGCTCCGTCTGTATAAGCTAAGTCCCCACCATATGTACTCTGTTTTCTCCCTTGTCACCACCACCCTATGATGTGGGTGTCAGCACCATTGTACAGACAAGAAAACTGAGGCCAGACCAGGAAACAAGACCAGTTTCTTACTTGGTTTCAGAAGTGCCAGTCCAGGCTCTGCTGTGAATATGCTGTGTAGTGACAAAGGCCTTTTCCTCTTAGAGCCTGTTTTCTTCATATATTGCAGAATACATGACCAGTTCCAGCCCCGACTTTGCAAGATTTCTCATCATTTGTCAGGGGGCTTCATGTGCTTGGAGAAAACCAAGGTGTAGGATCCGTTTTTGGCTTCCATAGCTCCTAGGGAGACACAGCGTCCAGGTACCCCACTTCGTCAGAATACCCCTATATCAGGGCAGCAGGGTGCCAGGCATACGCCTTTCATCCTCCCCTCTCCAGAGAAGATCCTTCCTTCCTGGAGACGAGTATGAACAGAAGAAGGCCTGCTCTGGGTCTCATGGTGCCCTTGGGGATGGAGAAAAAACTCCGCTGAAGAGGAGACAAGGCCTATATTTGTCCCACAGACCTGCTGTGTGTGGCAGGCAGGAGTGACTGTGTCTTTGGGGCATACCTTTGGTTTGATGGCCAGCCTTCCAGGAAGTGGAGATGTGGGGCTGCTTGGCATGGACTACAGCTCCAGCTGTGCCAGTGGTTTCTGTGTGACCTTGGGTGACCCGTTGTCAGCTCTGGTGCTCAGCTCTGCCAAGTTCAGAGGTCAGACTCTACCACAGGGCCCAGTGGCGTGTGGGAGACAAGGACTTGAATAGGCTTTCGGCAGCAGCCAGTGCCAACTTTGACTTCAGAGCCTCCCCCCTCCTTTCCAGCATCAGTTGTTTGTTTATCGTAGGGAAAGCTCTTGCTGTCTCCAGCAGAGAAGCAGCTAAAAGGCCCAAGCATTGATCTACTACTTGGTGCTGACTCTAATCCCCTCAGGCTGTCTTTCCTGTGTAACCTTGGCAAAGTAGTTAACCCTACTCTGCTTTCACTGGAGTCCTGGTTGAGAATGCTTGTTTGGGGTATGGGGCTGCAGGACAACACTCAAGTCTCAAAGTCCCATCTGGAAAAAAACGGTCGTGAGCCTGCCCTCAGGTGGGTACCAGAGAAGCCTGAGGAGGAAGGGCTGAATAAACGCTCCCTAGGTCAGTCACTGGTGCAACCCCAGGCTCACCACTGCTCCCTGGATCAGTCATTGGTACTCCCCAGGCCCATCACCACTGCTCCCTAGATCAGCCACTGGTGATCCCTGGGTCTACCTTCCTGCTCTACACTCTGCCTTGTGCTTGCAGGAGGAGGTACATGACCCAGAGAGCTCAAGAGGTCCTGGGAGGAAGCTTAGAACCACCATTACCTCCAGGATCTGGGAGAGGTTCTGACAGAACAGCCCCCTGCGATGCTCTCTGCTCCAAATGCCATTAATGGTCATAAAATTATCCACAGTTTTTTGGAGGCTGGTCCCATGGTTTGCCTCAATGGGACAATAAAACTGCATGCAGAAATGATCTGGAAAAGGCGAGGACGGCCAAGCAGAGCCGAGTTAAATGAGCTGCAGCCTGCTCTCATTAGCTCAGGCCATTCACATTTGTTACCAGGGATTTCTTTTTAATTAAAAAACAACCAAGTTATTAAAGCATAACCCTAAGAAGGGCTGGCTGGGCAGTTGTCGAAGCCAGCAGAGCGAACGAGCGGTCTGCTTAGCGGGACAGGCCACTGCCGCCAGGGAAATGGCATGAAACAGATGTTATTTTGAGCCCTCACCCAGCCCAGGGCCTTGAAAGCTGTTTCTCATCTACACACTGTTCAAGGCTGGGAGAGTCAGTACTGTCTGTCCTCGGCACAGGGATAGCCTGTGCTAAAGAGAGAGTCAGCTGAGCTAGGACTGAGGATGCTGTCTTAAAAGGCCATTTCTTATCACACTCAGTGATAAGGGTCTGGCACACTATGTACAGGGGCCCAGCACAGATTTCTAGCTGGGTAATTTGCATGAACCTGTTTCCCTGTGTATTAAGTGGAAACAAGCAGGCAGTGGGGAACCCATGGCTTGTTCCTGCTGTGTTACATGTGGCCTCATTGCTCTCCGTGTCCTTGGCTTAGAGATTTCCCATCCTCCTGCTCAATTGACGGTACCTGGACTACTTGGGCTTAGTAATGCTTTATTCCATCTCTGAAGCATTTTAAGGTTTCAAACTGTTGTGTAACCTAGGAGTACTCGCAATTCCTGGTGCTCCTATGGGTGCTAGCACTGTGGCTCCCATGGTATCCAGAGGAGCACAGGGTCAGGCACACATTGAGATGTGCCTGAGTTGTGGATTGGGTTCTGGGAAGTGAGGAAGCTCATGCAGTGATCCCCAGGCCTGAAAGCATTACCCCTAAAGGTCCTAGAACAGACAGCCTAAAGGATACCTTCCAGATTAACTACCCTTCCCCAAAAACGAGCAACTGTGGATGAGGTGAGGGAAGATGGGAGAGGCTTACAGCAAGCATGTCTGACGATATTATTCACTTTATGGGATTTTTAGAGCTGTCCGTGTATACAGCCTCATCTGCATTCACAGAGCCGATAGAAGCAGGCAGGAGTGTGGAGTATAGGGTAATTTGGTCATAGAGAACCACAGGGCACAGAAATGGATAACCAGACTGTCTATAGTGTGAATTGGGCAGCAGGATAGAGGGGGCTTTGGTACCGGTTGGCAGCAGATGCAGCTGGACTGTTACCTCCCCCTTGGCACATGTACCCAAAACATCTCCAGTTTCAGAACCCACTGGTGGAACATTGTTCATCCGACCATCGAGGCAGACCCAGGGCTGTACCCCAACCGCATGTCCAGCACATCAGAACCCAAACCCCTGCCTAGAGTCTGTACATGCTCAGTTCCCACCCTGAGGCAGTGTTTGTGAGCTTCAAGGAACCATCAGGTTGGCTCACCAGTGTTTGCGCTCCTAGAGCAGTTGCGTCGAAGTCACAGACATCCAGTGTCCACTAATGATCATTCAAGCATTGGCGTGCCTGTGTATGAATACCTGAGAGCTGAGGGTCTTTATCACTGCCAAGCGGTCCTGCCAAGGCATTTTGGGAGTTAAATATGGTGTCCCCGACCCTCAAATGTGGGGTGCTCAGATGGCTACAGGGGCTCAGTACCCTCCCTGTGCTCCCCATTAGCTTGACAACTCACTTCTCTCCTCTTTCCTGTTGTCTCACCCTAGTGAATGGGAGCTATGGGCACAGCTCAGAGAAGAGCCTGCTGGACCTGGACCTGGCTGAGAGTCCCAGCCCCTCCTGCCACCAGAGTCTGTTTCTTCCTGCAGGGACCCCACCACCCCGGGGTCACCCTCCTGTCTGTGAGAGGCTTCTGCATTTCCCCCACCCTAACAGGTATGTGCCCATTCCTGTCCACTACACCTAGTCTGCTTGGCTAACGGGACACACAGTGAAACTGAGACACAAGAGGGCCAGGGGCTTGTCCAAGTCTGTTACACAGAGGTGCCTAATGTAGGCTCTCCTTGTTTGACCAGGGGCGCAAGATGGCTTAAGTGAAATGCATGTTTTAGTTTCACAAGCTGAGGTGGCTTCTCTCAGACAGAGCATCAGGAGCTTCCTCAGAGGAAAAGAAGGCTGCGGGCAGGTTCAGATGGCTGCAGGGGCTCAGTCCCCTCCCTGTGCTCCCTACAAACTTGACAACTCACCTGTTTTCTCTTTCCTGTTGTTTCATTCTAGTGAATGGGAGCTCAGAAAGGAAATCCAGCCAAGATTCATAGTTCTTACTGTGGAAACCTTTGGTAGGACACACCCTCTCCACTTGCATGTCTCCGTGGAAGCACATTGCTCACCCTAGGGCAGCATGCCTAGAGCCTGCTTCCCAGGCTAGCAGATACTAGTTTGTACCCCCACTGCTTCACCAGCTACGTTGTGCCTACCCCAGGCCATGTGCTGGACTGCAGCTGGAGTCCCTGGGGACGCAGGCAGGGATCTCCATTGCTGGAGTGATGAACAGTAGGAGACGTTACTAGATAGGAAGACACTGAGAATTTCAACTCCCCATGGCCTTTTTTTGATATCACTTCTTTTTTGAAAGAGTATTTTGAAAGGCTTCTATTTTTAAAGAATATAGTCATTTGGTCAGACTGTCATAATAAATGTCATAGACTGTATGGCTTAAATAAAAGAAATTTATTTCTCATAATTCTGGCAGGGCAGGAAGCCCAAGATCAAGGGGTTGACAGGTTTGGTTTCTCTTGGCCTGTCCCCTCGAAGGGCTGTGAGGCAGTCAGATAGCCATCCCTTTGTCTGTATGGTCTGTACTCCTGTCTTATAAGGGAATCGGGCATACTGGGGCCTTTAGAACCCCGTTTAGCTTTAATTGCATCTTTAAAAGCCCTGTCTCCAAACACAGGCTTCCAACATATGAACTGGGAGAGGGCAGTCCAGTCTATAACCGGAATAAGTATCTTTCAGTCTTCAAGCTGCCTACCAGTTAATGACCGTCACATGTGTCTGTTGCCTGGCCCTGTCACTGAGACTCTGGCGGGACACTGTTTGTTGGGTAGGAGTAGTGGAGGTGTACTGTGTATTGGGCTGTCAGCCTAAGATGTGATTGCACTGAATAGAGTCTTCAACCCAGGTTATAAGCTTTAGGCCACAGAAGCATGGACCCCACCACCCAGATGTGAGGCCTTCTTCCCCCCACACCTCTGCTCCAAAAGCTGATTCCTCAAGTTGAGCAGCTTTGCACAGAGTCCAAGACAATGGTCAAAAGGAGGTTTATAATTTTGACTTAAAACATTGATGCCCTGAAGTAGTGACACGGTTCTCACAAAGTCATTTGGCAGATAGGATGCTGGCTTCCCAGCATTGTGAGAGTGCTGAGATTCTGACTCATGAAAACCAGGTGTCTGTACTTGGTCCATCACTGTGGCTTTGAAATATGAATCTGGGTAAAACAGGTATTTTTAAAGGTTTGGTCCTGTACCAAGTAGAACCTAGTGCCTGTTATTCCACTGTTAGAAGGAATTGCTCAGGGTTCGGGGGTACCTGGTGCATCTGGCTCTTAACCACTGAGCACTCATGGCCCTGGGGTCACAATTTCTAGAGAGAATGTAGAACTTAGCCCCAAAGCAGACAAAACCATTTGTCAGGCCTCCCAGGGCAGGAAGACAAAGCCTGGCCCAGCCATGCCCATGAGACCTCAGGCTGGGATCTCCCACCCTTCCCACGGATGCCATTCAGCCATATGTCACTTATATTCCTAACTCAGCCAGCCACTGAGCCATTCCCCTTTCTTTGCTGATGTCAGTTCACTGACCTAGAGACATTTGCAAAAGCTCCAAGCCGGTGCTTCCCTCTACCCTCTCTGCCAGCCTGCCTCTGCCAGTGTGGCGCCCCGCTAAAGCAGCAGCTGTGGTTTAATTTTTTTAAATTTACAAAGCCCCTACTTTTACATGGCCTCTTTTAGTAGGACTTGCTGTTGGCTGCGGCAGACCCAGTGTCCCTGCCTCTGGGGAGGGGATGTACATTTGCTCCTCCGCAGAGATGCTGGGAGGGAAAAGAGCTCAGTGGACAATTGCTTATGTCTACAAGACACCATTTCTCTTGGGCTTCCATTCAAGGAGAACTTGCAGTCAGTTCTGCACAGGAGATGGAAACTTGGCTCCTGGTCCAGGCCTAGTGCTGACTTGCTACTGCATGATTGCCCAGTGGCCCTCAAGCCTCAGGCTGACTCCCTCCACTGCCTCAGCAGTGATACAGGGTCAAAGGCCAAGCTCCAAGTGCCTCAGACTTTCCTTCCTGCCTCTCCCCTTGCTTCCATTCTCTTCACCCATCCTCTAGAGCTGAGGGGGCAGGGGCTAGGCCTCCAGGCCATCTTGGAGAGCCCAGTTCTGGCTGTGAGAGCATTGGTCTGTGGTCCTACAGAAGCAGGAATAATGAATGGTATCACGACTAGCCCTCTCCTTCCTAGGCTGACCCTTGACCCCAGCCATTACCCTCTTTTACATATACAGGTACGTCTCTTGTCTCACAGATAAGGAAACAGATCCAGACAGGGCGTGCTCCTCAGGCTCTGAGCATATAACCAGACCTCCAATTAGTTCCTATAGCTATTGGCAAGGTATTTCTGCTAGCATCACCCTCCACATTTCTTGCATTTTGAGTCTTCTGGTGACAGGGTAGCCCTGGTATTTCTACCTCCATCTTACCTTGTCACCATCCACTGTGGTGGACAGGTCTGCGCAGGAATTCCCATCTCCTGTTAGACAGTTGAAGGGTTCTCTTCCATGGTAAAGATGGCCTCTGTGGCCAGCCTTCCCTGCCATTCTTCCATTTTCACCAGTGAAGGGGCTAGAGACCCCAAACTTGCCCAGAACGAAGCGATTTGCCCCAGTTTGCTCATCTAGAACAGAGCTGACCCCAACCTCAGACCTGATCTCCCAGCTCCCAGATGTTTCCCCCAAGAACTGCAGCTTTGCACACATGTGAGCTCAGACCAGTCACACCAACTGCAGGAAAGACAAGCTGTGTAGGGCCAGTGTCACTAAATGAAGGAAAGAGTGTAGAAATTAAAATGTTACAGAGCATGTAAGTAGAATCTAAACCCCGCTGGACCTGAAGGCACCTGTAGCCTTTTCCCCACAGAACTCACTTGAAGGTCAGTGGGGAGGGTCAAGACTGACTCCAGGGAAGCTGGGGAGGCAAGGTAGTGACAAAGCAGTGGTGACTGGGGTCTGGCAAGCAGTTGTGTCCTTCCTGGGCTCCTCATTCATGCCCTGGTTAGCCTCCAGCCTCCTCTGCCTCCTGCATCTCTCTCCAGGTCACATCCCTCTTGCATCTGCTTCCTTTCCCTTCCCTGCCCTTGGCACAATCAGTTCTGGTCTTCCCTGTGTTCTGGTTCCTATCCTCCACTTCTGCCCAGACCCCTCCATATTTCTGCCCTCTGCTTCCCAGGAACCCTGCCCGACCTCTCCAGTAGAGAATGCCTGCCTTTCATAATCACTCTGGCCACTGTCTTCCAGGTCACCCAGACCTCAGGCTACGTATGTGAATGGCAGCCTCCCAGCAGGTCAGCACATCAAGCAGGAAGCCCTACCTGACTACCAGGCCATGGTCAGCACCCCCACACCCCTGCCTACCCACTGCCGAGCCCCATCGTCCATGGGTCTGCACTCAGACCTGGACTTCTCAGGCCGAGGCCTCACCAATCCTGCACCTTCCTGCTACCTTCTGGGCAATGAACCCATTTCAGGCCTGGGTCCCCAACCCGAGGCCCAGCTCCCTGAGGGCAGCCTGAAACGCTGTTGCCTCCTGGGCCTGCCCTCCACCTCTTCAGCCTCCTCCTCACCCTGTACCTCCTCAGATATCAATCCTGTCATCCACTCCTCCCAAACAGCTCTAGTTAGCTGTGTAAACGGACTCCGAAGCCCACCTCTGCCAGGAGACCTGGGGGGCCCTCCTAAGCGATCACGGCCTGGGCCTGGGCCTGTATCCAGTGACGGCCAGGAGGGCACCTTGCAGCTTGAAGCATGCCGCAAGTCAGGGTTCCTGAAGCAGGAGCCCATGGACGAGTTTTCAGAGCTCTTTGCTCCTCACCAGCAGGGTTTGCCACCTCCCTACCCCTTGCCTCAGTTGCCAACTGGCCCCAGCCTTGGAGGGCTAGGGCTAGGCCTGGCGGGCAGGATGGTGGCCGGTCGGCAGGCATGCCGCTGGGTGGACTGTTGCGCAGCCTATGAGCAGCAGGAGGAGCTGGTACGGCACATCGAGAAGAGCCACATTGACCAGCGCAAGGGAGAAGACTTCACTTGCTTCTGGGCCGGTTGTGTGCGGCGCTACAAGCCCTTCAACGCCCGCTACAAGCTGCTCATCCACATGAGGGTACACTCGGGCGAGAAGCCCAACAAGTGCATGGTGAGTCCTGGGCTGCCAGGCCCTCTCAGTCTCCCATGGAGCTGTACCATCCACTGCATTTGAAAGACTCCCATGAGAGCAAAGCAGAGCTCCCACAAAGTCCAGGGCTGTGGGTGTGGCCAGGGTATAAGCCGTGTGTGTTTCTGTCACTAGGAACCTTGGCAGGACTAGCTTATCCTTGCTGGGTGCCCTGTCCCCCACACTGAAGCGTTAGATGGATATTAGATGTAATTTAGCATGCCATGCAGCCTGATGCTGGGTGATCTCTGAACCTAAAGGAAGTCTGCTGAGACTTGTCTTTTCCATGTCACCTGATGGTGGCAGATGATGAGTAGAGAGTGTTTCCTCCTCCAGCACTGGCCTTTGTCCAGTGTACTTCCAAGAGAGGCTCCTAAGCCTTCTGAGTTTCCCACAGTGTTGGCTTCTGTAAAGAGGTACCAGGTCTCTAGGGCAGGCTTAGAGCTGAGGTCAAGACTTAGCGTAAGGCCCTGCACAGCAGCAGCGATGTCTGGCTGAGGCTGAGACAAAGGTTTGCGGAGAAGGAATCATGAGTATGCATGCATGAGTGTGCATGCAGAGTCACATGAGTTAGATGCAGGTACCCTGACCTCTGTCCCTTCTGGTTAGCCACATCCATGTTCTGTGATCACTGTAGTGGAAAGCCCTATGATAGGCTAGGAGAGGGATCTTAGTCCCTGTACCCATCCTCCCCATCCAGAAGCCAGGGCTGGGGCTTGAGGGTGCTATATAGCACAAACAGTACAGACAGGTACCCCACACCACACATGTCTCCATCCCTAGCTACCAGGCATAGACTGAGTGTGCTCTCCAGTCTTGAAGATGAGGAATCTGTCAGTTCATAGACAGGCTACAGGTGGACAGCCTTGACAGAAGGAGGTAGAGGCTGGGGCTGAGGTGTGGGGGAAGGGCACTGAGCTAGCTACTGGGGAATTTAACTTTGGGCTGAGAGTATGCAGGCAGGAGGGCTGTCAGTCAGCTGAGCTAGTCCCTGAAGATATCACATCCATGTGGGGTCTTAAGACACATGGCCTAATGGAAGACATGCTTCTCCAAGATGGAGAAGATCAACAGGGCCATAGGCCAGGGCCGCAGGAAACAGATTGTCTTTCCCCAAGACACAGACCACAGCTGTCAATCACATCTTCTTCCTCTTGGGAACCCATGGTTTCTGTATGGACCTAGGGAGTAACCTGAGGTGGCCTGCAGCCTTCTTGTGCTAGGGACTTGCATGCAGGCTCCCAGGATCCAGGAGTGGCTTGGGAGATGAACTGGGCCTTCCTGAGTCCGGTGGGGGCCTGGTTGCTCAAAGCAGCCTCAGGATCTTCCTGGTCAAGATTTTCACTTGATTCTAGCCTCTGCATGACACTGGGGATCTAGACTTGGTTCTGTCACAGTACCTACCTTGAAGGACCATGCCCTTAGGGATGTGTTCTCAAATCATCAGGGACCAGGCCGTGACATCCCTGGATGGAGTTTGAAGAGGCCCAGGAAGAGAGCCCAGAGGGCTTCATGGGGTTGGTATTTGATGCCTAAGGGGATGCATTTAGTCTTATCAGGGGTTTTATATATGGAGAATCAAAGGTCAGAGGTCAGATGAGGCTGGCCAGCTTCCCACACTCTTGGCACAGTGGTGACTTCACAGCTCCATGTGGTCTTCACCACAGCTCTGTAACTAGGTACTGTTCACTCCCGTTTTACAGATGAGAAAAGAGAGGCTCAGAGAGGTTGCACAATTGGCTCTAGGTCGCACAGCTAGTAAGAGAAAATAATAGAAGCGACAAGATAACAGAGGCTAAGAATCAGAATGGTAGTAGTGATAATAAAAGCAAGTTGTCAAAATTGTACCACTAGTGACCACTGGAGTGGGCTTGAACCCACATCCCTATACACTGCAGTGCCCGTGTTAACTTAAATCTGTTAATTTAGATGCTTCTCTGGGGCCTGCAGGCTGACGCAGCCAGGTGAGGCCATGTGCAATGGGAGCTTCTGTGGAGGCCCACCCCAGGCGGCTCCCACCCACGGTGTGTGAGAGTGCACTCCCTATGGTGGAGTAGGTAACCAGGGCATCGTGCCAACCCCGGCCCACATCCAGGTGAATTGAACAGCTCCCATCCCTGTAAAATTATTAATTTCGCATGACAGGCCTGTGCTACTATGTCTGTAACAGACAAAGGAATCTTGGACCTGAGGCCTCTGGAGGACAGGAAATAGATGAGACATTTTGATTGAGGAGTAAATGGCCCACTAAAATAGCAGTTAATCCTTTTAGTATTTTCCCAGCAGCATCTCCATGGCTTTCATGAGGTAAGCTTCCCCTCACCCCATCTTAACTGCAACACCCCGTGCTGGCAGCTGGTTTAAATTTAGCCTGTGGAGCCTCTGCCCTATCGGGTACCAGGCAGCCTGGGTGTGGAGAGAGGAGACTGCTCTCCGACATTGCCCCTTAGTCCTGAACCCTGCTGGCCTCCAGGTAACCCCGCCCTCCCTTGGTCCTGCCCTGTTCAGTAGCAGGCAGCCTGAGGAAGCTTCTAGATCTCCCTGCAATATCCTGTTGTGGTTCATGTTGCTCCTGTTGTCTCAGTCTTATTAAATCCGGGGCTTCATCTGCGTTACCATAACAAGCCTATGTCCAACCCAAATACTCACAAGGCGCCTTGAAGACGTGGACTTTGAAAAGATTAGTCCCCTGCTTTCTTAGGTTGGTTCCACCAGACAGTCAGAATCCTCATTGTCTGAGCTGCAGAAGCCAGCAGCCAGCCGTGGGGCAGAAAGAGAAACAGTGGCTTCTCAGGTTAGCCCTTCCCTGACGTGGGCTCTGTAAAATAACAGCGATGCCCAGAAAGGTCCTTGCTATGGTGAAGAATTTTAACAGCACTGTGATGCTGCATGGGGGGCATGAGCAGAGCCACAGAGCCTGTCTAGAGTCTCACATGCCTGCTTCCCAACTTGACTCTGCCATTTGCCAGCTCTGTGACTCAGGCAGGCGACTTTCCCTTTCTGAACCGTAGAATACTTATTTATAAAATGAGGCATTAACAGTGTTTAACCTCCAGGGTTGTTGTTAGCAGGGCACAGGAAGAGTGCATGGTTAACCCCTTCCTCCCCCTCATGCACTGGTGCATTGATGTATCTGCTGATGGGGGCAACCTTCTTGGTATTGCTTTGAGCCAGACATAATCTGCACAGGTCTGTCTTGTGCTGGTCGCAGTGGAAATCAGACTGTTCCCATCCCTACCCAGCCCAGGTTGGCAGCAGCTCTTTTACCCTTTATACCTCTTCTGCTTGCCAGTTGGGCTCAGGTGCATTTGAATGGTGGCCTTGGCACAGCTGAGCATTAGAGCCAGAGTGAACCAAGGAAGGCAAAACTCAGCCCCAAGGGCTTCTGGGAGGGAACACACACACACACACACACACACACACACACACACACCGGAATTACATTTATGCCTACTCCTAGTCTCCTTGTCTCAGCCGTGCCCCTCCCTGACACCTGATCTCTGGTGCTTGGGGAGGGAAGGTACAAAGGGTCGGGGTATTCTGAGAGTCTCCTTTTACACAGACTCGGTGTGAGCCTCAGCTTAGAACAAAGCTGGGCAAACAACAAGACCCCAAGGGGCTGGTTAGCCTCTAAGGGTACAGTACATGGGAGGTCAAGGGGGAAAGGGGAACTGGTACCATCAGAGACTGGCGCCAGCCAGCTCTCTCACAGTCACCTAGCCTAGGTGTGCCCAGCCCATTACCTTGCATAGCCTCTTCCTTCAGCAGCGCTTGTCCAGTCTAGGGAGGTAGAGTGCCTGGGTATATGCCCTACTCCTGGCTTTTGTGCCCAGTTTTGAGGCTAACACTCCAGCTCACTACAGCAGCATCACAGCAGCATCCCAGGGATTCCCTGGAGCCCTGGGATGCCTAGATAAGCAGGTCTGTGGTCCCATATGTGCAGACAGAATATAGGGGAGGCAGGGCTAGAGAGGGTTGCCAGGAGCCTGGAATTGCTCAGCAAATGCATCAGGGTAAAACTGATAAGCAAATACTAAGGAAAGTTTAGGCTGAGAAAGTGACCCTTCAACAAGGAGAGACCCACTCCCTGACACATTCACTTCTCTAAGTAGCAGGTTCTTAGTGAACCAGACTTCATGCAGGGAGCCATGTGAGGTGACTTGGGAATTCTGCCATTGGGAAAAGCATGCTAGCAAATGCTTGTAAGTGATAAGTCTTGCCATATTCTCCAGGTGATAGGGATGAGAGGGAGCTAGGAGCTAAGGATGGAGAGCCCAGATAAGTGGTTCTCAACCCTCCTACTGCTGTCACCCTAATGCCGTGACAGTCCCTCATGTTGTGGTGACCCCAGCCATAAAATTATTCTCATTTCTACTTCATAACTGTAATGTTGCTGCTATTACGAATTATAATGTAAATATCTGTGTTTTCCAATGGTCTAGGCGACTGGTTGTCTGACTCCCAAAGGGGTAGTGACCCACAGGTTGAGAACTACTGGCCCAGAAGTATAGCCTAGTTTAAGTTCAAGAGGGTAGGACACTATAAATGTCCCTGGGTATTGCTGAGGAGGTGGATCAGTGGGCAAAAGTGTTTACTCCATGCGGACCTGAGTTCAGTGCTCCAGCAACATCAAAGCCCTACAGGGCCACACACATCTGTAAGCCAGTGCTGGGGACCAGCACATGGTGAGGAG
The DNA here is from genome assembly GCA_019843965.1 of Rhynchomys soricoides. Classification (NCBI taxonomy): domain Eukaryota; kingdom Metazoa; phylum Chordata; class Mammalia; order Rodentia; family Muridae; genus Rhynchomys; species Rhynchomys soricoides. The sequence goes on from JADRCH010000114.1 coordinate 842,169, forward strand.
GCAGATCTCAGCAGCTCCCTGACAATCTGAAATGGTGAACCTCTAGGTTTAGTGGAGAAGCAATTGAGGAAGATATTCTGATGTCAACCCCTGGCCTCCACATGCAACCACATAGGTACATGTACACACACACACACACACACACACACACCTACACACACACACTCTCTCTCTCACACACACACTCACACACACATACACACACACCTACACACTCACACACCTATACACATACACACTCACACACATCTATGCACACACACACACACATACACACTCAAACACACGCTCACACACATACACACACATACACACGTACTCACACACACACACCCCATCCCTATCTTTGGAGCATCCAGGGCACAGAGATCTCATCTCATTGTGCAGATGGGAAGGGTGTTCTAGGACTTAAGGATCAGCATCCCCATTGTACAGTTAGGAAGGACAGTGGGAACAGTGGTGTGGGGCAGGTTCACATTCAGGCTGGGACACCAGGAGTAGGATTTGAACCTAGATCTCAGCCTAACTCCAGACATGTCCTACCATAGTTCTGGGTGGGAAGTTAAGTAAATATCTAAACTTGAAACTTATTCTGTAAGCTTTCAGGGGCCCTTGCCTGGGTCCTGGGGTCACAAAGGAGAATTAACTAGGTTCAGGAGCCCTCAGCCAGATAGAGAGCCAGTTGGCTGTGATTTGGTGGGTTCTCTGTTCTCTCTGAAGGGACAAAAAAGTTGCCTGAGAGCAAGCCCCTGGCCCAGAGGTGGGAGTTCCTAGCCAGGTTTGAAGGCTGAGTAATGAAGTGTGCTTTAACACCTCTGCCCAGGGGACACTACAGCAAGAAGTCCAGAGGAACCACCCTGGTCCTCTATCTCGGGTCACCGAGTCCCACCCTGCTGTGGGAATGGGGCCTGAGTGTCACCTCATTCCAGGGTTGGGAGGTACCTGAGTAGAGAGACGGCTTTGACCAAAGACAGCTTGTGAGCTGGTATCCAGAAGTGCCCATAGTACTGTCCTCTCCTGGGGTCATGTCAGTTCCTTGTCCACCTCATTAGGAGACAAGGGAGTCAAGGCCAGAGCAGGCATCAGGGCCTGAGCCACCCAGAAAGTTCTAGAAGCCTTGTGGACTTGCCTCCTTCCCATCCCTCAAGTCCTTCCTGGGCTCCCACTTCTTAAAGCCTCTAGGCCCTGGCTTCTGGTTTCTGAGTCTGCAATGTCCTTCCCAACTTGGCAGGCTCCTGTTTTTCCCTCACATCCCTGCTCAGTGCTTCCTGCCCAGCTCCTTCCCTGAGCCTTCTGTTCTTCCCAGAGCTTCCTGGTGTGGCCAGTTGTCTCTGACTGCTTTACTTTACCCATTGCTGCACAAAATGCTTGACAAAAATAATCTTAGGGATGAGTTTCCAGTTTGAGATGGTATATAGTTGTTCACCATGGCGGGAAGACACGGTGGCAGCTGTTACACTGTGTTGACGTCAGGAAACTGAGAGATAAACATGCTGGTACCCACTTTGCTCATACCTTTTTAATTCAGTCTAAGGCCGCAGCCCATGTCATGGTGCTGCTCACATTCAAGGTAGGGCTTCTTCAACATCACTAGGGGTGTGTTTCCATGGTAATTCTAAAGCCAGTCAAGTTGATGATGAAGATTAACCCTCAGAGAGACTTTGGTGGCAGAAGAGCAGAGTCCTGGGCCTTTTTGCCCCAGGGCTGGGACAAGTTGTCCTGACAGTTCCCTATGAAGTCATAGCCCTGACAACACCCTAGTGCTGTCCCAGCTGTCCTACACCTGCACCTGGAAGCTGCCAACAGCTTGTGACTGGTGCAAGCCTGACTAAACCCCTCAGCCCGTGTTGTCTTACATGTGAAGGGAAGTGGCCGGACTGTTATGTGGCTTCAGAAAACTGCCCATGTTAACCCCAGGTTCAGATCTGTACTCTACCCTTTGACCAACTGTGAGACCTTGTAAGTCACACGATCTCTCTGAGCCTGGATGAAGGGAGGCATGTCGTGAGGGTGAGATGGATTGGGTATATGGAGTGGGTACTGTGTCCTGCTGCTATGAGAAGCTAGAGTACAGGAGCCCAAGTGCTTCCTAAGAAACCCCCTAACCCAATGCTCGTGTTGATGAGAGTCCCTGGGAGCAGCAGGCTCAAGGGATCCGGAACACCAGCCAAGTGCTGTGAGCTCAGCGCTGCTCTGTGGAATATGAAAAACATTAAGGATTAAAAACAACAACAACAAAAAAAAAAACCCAACCTTCTGAATCGAATTTAAAATAACAAAAGAAAAACAGCTTTTGAATTTAATGTAAACAGAATTGAAATGATTCCCTTGTTGGAGTGAGAATCAGATAAAATCAACAAGGACTCTGAGAAAGTGTCCAGACTGCCTTTTCCAAGGGATGTCATAGAGATGGCAAGCTCCACAGCGAAGCATTAAATGATCCTGTCTCTGGTGTGCGGCTGATGTCTGGCCAGAGCTGGCATTGCCCTCGAAGGGACGGTGCGGGACAGACTTCACCAGGGCACAGTCCTGCCAAGTAGGAGTTGGGGCACTGGGTTCTCCCCGACGGAAGGTACTCTAGAGAAAGGATGGCTCCCCCTGAAGAGACTCCTTCCCTTCCCCAACCTCTCAGCACAGCTTTACTGATACTCTGGGCCAGGTTTAACTTGAGTAGTAAGGGGATAGGATGGGATGCAGGATGGAGCACAGCAGATACAGAAAAGAGGATGAAGCCTTCCCCAGGGAACCATATGAACTGGGTTCTGACAGGTTAGCCAGAACTTCTCAGGTACAGACCAAGAGGAAAGGCATTGTAGAGAGAAGAGTGGTAATCTTCACCTTGGTGGCTGTGTGGTAGTGCTGCGTTGTCTTGATACATGTAACAGAGTGGAGGTTGTAATTGAGCCTCAGTAATTGTCAGAGTCTAGGGAGCAACTTGACTCTACCCCAGGGGCAGTGGAGAGTCCCCGAAGGGTCCTAAGTTGGAGAGTGGCATGGATTGACATCAAGAAACGACATCACGGTCTTTGAAGGGGAATAGTCCTAATCCAGAGCCCTTTTTCTCAAGATCCTTCAGAGCAGCATGGCTGGGACTGTGCCCCAGAAGCAAGGCTTGGCTGTCAGCCAGTACTGGGCATCCTCTGGCTGGGCCCAGTTGGTTCAGCATCTGCACACAATTGGGCACTGGAACCCAGTCCCTGTTAGAAACAATGCCCGGCACATTTACCAGTGGGAAATGGAGACGCGTTTCCCATCACGTGGCCAGGTAACGTTTGTACAGCTTGTCTTTGTTTCCCACTGCCCACAATAAATCTTCCTCCGCTGCCAGGATGGGGCCATGGAGGTCTGTGAGTGATTAGGGTGCGACTCCACCTCCTTGCCCTGTATTCTTCCTGCATGGGTAGTGGTGGGATGTGCTATGTGGTCTTGCAAGGGTCTGGGAGTTGAGCTATGGGGAATCAGCTTCCTTTTGTCCCCTCTAACCATGGCAGGCTCCCTTGGTGGACCTGCTGTGTTACAGACATAAGCTCCAGGGAACAGGAGGCATGGTCAGGGTGGCCTTTGCATCTCTAAGGATGGAACATTTGGACCAGAAGGCTCTACAGGACTGTGCATCTAGGTAAGACCTGATGTGTCTGTGGACATGAACAAGGCTAGCTGAGTGATATTTGGTGGGAACTGCCTACCAGCCTTTGCTCTATAGGATCCATAAGGCCTCAGGGCCTGGAAGTGACATTCGCACCTTCCCTTGCCAGGTTTTTGATGGGCAGTATCAGCTTGGGGAATGTGCAGGACATGGGTAGATTCCCCTTCACAGTAGAAACAGTAAACTCCACAGGGTTGCAGCCATGGCCAGGTTTCAGTTCTCCATCTCCTTCCTCAACTCTCCCCTATGATCTTCCCATGACCTGTAGCTACCATTACTCCAGAACTGATCCATCCAGCTACACATCACAGCATCCCTTGACCCACGTGGTTTGAGGATCCAGTTGGTCTACAGCATCATTGCTGGCAGACTTTGTTGCCAGGAAACATGGTTAGAACTCAAGGAGTCTTCTGTGTCCCCTGTACACTTGCACTCTACACCCCCATCTCTGTCTGCTCTCAACCATCTCCCCTCCAGCATCCAGAACTAGGGAAGGGATTCATCCAGGCCACAGCCCTCACTGCCTGGGTTTGTTACCTTGCTATTGGCAGATTTGGAAACTGAGGTCCATAAAGAGGATTCTGCTCGCTGCAGGTCAAGGAACCATTGGTTAGCACCTGTGTCCTAACATGCCTGCCATGTGCTGGGCCCCATGCTAAGGGCTCACATGCCTCATTGTCAAATCCTGAAGCACATTGGCCGTGTTAACATGCACTGAGAAAGAATCTTCCAGAATTTGGCATCTCTCATTGAGTGTTCCTTCCAGCTACCATGTCACCCCAGTAGCTGAGCTGAAGGTCCAGGACATCTAAAGATGACCTACTGAGTTCAAGGCAAAAATGGCTAACATGTGTTCAACAGAATCGCCTTTGTTCTGGCAATCTGGTACTCTAGACACTGCCTGGCTGCATCCAGGGAGCCCTGATCAGCAGTGGGTTCATGCTTCACCCTCCTGTACACTGGAGCAGTGTAGTGACTAACAGCCATGGGTGTCAGGCCCAGAGGAAGCTGGGTGGGTACAAAGACCCACGCAAGCAGACACACAAGTGAGTTGTGCTTCCACTGAGGGCTCTAGGAGCAACCTAACTGTTGGGACCTCAGTGTCTCTATGTATGACAAGGGATTTGATTAAATGAAGTTTATAGCTATTCTGCTCCTGACTCATCCATCTCGAGGCAGCATGGAACAGTGGCCTGGGGCCCATTCTTTCCCCACTTCTGCAGGCAAACGTATGTGGCTGGAGCTAACAACTCTACCCCTTTGGAGCCTCACCTTTCCTCGTTTGTAAAGTGGAAGACCTGAACTCCAGTATTTCTAGATTTTCTGGAACTCTTCAGAAGCCCATAGTTACATCCCCAATGTCCTGGCATGGCCTGCTGGAGGAAGGAGTGAACCATAAAGGGAGGAGCAGGCAGGGTCCTCCTGGACCCTGACCCTAGTTCTCTTCCAACCATGCTGGCCTCCTGGCTGTTTCTCAAACATGCTGAGATCATTAGAACCACATGCTCTCTGCATAGCTATTCCCTCTGTCCAAATGGCCCTACCCCAGTCTGACCTCTATGCATTCAAACCCCATCTCCTATGTTACCTCCTCCAGGAGGCCTTCCCTGACCTGTAGCCCACTCTCTGTCATCTGTATCAGTTTCTACCATGCAGCCATAAGCTCCATGATGGTTAGACTTTTTAAGATTTTGTTTCTTGCTGTGTTTCAGTGGTAGCACCAATTCCCAGCTCATAGTATGTGACCCACAGGTCACAACGAACTTCACCAAATTAAGGGAGAGAATGGTCCAGAGGCGTTGAGGGGAGGTCTTGGGAAGGGCCCAGATTGTGTATTAGAAGGCCTATAACTTATGTGTGTATAAGGGACTCAGTGGTGCTGCGTGAACCTGAGCAGGGCCATCCAGGAAGCCCAGCATCAGGAACATGGTAGATGCTGAGCCCTTCCCAACCTAGTTCCTTCCTTGCTCCATCTGCTGCACTAGTCCAGAATTCCTGGAGCATCAGACCCCAACAAGACCCCATCCCCTGTACCAGCTTGGAAACTCATCCTGGTTCCCTTGATGGTACTACAGCTTGGAGAGAAGTTTGCAGTAAGGTCCTTACCCAGTAGATGCCTTGTGCTCAGTCACTGCTGCACCTGGTCACTGAGCTACAGAGCTTAGCTTCATGGCCAAGGCCATAGATGGGGTCCAATTCGGCATTAATTCGCAACAAAAAGATTCATGCAGCTTTGGGATGTAGCAGGGGACACAGTGATGCTACCTAGAGCTGCCATTGTGAAGAGTGGGAAGGAGCCAGCTGTGTACTAGTCCAGAATTTTCTTCAGAGAGTGCTGTCTTCTGAGAGCAGATTCCTGCTGCCTGTGTTTCTGTGGCGAATTGTTTGACCTTGGCAGCAGTCCACTTTACAGATGAGGAAACTGAAGCTGGAGTGTAGTCCCTGGCCTTACACTGCTCTGGTTACCTGTGTCAGGAGTTTCTCTGCAGAGTGTGAGATGGAAGTGCCCTTTTTCTTGTGTTTATCCTGGAGACATAGGAGGCAGCCATTCCTGAATGAAGGTCACCTAGAACTGCTGGTGGTCTCAGAGCTGATCTCAGCACTTAATCTGTACCCAAGAGGTTTGGCTGAAATGGGAATTGGCACCATAAGCAAGCCCCAGGCTTCCTCCTTGTTGTCCCCTACCTTCAGGAGGGTGGCCATCTCACAGGAAAGGGAGGGAACCAGAAGTGGAGATATGGGAGCTGGGGGTTGGGGGTGTACTTTGACCTGAGAAAGGACAAGAATCTAGGCTGTGTACAGGGGCAGACAGACTGTAGGGAACCTCATCTGTATAGGTAGGAATTGGCATGGCCTAGGATCTAGCTAAGCCCTAGGCTAGAGGTTCTCAACCTGTGGGTTGTGGCCCCTTTGAGAGGTCACATATCAGTTATCCTGTATATTAGATATTTACAGTTCATAGCAGTAGCAAAATTTCTGTTATAAAGTAACAATGAAATGATTTTATGGTTGAGGGATCACCACAACATGTGGAACTGTACTAAAGGGCCACAGCATTAGGAAGGTTGAGAAGCACTGCCCTAGAGACACTTACAGTGGTGTTGGCTGGGTTATCATCTTGTTCCTGGCTCAGTTTACCTGTCTGGCTGGGGTTGTTTACATACTCTCCAGAAGATCCATCCTGAGACGATTATTCACCTTTCCATCAGGACTCTTGGATAGAGAAACAGGAAGTGGGTGACATTGCAGGCATCACACCGCTATCAGTGGTGAGGCTCAGGACAGGACAGGTTTCTGCCACATGTTTTCTGGGATCTTTTGATGCTTGTGTGAGGTGAAGAGGTGTTTCCCTAGCCAGCTCTGCCCTCACCACTGCCCCTCAGTGAAGTGGGCCCTGCTGAGTACTGTGGTAGACAGGTGTGGTTCCCAGAGCAGGGGCTCCCAGCTCCAATCGGTAGGAACAGTAGAGCTGCTAGCTGCCCGCAGTCAACACCTCTGTAGGAAGCCTGCTGCTTACCCCCGGAAAGCACCAGCCCTTTAATTGTCTCCACATTGAAAACCAGGAGTGTCTGTCCTGCTGAGTAGCTGGTGAAATCAACCAGGGACCCCCTCCCCCGGCCCACAGGGGCTGTGGTTCAGCCTTTTGAGAGCTGTTGGAGGTGGTTACTAGGAACTAAATTAGATGCACCTGGCGGGAGCCCTCACTTCCTCTGGTAAATTCAGGATCTGTGGAGAGAAGTTAGGTGCAGCCTTGGGCCTCAGGTAAGCTGGGCAGATGGGACTTGAAAATGTACATTTCCTATTGGTGAAATGGGAAAAGTGAGCTGAGCCTCAGATCTTCAAAAAAAAAAGTTTGTGCTTTATGACAGTGTTGGCATAGTGACAAGCAGATCAGTATCATTACTGACTTAGGTTCAATCCGTGTCTCTCCGCAAACCAGGCCAGCAAAGGCTGGGCGTGTGGGAGTCCCATCTTCACTGGCCTCCGGTATTCCCTGCCCCTCTGTGGACGGGGGAGGCAGGGGGACATCACAGAGTCCACTGTGGTGGTCTAGCCTGTTCTGTTCCAGATCATTCTCTTTCTTACCAGTGAGTTTTTTCTTGTCTTTGTATTTTGCAAGAGAGGATCTGCATGCAGTTGTCACTGATTAGAGAATGGATGTGAACAATCTAAGCTTGCTTAGTTAACTGGATTGAACCCTAGGTTTTTTTGTTTGTGTGTGGGTTTTGTTTATTTGTTTTTGAAGGTTTCCTGTAGCACCTTGTTGACTTGCAGAATTCCTTTTGTCTAGGAAAGGTGACCAGTAGCTTATGTGTTAGGGCTGGCTTTTTCCGACGACTGTGAGGGCTTGTGGGAGCCCCGTGAGCCAGTGGCTGCAGGAAGGCTCAGCAAACAGAGCTTTTGATCAACATCATGCTGATGCAATTCCTAAGAAGTCACTTAGCCTTGCATTCACAACTCTGCTTGGTCTTTGAGAGAAACCAAGGGGGTGTGAATGATAGAGGTGACTGTGCTCAATGCTAGGAGGCTTCTGCAGACTCCAAGGCTCAGTCTGTTACTTGGGGCTGATAGAGCCACTTTTCAAGGAGTCTGGAGCCTGGTGCACTCTGTGGGTCTTAAGTAAAAGGAGACACTATGATTGGCCCGGCTGAGGTAGGCCACCAGAGAGCAACAAAGAACAGGTGAGAGGCATCCAGGAAGAGGAAAGTGCATGGCCCAAATCTGATAGTTACTTAAGCCTGGCCAGGCACAGGAGAGGAGCCACTGCCTGCCAGGAGGAATCTCTTCTGGCTGTGTGAGGCCCATGTACCCACGGGTGTTCTTGGCAGTCCTTACATTGAGAGGAGCAGAGTCTGCAGGCCCTGGGTCTATGAGCAAGAAACTTAGGCCTCTCCAGAGCCAAGCATCCCAGGCCTGTAGGGTGGGAGTCTGTGATGCTGTGGTCTTGGTGCCCTAGGTGTCACCCTGGTGACATCTGCCAGGCTCCTCGGATCCAGGCTCCTGGAGAAGGTCTAAGTAGTCTCCCTCCCACACTTACCACTCTGAGCAACAGTCTGAGTATTTGATGTGGGGCACACTTGTCATCCAAGGATGCACCAGGATCTGAGAGGGAGCAGGGAGAGGTAGGGACCAGGAGGACCTGAGGGAACACCTGAGTTCCTTGAACAGGTGGGTGGATGTGTGTAGTCCTGTGTGTGTGTGCACATGTGTGCAGTGACCACTTGCCCTCAGCCGCAAGCATGCACACGGACTGGCAGAGATATGTGGGGATTTGCTCAGAGAGGAGGTGCTGCAAAGGGTCCAAAGCTGAGAGCTGGAAGACAGACCATAATACTCATCTAGCTGGGTAAGGATGGAAGCAAGACCAAAGAGGCCCAGTGAATGGAGAGGTGGCCTGACTACAGACTCCCTCAAGCCCCTGTGGTCAGGACTCTCAGTATATGCATGCGGCAGAAACTGCCAGAACATTTGACGTGGGTCTTTTACCTAATCAGCTAGAAACAATTCTCTTTTGTGGATGAGAAAAATGGAGGCACAGAGAAGTTAAGTCACCCAGGAACACACAGCTGGTACTAAAGCTCAGATCTGACCTCTTAGGAAAGTGTGTGAATCTGGAAGGGGCTGGGTGAGGTAAGAGGAATGGAGAGAGTTTAGAGCAAGAGGCTTTACTAGGAGGTCACTCAGGAGGCTGGCCCTAGACAGGGAGGAAGACCAGACTGGAGAATAGACCCTTGCTGAGAGTAGCAAATGAGGTGAGGGCTCAAGGTGGAGCTCCAGAAGTTAGCGAGGGGCATTGAGGGGCTTCCTCGGGTGTGGGGGTGTCTGAGGTGGGATGCTGGGCACATCAGGCTCTCCTGTGATAATGCCATGGAGTCCCAGGTGCAGGGTGAGCAAGGTGATGCTCATGCTCTTTGGGGCTGAGTATGTACCCTGTGTAAGGTGGCACCTCTGTCTTCATTTAGGTGATTACCGATGAGTTGAGCACCTCCCCTTGGTATAGACTGTCTCCACTTCATCTTCCGTGGAGGCCTGCTTCCCAGTGGCTGTTTCATCATCGTCTTACTGGTTCTAGGGATTCTGGGTATCTTCCGCCAGTTTGTGATTTACAAATAGTTTTTGTTCCTTGGAGAAGCTCTTCACTTAAAGAATTATCAGTTCCTGCCTTTGTGCTTTTCTTTGTGACTGTTGCAGGAACTCTTTACCCTGAATCCAAAAACAAATCATCTCATGTGGTTAGGGATTTATTTTTTAATTTTGCTCCCACTTTTGAGTTTCAGATAGGTAGAGATCCAGTTTCCACCTGGACATCCAGTCACTTGGGGGTTTGCTCACTGATTTATCCACCCCCCACATCCTGGTGGCTTTCAGTTTCATCCCAACACATACGTATTAGGCTTCTCTGTATTTATGGGTCTGTTTCTAAGGCTTCTGTTGTATTAGTCGGGTTTTCTACCCTACACTGCTGCCACATCACCTTTTTTGTCTCTTGACATTGACTTTGCAGGTAAGTTTTTAATTTTAATGAATTCCACTTTGTGAAAATATTTCCCTGTCCATCACCAATCCTAAAACCTAAAGATGTTTCCTCTTTTGTCACCTAGGGGATGTATAGTTTCATGCTTTACATTTAGACCCATGATCCGTTTCTAGTTTTTTCAAGTTAATTTTTGTGACTGACATAAGGCCTGTTTAGATATTTATGTATCTATGTATTTATTTTGTATATGGATATCCAACTGTAGCACTATTTGTTGAAATCACTGTCTTCACTGTATTTCTTTTGCTTCTTTGACTATGTTTGGGTGAATTCATTTCTGGGCTCTTTACTCTGTTCCACTGATCTACTCGTCTGTTGTTTTGCCAGTACAAACTGATTTGCTTAATGTAGAGTCATAGTAACATTATAGTAAGTGTTGAAGTGCAGTAATGTCAGTCTGCTGGGGTTGTTGTCTTCCTTCAGTATTGTGCAAGCTACCCTGTGTCTTCACCTTTCCAGATAAACCGTAGAGTTAGTTCATCAACATCCACAGAATAGGGCCAAGCTCAGTGATAGAGTATGTGCGTGTGGTGTGCGTGTGGTGCATGATGTGCATAAGTGGGGGTGCTCAGTGGTATTTAACTAGAATGATGTTGAATCTAAGGTCAGATTGGGAAGAACCGCCATCTTGACAGCAATCTTATCCATGAACATGGGCTGTTTCCCCCTTTCCTCTTCTTCAATTGCTTTTATTTGTTGTTTTCCTTCCATAGAGAATATGCATGGAAATGCTCCGTAGTTTAAGACAGTGTCACAGGCTGATAAACTTGTATTAAAGTTGAGAAATTATAAATTGAATCTCACTAATTTGGGGACTTTCTCTAGATTTATGCCCAACCGCTTCATTTTTAAGAAGTGTTGTGTTTTAAAGTGATGTTCAGGATTCATTTGTTCATTCCTAGAATCTAGGAACATAGAACTTTGGTACATTCACCTTATATCTTACAAATTGCTGTGATTTGCTTAAACCGGCAGTTTGACGTGTTTTGTTTCTAAATTTTACACACTTTTGTGTCTCCTGGGAATGGCCTTACGCCTTCCCCAGTCTGTGTACAGTTTCTTTCCTTTTCTTCTCATGTTATTCAAGTCTTCAGTACAGTGTTAAGAAGAGATGTCAAGAACCTCAATTGGGGCAATTCTTTTTATTTTTCTTATGTGCACTGAATGTCGTCAACTTTTAGACTGACTAGGTTAGTACACATGCAGCATATTTACATATTTAGTATGTTTTTTGCCTAATTTTCAAATGTGGAAGTTAAAGTTACAGACCTAAGAGCAAAGCCACTGGGTTATAATGTCCCTTCTACAGTCACAGTGAGTGATGTCACCGTGTTCACATTTCTCCTCTGTTCTGGTGTCAGGGTTTTTACTGGTCTTGTGGAATGGGTTGCGGGTATATCTTTTATATTATTGGAAGTGTTTATGTAAGACTGGAATGACACTGTCCTTGGACATTTGGTAAAGCTTGCCTATAAAACTGTCTGTGTTTGATGTTGTCTTTGTGTATTTTAAACTACTGCTCCAATTACGTTAATTGGTACGGAACCATTAAGGCCTCTATTTCTTTTGAAGTCATTTCCCACCTTCAGGAATTTGTTCATTTTTGTGTATGTTTTCAAATTCATGGCCATGAATCAGTCATGTTTTGCTTTATTGTTTTGTGGTACTGGGTACTGAAGCAAGGCTTTGCACGTGCTAGATGAGTAGTCTCCCATCGAGCTATAACCCCAGACCTTTCTTACTTTCTATTTTGAAACAAGTTCTCCCTAGGTTGCCCAAGCTGGCTCAGCTTAGCATCCACCTGACTCAGGCTTCTGAGTAGCTGGGATTCAGGCCTCAGTCAGTGTTCTCTTCTCTCTCCTTCTCCCTGTGCTTATTTGGCTTGTGGCCAGGAAAAGGCATTGGATCCCCTGGAGCTGGAGTCACAGATGGTTGTAAGCCACTGTTTGGGTGCTGGAATCGAACTCTGGTCCTCTGGAGGAACAAACAGCCAGTGCTCTTAGCCACTGAGCCACCTCTCCAGCTCTGGCTCTTACTGTTGAAATCTCTGTTGGATCTGTTATGACGGTGCCCTCCTTGCTAGCTTTGTTTGCATGTACGCCTTCTCCCTGTTTTCTTGCTCCCTTCCCAGAGGTCTGTCTAGTTTCCTGGTCTTCTCAAAAATGAATTCCTGGCTTGTCTCTGTTGTATCTGTTTAGACCACCTCAGCTTCTGCATTTTTCTTTATCATCTCCTTCCTTTCCCAGGTCTAGAGTGAGTCTTCTAGCACATCAGTTCCCAGCTTCCTCCTTCTCCTAGTGGATTAGTCCTGTCCAGAGCAGCCCTCCCCTCTAACACCTCTGTCCCTGTACCTCAGAACCCTTGGTACAGCTTTGGCCTCGTTACTCAGCTCCAAATGAATATTGCTGTACTCGGTCCGAGGCTTTGGCTGATGCAGGAAGTCTTTCATTTTTCCAAACATAGGGACATTTCGCCCTTTTTATTGCCTTCTAATCACACCCCACTGTAATTGAAGAGCATTATTTACACGGTCTGACCCTTAGACCTAATATGTGGCAGGTTTTTGTAAATGTTCCTGTGTGCTTGGGGGAAAGTGTGCACACTTGGTTTTCATTCCGTAGAAAGGCTTCTTGTGTTGTCCATATCGGCAACTTTATTCACTTCTTCTTGCTTAGCATATTAGAAATGTAAAGAAACGCGTTCTTTCTCTGCGGTGGTAACCTGCGTCCTGCGTTTGCATCCGTGAGGCTGGGTTTCATTGCAGCACCGTTTGGTGTCTAGAAATGGAAAGCGTTTTATCATTAGAAAGCGGATCTAGCCCTGGTAGTTTTTCCCCATAAGCTCTACTGTGTCAGATACTGATGCGGCTGCACCAGCCTGTGGATGGTTTGTGTTTGGACATCTTTGCCTAACCTTTAGCTTTACCCTCTTAACATTCTTGGCTTTTAGGTACAATCAGTGGAATTGGCAGGTGGAAATTATTTCATTTTGTTGACCTTTAGTCAATCCTCTTTCAGGTAGCCTTTTCAGTGGTTATCAATGCATTTGGACATGTTTCTCTTTTTATTGTTGGTGGTGGTTGTTGAAGGCTGGGCAGGAAGTCAGCAATCCTCTGCCTCAGACTCTCAAATGCTGAGATTACAGGACTGCACCACCACAGCTGGGTCCATGTTTCTGATACTTTTTTTTTTTTTAAAGATTTATTCTTTTATATGAATACATTCTCTTCTGATACACCAGAAGAGGGCATCGGATTCCCATTACAGATGGTTGTGAGACACTATGTGGTTGCCGGGAATTGAACTCAGGACCTCTGGAAGAGCAGTTAGTCTTATCCACTGAGCCATCTCTTCAGCCCTGTTTCTGATATCTTACATTTTGCATTGTACTTCTGCTGTTTCTGTGCCCCCCCCCCCCCCCATTTTTTCTGAGTTTCTGTTTAATTGCTTTATTTTTTCTGGATTAAGAGCAATTTTCCCCCAGCCTCCTGCCTGGTGTTTTGGAAGTTCTATGCTCAACTTCTTTGTTAGTGATTAACTTCGAATTTTAACAGACATTCTTGACCTAAAAGAGCAGACTGTGAGGGCCCTGCCCCTGTCTGTAGCTAGATACGAGCCTCAGGGCTCTGACCCTGACCTCTGCGCCCAATACGTGTTCAGAGTGCTATTGTGTCATAGCAGAGGCGCTGAACTCTGACCAGTGAGTATAGATTCAGCTCACACTCCACATCTTATACAGCTCACACCCTCCTTCTGGGATCATTTTCCAGCTTCCTGGTACCTTTTCTTGATTGACAGTTCCTTTTCCCAGTACTCTGACTGTATTATTCCCTTCTACCTACCTGGCTTCTGTCTTGGCAATGAGCATGGTCTGGAGGTTGTGCTGTGCAGCCTTTGTGTTTTCTGGCCTTTGCTCTTCCGTGCTTCAACATTTCGGTCCTCTCAATTCTCTGTACACTCACAGCTCTGGGAGATATTCCCTGTGGCCGTTAGCTTTTCTTTTGTGCTCTCTTCTCTTCTGAGGCTCTGGTTAGAGGTGTGCCCTCTCAGCCTGGCGTCTAGCCCTCTGGTTGGAATTCTGCAACCCAGCTTCAGCTCCTCTTCCTGGGTTATTGCTGTCCAAGCTACTGTTTGCTTAATTTAAGTCATGAAGACACTTTTAATTAACAATTTTATTTTTAATTCTGAAACTTTCTAATACCGTTGGTTGGTTTTGCTAGCCCCTCGGTATATGGTCATGTTTAAACTTTTATTTGTGGTGGTGAGGAGTGCATGAATTCTTGTCTGTGGATGTCAGAAGCTGAATGATGTGTCAGTCACTTCCCACCCCATCCCCTTTTTGAGACAGGGTTTCTCAGTGAACCCAGAGCTCACTGGTTCAGCAGACTGGCTGGTCAGCAGGCCTCAGAAGCCCTCTTGTCTTTGCTTCCCCAATACCGGGATTGCAGTGTGACCACTGTACCCACTTTTTTGGGGGGGGGGATGCCAAGGATGGATGTCAGGCCCTCATGCTTCTATGGCAGGCACTGTGCAGACTGAGCCTTCTCCTCAGACTCTTCCCAAGTCTTGTGGTTCAGTTCTTTAAACAGTTCCACACACTGAAATCCACACTAGGGGATGTCTGACCTTAAGGCTTATTTCCCACCGGGTTCTCCCATCTGCCTGCCTTCTTGTGTTTATCATCTTTAATCATGAGATGGTATAGCATGGCTTTGTCTTGTAAAGAGGCACAGTGGTTCTTCCTTATCCACACGGTGTTGGTTCCCGGACCTCCCACAGATAACAAAATCTGCAGCTGCTCAAGTCCCTTATGTGGAATGCTGCAGTGTTTGCTTGTGTGCGTGTGCACAGCCTTCAGCCACTTTAAATCATCTCTAAGATTCTTCCTTACGTCTCATTTACACCACTGTAACTGCTATGCAAATGGCTGTTTTGCTGTCTGCATGGAGAATAATGACCAGAAAAAGACTGAACATGTTCAGTACAGATGGAGTTTGGGGGTTTGGGGGACACTTTTCTTCCTTGGATGGTTGACCGTACAAATGCAGCATTTGAAGGTAACAGAAGACAACCGCAGTGTTAAATGTTTCTGCAGAACATTGAGAACCTGGTAGTCAGCCACTTTGGAGCCTGGCTGTGTCTCCCATACAGGCCGAGGTGAAGGTGGAGCAGAACCCCAGGACCACCTGTGACCTGCCACCAACTCCTGTCATCAGGCAGTTCACAGCCAGGCTTTGGGCTGCAGCTTTCTGGTTGGTTTCTTCCCAGTCTCTCAGAACTTCCTGTAACCAGAATAGTAAAACAGAATCCACAGTTCTGCATGATCTGGTTGTATCGAGGCAGAATGGCCCAGAACCCACACTCCAGGCCCTGGGTAAAGTGGTCTGCAGTAACTGCAGCTACCCCAGACACTGTAGAATGGATCTCAGAAGTTAGTACAAGGCAGAATACAAAGAAGCGCTATTCAAAAAATGGCCACATGTGCTGCTGTTCTGGGGTGCTGAGTGTTTCCCATGCATTATCACCACAAGGCCTCCAGCAGATCCAGGACTGTCAACACCTGCATTTCAGGGTTTCAGCCATGAAGGCCCACTGTCATCAGTGTCATGGTCTGTTGCTGTTGGAAGAGGGGGAGGAATTGCTGCCATATCATCATGCCAGGGAGCAAGGCTGTGCCCTTGTTGAGGGACAGTGTGGTGCAGTATGGAGTGCTAGCTGTGACTCAGACAGACAAGGGATGAGGCTCTCACAGATCTGTGCAGGGTGACCCTGAGTCAGTACAGCTTATGGCCTGGCCTGCAGATACCTCATCCCCTAGCCTCTTAGGAACAAGTGAGAGGCTTGGGGTACAGGGGTTTTTTCACATGTAGGAGTCCCTGTGAAGGTGTGATCCCAGTTGTTTCATTTATATGACTGCCCTTCTCTGGTATGTCCCCCTGTACTTTTGTGTCCATCTTTGTGCAAACCTCTTGGCACCTGCTTCCTGTCACCTCTGAGGACCAACTCTGACCTTTCTCTCTGATTCTCTGTCATCCACCAGGGGCTACAGCCCAGCAAGTGTTCATTGTGTCACCACTTTGGTTAGCAGCGCAGCCTGAGGCATCTTTGTGGCATGGGGTCATCCAGCCTCTGCCTGCTCACCTGGGCTCTGCTCACACACCTTCCTACACCACTGACCGCTCACATGCTCTCATGCTGCTTGGATCATCTTTCCCTCATGGGCAGATTTTTGGTTATTAACAATGGTCTCTGTAACTCTGTCTGCTTCCAGCTCTCGTTTTTTTTGTGTGACTGGGAAAGGGACTTGGAACTAGGCCGCTCTGGGTTCAAACCCTGGCCTCACCACTTGCTGACTGTGTAGACAGTTGCCATGACTTCTGTGAGCTTTATCATTGCAATAGGAAGAGGTGGGCCAGCCTCCTAGGGGTGTAAAGAGAAGTCCATGGAACGGGGATGCCCTCCAGCCTCCCTGCTCCCCCCTCCACTTGCTGGCATCTTCCCCCCAACCCAAACAAGCTGGCTCTCCAGGCTTAAGCCGCACTGGCGTCACATCTTATGATGCCACTCTGTGGGGACTGCTGAGCGCTCTGACTCCTTCAGCCTCAGCCAAGCCTGGCGTGTTCTGAGATTTCCCTGAGTGTGCCCCTCTCCTGGCCCATTGCTGTGGTGTTTGTCTGGTGAGGAGGCAGCTGCCAGCCCACTGTTTACCTTGGGCGCAGGGGCTCCTCTCTGGCAATGTTTCCAGCCACAGAGCGAGGGCAGATTTATGGACTGGGTTACACAGAAATTATTTAAGGCCCTGGTCGGCCAACAATAATGTAAAGACACACAGTGCCTGTTTGGAGACAGATTGCAGTGTCGGTGCCCACATTGCGGTCTGATTTACAGCATAGGCTGACGATCCAATTAGCAGGCACAGCAGGCTTTGAGCTGAGACCAACGCCTTCCAGGATTATGTAGACTTTCCAGGTCCCAGCTATGATGAAATTATAGCTGGAGGCTTGTAAAGTCATGCACGGCTTATAAATGCAGTGTAGTCTTAACTGCCCTGCCACTCAGCTTACCTGCAAGGCCCAGGAACCCCCTTAGGTCTGGCTGGTTGTTCAGAAATCCCAGGAGATTATTGCAAATAGACCTGGCTCCCTCTGACTTAGTGTGTGACCTTGTGTAAGTGCCTAACCTCTCTGAGCCTAATTTTCTCATCTGTGACTTGACTGATAGGGTCGAGTGGGACTTAGGAAGAGAAACAGAAACTCTGCCTTGTAAAACCAAAGAGACCAGATGAAGATCGTAGAGAACTCGGCAGAGACCCTAGCATGCGTAGATATGCCAGAATGGAGTGCACGTTCAAGATCCTACAAAGAACAAATAGCCCATGGCCTTCTGTCTGGTTGTCTACCTAGTCAGGATAGGGTACTGAAGACTAAACTACTGCCCACAGTTCTTCAGATAGCAGGGCCCGGGGTCCTGTGCAGTCTGTGTGGGTCCTCAAAACCCTCTTGTTAGTCCAGGACTCATCAGCTACCTTCATCTACTTCTGAGGAGCCCACTAAGCAGTTATGGTCAGGGTCTTCCTAAAGCAGCTACTGCATGCATGACCACCCCTGTGCCTGGAACACACTGGACACATGGTGTCTGCAGATACATGCTTTAGGCCTGGTAGAGCTATTATGTTGCTGTGCCCTAAGGGGAGCCAAGTGTAGATCTCACCAGCAGCCTGTGTGTTACATATGCCTCATCCCCCACCCCACCCAACATCCCTCTCACTGATACACAAGGACTGAGACACAGTGACCTTGGGAGGGAGACATGTGTCCATTGAATGTATGGGTGGGTTTTCCCGGTCAAAGCTGCCTGCCGAAGACTCTTTATCTTTGTAAGCTGGGAGTGGGTTCATACCTGCAGCCCTCAACCTAGGAAAGCCTGAAAACTTAGCTGGGCCCCCCAGGGACAAGTCAGCACCCACATAGGCACTACGCACAGCTGGCTTTTCTTTGCTCGGCTTTGCTGTGTACTGCAAACCCCTGGCTGCTCTGTAGATTCTGAATTATGGAGGTGGTCCCTGCCAACAGTCAAGCCCTGCAATTCTGAGGTTCTGTGGTGCAAGCCAAACTGTTTGGAATATTACTAGGAGAGTCCAGAAGGTCTGCTTGAGCAGTCAGGAAGGTCTTCCCAGAGGAGAAAGCACTTGTTCTGCACCTTGAAGGACGAGGGGGTTTTGGCCAGAGGAGGAGCAAGAAGTCTTTTCCAGGGAGTGACCCAAGGTGTGGGCGTGTGCATGTGCATGTATGTGTGCATGCCAGTGTATTGCAGTTGTACATATATGATATGTACAATGTGAATTATGTGAATGTGAATGAGTATGTGTAAATGAACATGTCAGTATATGTATGTACAGTTATGCCAGAAACATGTCTTATGGGATGGTTGAGCTATAGAGGGTGAAACAGGCAGATCTGGGAACAAGTGTGAGCCAAAAGTATGGCTCTCCAATCCAAACTACACTACAGGTGTCATACTTTGACCCTGAGGACAGAGGAAGCCAGCCTCTGGTGAGAGTGGACCACAGGAGTCTCCTTATCTTCATCCCTGGCTGAAATGACCTGGCTGGAGCAAGGTAAGGCCAGCAGGGGGCAGATGCTCAAAGAGGACAGTCACAGGGACCATTGGATTAACCAGCAGTTGAGAGATGAATTAGAACCCTTCTGACTCAAAGTGAAAAAACTCAGGCCAGCTCTAGGACTGAACAAATGCCAAGGAAGGATGTGGCCTGAAGACTTTTGAACTGACAATCTCTCTCCATGTGGGACAAGCCAGTAGTTTCCAGTGCTTACCCATTTTGTGTCAGGTCAGCCTCTGAGAAAGACTGGACACAGCCAATAAAGGCATGGCCCCAGCCCTCAAGAGAATGAGAACCCCAAAAGATGGGATCTCTATAAAATGCTGGAGGCCAGCAAAACCTCCTACATTTTAAGTTATTGTTTCTGAGAAACTCCGGGGTTCTATGGAACATTCTAGACCATTCTAGCTCTGGTCTGATTCTTAACTTCTTCTAGTTCTTATCCCCTATTACTTGGGGATTCATAGCTTTCCTTATTTCAGTTTCTAGGACAATACAGACAGGCCTCAGACTGCTGTGTGCTGTCTAGATGTCTCTACCTTCAGGCTGTAGGGCACTGTGAACTCCCAGAACTGAATGGAGCCTGGCACACATGGCAGGTTAATAAGCACTGGCCACATCTTAGAAGGCTATATATATATTCTGAGATGGAAGAGTAAAGAAACACAGTCTGATGATGCCCCCACCCCATGCACACACCCAGAAGAACACATGAATGGAGTGGGGCAAATGACTTAACTTATAGGGGAAGATGGGCATTCATTCATTCATTCACTCATTCATTCATTCACACTCCCTTTGATGACCACCCTTTGAGTCTAGCCCCTGTGGGCTCTATGACACAAGTGGAATGTTCTCCTTGATCTTGACAGTGTAGTGGGAAAGCCAGACAGGAGAACAAGGCACATGGGCAAGCGTGTTGACCTTTGGGAAACAAGTTGTAATTTGTTAGATGTGGACACAGTATTATCCAGGAGTATTATTGTCTTCAGGAATGGCCGGAAATCTACTAACGCCAGAGTATTAGTCAAGGATGAGATTAGAAAGGTCAGAAGGGTCCAGGCTAAGTTCATACACATGGAAGACCTAGCGTTTAGTGTGGAAATCATCTTGGGTTACAAATAGAGGCCTCTCCAGGCTAAGGTCACTCTGATTGTCCCCTGCCCATCCCTGACCAGGACCTTTGACTGTCCCCTGCCCTCCCCAGGCTAAGATCACTTTCGCTGCCTCCCCTATGCAGCCAGTGCATAAGCTGTAACTTTGTTCAGCCATTCTCTTGCTCATCACACACATTTGACAGTGAGCTCTCTAAGCCCAGCAAACAGTGCCTGCTGCAGCCTATGGCAGCTGCCAGCCCCTCCAGCTCATCCCTCATCTCATCCTCCAGGGCCTGGTTCCTAAGCTCCTGAGTAGCTCTGTCCTGCTTTGATTTGGGGCTCTCGTAATGACATTTGATTGGCAGTAACTGGAGTCAGCTCAGGCAGAAGTTATTTATGTGTTCTCTTTGTTCTGTTAACAATGACTTCAGAGGGACATATGGAATGGATAAGGGGCAATGTAGAAGACAGAATTTTTCAAGACACTAGAAACAATTAGACAGAAACTATTTAGCTAGTTTAACGTGCTTCGTTTATAAAAAGATGTATTTACCTAATCTGTCAGATTTTGCAAGAAGTGAATTAGAAAAGATATTCTAAAAAGTAATTGGAGTGAAAAGGTATTTCATGGTAGCTGCTTCATTTACTGAGTACCATGTGACTGTGAGAGCCAGATCCATACTTCCCAAGCGACCCTGAACTTCATGCTGGTACCTAGAACCTCAGAGGCATCTGAGCTTTATCTTGTCTTCTCTCTTGCCTGTCCCAGTGCTGAAAGCCAACCTCCTGCCCCCTCTCTAGATTCAGCTTCCTATCTAAGTGGCACAGAGGAGTTAACAATGCTCTTTGCCTCAGTTTCTCAATCTGTAAAGTGCAGATCATGATAAGCACACTGTAGTGCTCTGATCCTAGGGACTGGGTGATACAACATCCATGCTGTCTGGGACCTTCAAGCCAATAGAGAGGCTGGTTAGATACACTTTGTTCTCAGACCCAGCCCATAAGAACCCTGTGGGGATGGACGGGAAGATGAAAGGTTTAGGAAGACTGTCCTGGTTCTGTTCGTGTCTCACATGCAGCCCTAACCAAGCATGAGGCTGTTTGCAGAAGGTCTTGGTGGCACTGTCCATGAGAGGAGGCTGCACGTGGTCTGTGTTTTACCTTCTTCCAAACCTGGAGGGAAACATCTTTCTGCCAAATGCCATTTCTGTGTGCTGGCTTCCCACTGGTCATTCTTGGCACATTCCATAGAGACTCTTTCCAGGCCTCTCCAGGGGCTGAAGGACAAGACCCCAGAGGATGGTCATGGCTGTGTCACATGCTCACACACATAGTAGTGAGCCTTTGGTTCATAGGTGTTCCATACTTTGCTCCATGTCCTGCACCCACCATAGCCTTTCCAAAGCTCTGCCCAAGGGGACAGCAGCCTCGTGGCAAAAACATAGCCTGGTTAGAGATTGCAGGAACAGAGCAAGCCTAAAGACCCCCTCAGCTAGCACCTTGCTCTAAGGAGGGAGAGAGGAGAGAGACTTGGTCACCAGAGTGGAGGGGGGCAGTCCTTGGATATGAATGTCAATGTAAATCCTTCTGGAATATTCTGGCCTCGGGGTCCCTGAGCTTAGAAAAGCAGGTAGGGTCACCCAAGTCTGCTCAGGGATAATTTTAGACATCCAGAGAGTGGCTAGACCACTGTCTTAGTTAGGGTTTCTATTCCTGCACAAACATCATAACCAAGATGCAAGTCGGGGAGGAAAGGGTTTATTCAGCTTATACTTCCATGCTGCTGTTCATCATGAAAGGAAGTCAGGACTGGAACTCAAGCAGGTCAAAGAGCAAGAGCTGATGCTGAGGCCATGGAGGAATGCTGCTTACTGGTTTGCTTCTCCTGGCTTGCTCAGCTGGCTTTCTTATAGAACCCAAGACTACCAGCCCACAGATGGTACCACTCACAAGGGGCCCTCCCCCCCTTGATCACTAATTGAGAAAATGCCTTACCACTGGATCTCATGGAGGCATTTTCTCAACTGAAACTCCTTTCTCTGTGATAACTCCAGCTTGTGTCAAGTTGACACACAACACTAGCCAGTACAGCCACTACCTGCTTTTGTGGCATTTAATGCTGTACTGAGAAAGCATCTTCTTCATGTCTCTAAGGCTGTGATGGGACCTGGGAAGGCAGTGTGTTCTCCTTCAGGTGGCATCCCCAGGTCCAGAGGATGTATGAGCAGGTTGGTGGGCCTGTGTTGCTGCTTCTCTAATATGACCCCAACCCATCCCTACCCACACCTTTCCCCTAGTGTCCCTGATACCCACAGGACCAAACCCGGATATTCATTGATACTAACAAATTACTTAGCTCTGTGGTGACATATTTGCATTGAATCCAGGCTCTTCCTCATAGTTTCAGTGTTACTTTGGCCAAGTCACTTCTCATCTCTGAAGTTCAATCTCTTTTTGTAAGCTAACATGTGTAAGTAGCCAGGTACCTGCCTAACCCAGTGCCCACTCCTCTGGGATCCACACATTGCCCTGCAGGACTGTAGTGGGATCGTCTGGACACCTTGAAGAAAGGACTTGGTTCCAAGTCTTGCTCATCATTTGACCCAGATGGCTGACAGCTTTCCATGACTCAGTTTCCACATCAGTCAACAAGAGGTTATTACCACCCCCTCGCATGGTTTTGGGAAACTCACAAAACCTGGGGACTGAATGGACAAATGCCCTTGGAGAACAGACACTGGACTCATGGCTACAGTCTGGCTTTCTCTGTACCTGGAGGCAGTGCTGACAGGGGCACTGGAGCTAACTGGGACCCTCCCTTGTCCACTCTGACCCAGCACTCAGTCACCTCTGCCACGTTTCTGCCTCAGGACCTTTGTAGTGACCATTTCCCTAACTAGAATTCTAGAAATCTGGAGCCTATCATGGGTGTGTGTGTGTCTTTTTTCACTCTCAGATTGGCCTCTTCTTCATAGAGGCCTTCCCTAGTCACCTTCCAGACAAAAGTCTCCTTAGTTTGTCATATCATGAGGCCAACTGTTTTCCTGATCATATTGCCCTGCCCAACCGTGTCTGCTCACTGGATTGGTGTCTGTGTGGCCTCACTAGTGTGTGACCTGCAGAGGACAGAGGTCACATGTATGCTGTTTCCTATGCTGTCCATCAGCTAGGGGAACACTCTGTACCTTAAGACACTTTACAAGTATATAATTAATGTGTGTGGGCTCATGGCTGTCTGGCTGAATGGGAAAGGCTGTTTCAGACAGGGCACAGCATCCAAAAGCTCTGTGAACTGAAGATGGGTTGGTCCCTAGAGCAGATTCCTGTCTCCTGGGAAACCTGAGGGATATAACCTAGGCCGAGAGACCGTGCCATCTAAGCGCACCTGTGTGGGCCCAGGTGCAGGATGGAGCTATCCTGCTCTTCCACAGGGGCCATCCAGAGCTGTGGGATGGGTTGTGGGGTTTGAGGAGAGACCAGGAAGGCTGGCAGTCCCACAGCTGGCTAGTGATCGCTTGCAGCTTAGACCTCCATAGGCCAAGGTTGTTCTGTGTTTTAAAAAGCCAGGTAAAAGAAATCTGTGTGGGTAGCCTCTGCCTGCCCTACTCCCATCCATGGCTGAATGATAAAAATAGAAATCGGAAGCCTCTCCAGGCCGCCTCCTGTGTGGCTGTGGGCTGGGTACAGGGGCCTGACCGAGCAGGATGGGGGTGGGAGGCTCTTAGGCCATGGGAATGTTTGCTTTGCTTCCCCCAAGAACTGACTGTGGCCGTGTAAATCACCCGGAGGAGATCTAGAGGGTCCCAAATGCATATGTTGTTTTTTATAAAGAAAGAAAGACAAAGACAACAATCTTTGTGGTCTGCAAAAAGTATTTTAATCATTAACGAACAAGAAAGAGCAAACCCCTGGAGCAGGCAGGAATTTGAGGGGAGACTGGTGAGGGCTGCCCATCCCCCTGCCACCTGGGCCCCCGCTGTGCAGAGCTGGTCCAGGCATAGAAGCAGCAGGAGTGGGGGAGGGGCCGACAAAGGATTTGAAGGGACCTGCAGGGTTCTATCACTGTGGCCACACTGTCTATCCTTAGTAGCATACTGCTGAGCATGTATGAGGCAGGAGAATGCCACAGTGGAGAGGCCAGGGTGGTGGGGCTTTGGGCTCAGTGACAGTGTACATGCATGTATCTGTATGCATGTTAAGCTTTCAGGTGCTTAGGAAACATGTCATTTGTCCATGTGATTACATATCTACTAATTGTGAGTCTACATGACTGTGGGGCTACATAATCTGAATAAGTGTGGGCATGCGAAGTGTGTTGGGTGGGTGTAGTTACAGAGTGTGTGTTTTTAGGGTTATATGTGGTTGGGAAGGCTCTTAGTTGTAAAAACGTAGGAATGTAAGTGTGGGTTTTAGTGTGGGCTTGGAGAGTTTGTATAGTTAGGTGCGTGCACATTGGAGATGTGGTGGAAACAGGTACCGTGTGTTCATGAGAACCATTGCAAGGTACTCCTGTGTATCCACAAGAACCATTGCCCGTCTACATCCAAGGTTCTCAATCGCAAACACCACACCCAGACACACTCCTTACCCAGTAATGCCCCTCCACCCTGTGTATGTATAACACACACACTACATATATGTGGTATATACTGCATAGACTGGAGGGCTGCCTCCAGTCTATAGTACACATACTACAGGTTGTATGTATGTGCTTTGGATGTGATTAGGTATAAGCTTCAGGAGGTTGGTATGGTTGTGGCACATGCCGATGTTTAGGGAGTGTCACAGGCCTGTACGGTATGAGCATGTGCCTGCTAGCTATGCATATGTAGTGGGCATGTGTGTGTTGGAGGAAGTTGAGGAGGATGTTTTCAGTGTGTGCATGTGTAGTGAGTGGAGAAAATGAGCCGGGATGACTTGGCCTGTGACAGGGTAGTAGGATGGTTAGCTTTGCCTTGAACAATGTGTCAGGCGTACATCATGTGCACATGTGTTAGGTCTAAGGGGTTGGTGCATGTGTGCTGGGTGTACGCTGTGTGTATTTGAAGTATGCATTGTGCACGTGTATTGGTATAAGGGATTGTTGGGTGTGCATTGTGAGTGTATATTGGGTGTAAGGAGTTGACGTGTATTGGGTGTGCTTTGTGCATCTTTGGAATATAAAAAGTTGGTGTGTGTTCCTTGTTCGTATGTTGGTTGTAGAGTTGGTGTGTGCATGCTGAGTGCTTATTGTATATATGTTGGGTGTGGGAAAATACTGTGTGTGCCGAGCATTCATTGTACATCTTTTGGGCATAGGAAGTTGGTCCCTTATGTGCTCAGTGTGCATTGTTTGGTTGATGTAGAGATATCAGTGTGTGTGTGTGTGCACTCACGCATGTGTGCATAGTGGGTGGGTAGGTTTGGTTGTAGGGCTCCAGTTCCTGCCAGAGAAGCTACATTTTGTGGCTGGCCTAGCTGGATTCTCATGCAGGAGCCTGTAGTCCCACTCTGTCCTCAAACTGAGGGCCACATGGGAACTTTAGCTGGCTTGTAGGGATAGTTCTCGGAGGCTGGACAGACCTAGGGAATGGAGAGAGCCGGATGTCAAGGTCTAGGTGTGGTCACTACAGAAGCCTGAGGAGATAGTGAGCATCCAGGAAGCCAGGCTTAACATGGGAAGAGCAGAGAGAGAGCTGATCCATAGATCTCAAGGAAGCCCTGCACTCTGTGAAGCAAGCTCTCATCCGGTTTTGTTCAAGCAGCTGTGCTCTGAGATGCTGTCAGTACTGACTGACCTGGCATCTTCCCAGCAGCCTAGGGAGGGTCAAGACAGAGATAGTCATCCCACTGACAAGAGGGCAGGAGTCTGGAAGGAACATCCCTTCTATGGACTTAAGGTCCATTGGATTCAGTGGCAGCTGGGGCACCCTTAGCCTGCTTCTTCAGCAAGAGGCTTCCATCTGGGCATAGGTGGTAGAGTGTGGATGGGTCACCACGGGTCTCAAGATGATGGCTCCTCACTTCTCCAGGGGTCTCGGTAACTACAAAAAGCAGATCATTCCGTTTCTTTATATACATAGCATAGTCATGTGAAATTTCACAGAGCAATAGACGAGGACTCCCAGGCTCGTGAAGGAGGCCATCATCTGACCCATTTCTGTCATACAAGAAAGAGTGCTTACTTAACGCAGTGTCTAGACTAAGTGCAAACTTGACAGGCTATCAGCAGGACACTCCAATGAGAAGAGCTTAAATCCCAGCTTGCCCTCATCTTGGATGAGGTCATTCACCTCCCTGTTTCTCAGGTTCCCTCTGGGGTTGTTGAAAAGATTTTGATTAATTAGGGTTGCTTAGTGTAGTGTTATAAAAATGAAACCTCCCAGGATTCCATGGTATACCATGCCCATCTTTTTCACAGCAGTATTATAGTCTCTCAAGTGAGCTGGGATAAAATTTACCCAGCTAACTATTGGACTAGTCTTCTGCTATTTGTATTTTGTAACCAGAACATCCATTAACTATCTTCTTGCATAAAACTTTGATCTCCAGGCCCATAGTGGAGAGGTCAGAGGACAATTTGAACCTGTCCCTTTGAGTCTATGTTCCTCCATGCCCAGTTAGAACTCTGGAGTCAGAGTTCCCCTGGCTGCTGCAACACCAGTCCCGGGATGCTCATGCCTAAGACCCTTCCGATGTCATCAGCCTGGAGCATCATTGTCCATGATTTGCAGTAATGGATCCTGAGCCACAGCCTTTACTACTCCCTGTGAGAGAATATTCCTTCCCCCCATCCCCACTAGAGCATGCTTGCCTGGAAGGAATCTAACTCCTTTTGGGATAAAATTAAATCCAGATCCCTCAGGATTGGCAGGGGAGAGAGGAAACCCCGAGCTGAGCTCAATCTAATGGCTCTAACACCTGCTGGGAGAACCTCACCTCTTTACAGGGTTATGTGCTTCTTGAGGCCCACATCAACCCCCCTCTCTCTCCTTCCTAGAAGGAGGCTCTTCTTCCTAGAAGGAGTTTTGGCAAGCTGGGCTGTTTGTCCCTTGTGCTCCGAGATCCACTCTGCCCCTTCCTAGATGGCTGAAATGAGAAGGTTACAGCTTTGTAGCTGCTCGTTTGCAGCGTGGAGACAATAACAGCAATGACCTGCGGAGCCATGGGAGGAAGATGCTTCTGCCTGGAAAGGCGTCAGTATGGCCCCACGTGGGGTAAGAATTGCACATGTGGCTTTTGTTCAGCTCAGAAGCAGTCGCCTCTGCAGTCATAGATCCGGAAAGGGACTCATACCTGGGCCATATTAACAATCTCACAGCCCAGTGGCAGAGAGAAACAGTGGGCTTTTTAATGGACAAAGACTTGAGTGACATTTCTGTGAGTAGTTATAGAGAAAAAGATATTTGATGTCATTAATCAGGAAAACAGAAATGGCAGTGAGAAGAGACTGGACGCTGCTTAATGGCAGTCCAAAATCATGGTTCTCATACAAGGGTTAGGGAGGTGTGGAGACCCTGGAACCATCCCACAGTGATGGTGCCCTGGCTTTAGAAAATTATCTGCAGTTCTTCAGGCTAATGTGAGGTTGACGTCTGTGTGGACTTTCATTGCATTCTGAAAGATACTAAAAGGGAGGATGAACATCCACACCAAACCCCATATGTCAATATTCTTGGCCTCACTGATCATAGCCAAAATCCAAAGAATAGCCTAAGTGTCCACCAGTAGATGGACAGATGGACTCCATACCAGTAGATGGACAGATGGACTCCACACAACAGAACACTTCTGTGTTGTTGTTATTATTAATGTATTAGTTTATTATATTTGTGTGTGATGTCGTGGCAGGACATGAATGCCAAAGAGCATGTGGACATGTCAGATGCAGCTTTTGGTAGTTGGTCCTCTCCTCCACTTAAACTTGGGTTCTAGGAATTGAACCCAATTGTTCAATTGAATTGTGTGGCTTGCACAACAAGCAGCTTTACCCACTGACCCATCTACAGGCCCTCAAAGAACATTATCAAGCCCTAAAAATGGCTGAAGTGCTGTATTCACTATGACACAGCACAGAGGAATCTTAGAAACACAAAGCTAAGCAAAATAAGCCAGGCATAAAACCTACATGCTATGTGATTCAACTTATGTGTCAACAAAGAAAAAAAAGGACTAATCTATAGGAATGGACTGTCTGTAGTTTCTGGGGACTCAGGAGAGGGAGAAACGAGGAGTGAGTGACAGCCAGTGGCACAGGGTTTCTTTGGGTGAAAATGTTCTACAAACCATTGTGGTGATGGTTGCCCAGGCTTGAATATGCTTGACACCACTGAATTATATGCTTTAAGTGGTGGGTTTTATGGTTGTGTGTGTTCCTACTCTGCAGAGCTATTGAAAAGAGTTACTGAAGCCTCGGGATGACCACAGGGAAAAATACCCAGTGTATCTGGCCTTAAGCTTGACCTTTGTGGCTCAGCTTCACAGGGCAGGGGCCAAGGCAGCTCAGCAGCTTCTGAGTTGATGCAAGGACTGCCCTCAAGCCCAGGCCCAGGGCTGTGGCCACAACGCAAGACAGAATGTCAGAGTGGCAGAAGCTTGGGTCCTGAAAGATCATTTGTGACAGTTTTATGTGGGGACCATGGTGCACTGGATAGAGAGCACAGTCCTCCCTCTGCCCCTCACAGAAGACACTTGCCTCAGTGACCTGAACTCTTCCTGGGAGGGACGAGTCCTATTTCTGATGAGAAATGGCTGCCACATGCCCTGATGGTCTCTAATGACTGGCGTGAGCAGAGAGGCACATACAGTCCTTAGTCCTAGCCTACACCTGCGTCATCAGGTTTGTGTTCCCTGACTCAGTCCTCCCAGCATGGCAATTAGCAAATGTGTCCTACGTCATGGCCTCACCATTCTGCAGGACCCCGCTTGAAAGCTCTGCTGCTGGAGAAGTTCTGGGGGTGCTGAGTGTGCTGAGAGAGCTTTGCCAAGTCAGGCGGGAGAGTGGGAAGGAAGCGGGCTCACAGCCGTGACTAACTACTGTGTCCTGCCTCAGAAGATCCCGTGCTGTAGAGGAGTGGAGTCCAAGGCCAGAGCGCCACCTAGCACTGTGACCATGACAGGAGGGACAGTATCCACTGCTGCCTGTACTCCCTGTCACCCTTATCCAGCTGGACACTGTTGTTGGAGGAGGAAGAATCTGGGGCCAGCCAGCAGTCTGAGCACAGGGCTGGAAGGTTGGAGATGAGATCAAGCTACCGTAACTTATGTGACGCTCAGCTTGGAGCCTGTCTTTGTTATTTGTATCTGCAGCACCCCCATTCCCACCTCATGCCCCAACCCTCTGTGATTGTAAAGCAAAGAGCCTTCTCCTTCCCTAGCAGTGGGATGAGACAAGAAAGCTGACTCTGATGGAGTGGTTTGTTGCCATCAGCAGACCATCTGGGAAAATCTGCAGATAGTCCATTCATTGCCAGGTCAGGACTGCCCCCATGTCTGACCTCTTCCTGAAGCAGTAGGAATGAGCACAGAGTCTGGAAGTAACTGTGCTGAATATGAAGCTGTGATGGGGGAGGAACATGGCTAGGAAGCCTAGAAAATCAAGAGGGGCTTCTGAAAGGGGTGGCAATGAGCTGGAGTTGCCAGGTGACAGGCATTCTGAGTGGATGACAGTGGGAAGGGCACATGGGTCCTGACAGTGTGGAGCAGACCACCCTTTACTGCTCCTGCCACTCTGATCTTGTTTTAGTCCTCATGCTAAATCTACTTCAGGGAGGGTCATGTCACCTCTGCTGCAGGACAGGGGTTAGGGGACATGCTCAAAACCTGAGCCAGCAAGCTTCAGAGCTGGGACTTGAACTTATCTCCTGAACCATAGCCCAGGCCCCATCCAGGTGCCTTGGGAATGTGCTTCAGTGTTTGAGGCTGTGGTGATGGGTGTTGAGGGTGCATTTGCCCCTTCCTGGGGCTCTGCAGTTCAGTGTTCTTCTGGGGCTACTGTATAGCCACTACCCTCCTCATCTGTCACCATCATTTAATTAACTCTGCCACTCTGTCTCCCTGATACCTCTGTCATCACTGGTCACCATGTATGAAACAGGATCTCAGTGATCTCATCCTTGTGAGCAGGCATCCATGACCTTCATTCAGTTCATCCAGGGAGTAACCTAGAGGTCCCCAATATAGGCAGGCAGCTGCCAGCACCATGGGCTTCATTCCAAGCCATTTGCCCACTCCTTCCCTAATCGCCAGCTCCTTCTCGAAGTCACCACACTGTCCTCATGTTTTTATGAAAAAATTTAGTGGAAGACCCTTTGCCCCTGTCACATAGGAGTGAGTGTCCCATCCAGACATGACTCAGACCTTCCTACCGACACAAGGAGAGTAGGCACATCCTGTGTAACCCAAGGTCTAGAATTGCAACCTCAAACCATCCATGGAGGACTGCACTGAGCACTAACTTTTTACAACAGAGCGTAGTATAAAATGGGCAGTGAGAATACTGTTTGAAGAACGTAGGATATCGATAGAGCGAGGAAAGGGTCTCTCTGATGCACCACTCACACTTGACCACATGACCGTTCTGGAGGACTTTCCAGGCCTTTCTCTTTCACGTGACAAATGCTCTAAAGGGAGCCATGCTGCGCGCTTGCTTTTCCACAGACATCTAACCTTGCACAGTTAGCTGGGGGTGGGGGGTGGGGCATGAACGAGTGAATGAATGGGTCAGTGAATTCCAGTTGGCCTTACTATGCCACCAACCAGCCAGACCTGGGAATCACCTAGATTGCCTTTCCCATGTCACCAGGTACCCAATTCCCTTCCTGTCTCCTGCAGCCTTGGACCTCAGCGTCTATGTCTGTGCTGAGGACTGTGGGTAGTAGTACTCAGCAGTGTCTGGCAATGTCTCTTTACAAAGCACTGAGGAGTCTCATCCTTACGACTCTCACGACGGAGCAGACATGCTGAAGTCCAGAGTTAGATGGTTTGTGCCAATCACAGCCTTAGAGGAGCACCAGAATCTGCTGAAGACCGAGGTAGGCGGAAAGCATCAGAATCAGAATCCAGACACAGGTGACTCAAAGATCAATACTTCATCCATCAGGATGGACATGTGGGAGCAGGAGGATCCTGCCTGGGACCACAAAGGTGCATACACTGCCAGATCTACGGGACAGAGAAAGCCTTGGTAAGCCTTTGGGCTGCTGGGGTGTCCCCACCTGTCACATGAGGGCCTTTGGAGGCCCAGCTAAACCTGACAGGTTCCCTGGGCTGAAGTAGACTCAGGACTTTATCCCTAAAGGTTCTTGCAGTGACATCCCTATTGCTGCTGAGCCCTGACATGGGTATTCCAGGATGAGGGGACAGTGTTGTGAAAAGTGAAGTTAGGCTGTCCCTGTAGGCTAAGGAGCTGGACTAACAAGCCCATGGGGGGTGGGGGGGGGTGGCAGGCTCTGCTTCTATTCTAAGCCTTAAGATGGGTTTTTAAGAGTGACAACAGCAGCTGGCAGTCTCAGAATCCCTGGCCATGCAGTAGATGCTGGGCATGAAAGGTGATGAGTAGAACAGAATTCAGTAGATTCAGAGTAGCAACAGGGATGGCAGCAGGAGAGAGGGGTGGGGCATATGGAGGATACAGGGCCTCCCTAGTTTGGATCCTGGACTATAGTTTCCTCCTGGATCAGGCTGAAGACTCCACTTTCTATCCCCAGCCCTGTTGGCACTCTCAGGGTCCTGCCTGGGCCCAAGTGCTAAGCAGCAGTTTCTTTTCTTTGAACTCTGGGTACCCAGGTCACAGCTGAGCGCAGTGCAGGGGCGTCTTTCTCTTTTTGTCCTCCTCAGTGTTTGAAGCCAAAGCTAAATGTTTTAATTTCACATTATTCCTGACATAATGCTAATGAGTTCCAGCCGGGGTAGTGAGGCTCCTCTGAGCCAGGCATCTGGGCAGCTGGCTTCCCAGAAAGTGCCTCATGTCCCTGGAGCTCAGAGGACATTGGTACAGCGAGCACTTCCCCTCTGGGACTTGCTTATCACATAGATGTAGATCTTTGGTTTTCATAGCTGGTTCTTCAGTGTAGTGACAGCTGTGTGTTTCTCTCTGGTCCGAGAGAGGGAGCATTCATGGGATAGTGGAAAGCCCAGGCCTTTGTGGAGCCCCGGACTGGGCTGGACTACACTGCTGGAGATTTGTGGCTTTAGGAGTGCGCAATATGGCCATGACCACACTTTCTGGTGACTTAGTAACTGTTTTTACTCTGGTCATTTCTTTACTGTGGTCAGTGTTTCCTCAGTCTCTGTAACATGTTGTTTTTGATTCAGTACATAGCAAGAGCCCTGGTGATGGGCGTCCTTGGAAGTCTCATCTAAGAAAATTGGTACTGTGGCCCCTCCATCTAGGGGAGTCTGAAGATCAGCTAAGCAGGGCATAAATAGGGCTTCTGAGCCTGATTGAGGGGTGCCATTGGTGCCAGCAATGGTCTTCTTTCTTGTCTATGTTTCTCCATGTTACATCAGAGCTCATTCTGAAGCCAATGTGAGGAGAATACATTTAACTTTTAAGTTTGCCGCAGCACAGGCATCTGTGCCAGGGAGCCTATCCCTAGAAGCCCACAGAGCAGTACCTAGCAGTCTCCAGCATTCTCTCCGTTCTGGGACATTCAGGCTTATGTAGAACCGAGGGACCCTCAGTCACTAACACCAACACCTGCTGCCCCATTTCTGGTCAAAGCCCACTTGTCCCCTGTCCATCTGATCGAGTCTGTGCTGGTTCCGAAAATCTATCTCCCCAACTGGTAGGGGACAGACTTCCTTGAGGCACACAGAAACTACCAAAGGGGCAGTAAGGATAGATAGAGTACTGTCAATACCCCTGGGGTTTGGTCTCCCCACTATGGAGATTCTCCTTTGTCCTGGTCAGAGCACTGTTTGGGAAATGAGAATTTGGGGGACTTTGCTCTTTCTCCCCTAAGCTCACTCCTGGACCTAACTTGAAAGAGCATCACTAGACAGGCTACCTCCCCACTCTACGCTGGAATCTGGCTCTAGATGAGAAAGGGAGAAGGGCTTCCTTGGGTCATGTTTGCTCCTTGATTTTATTTAGTCCTTAGCAGGTATTCACACACACTGGGAACCATCCTGGACACTCCTGTGTGGGTTAATGGCAGAAGGATCGTTTGCATATTAACTACATGACTCATACATACAGACTGCAGAGTTCTTTCCACTTGGTCTTGAGCTTGCTCAGAAGCCAAGAACTTGCCCCTATCCACTCTCCTTTCTGCCGCGTCATCTCCACTCTATCACATTTAAGTACTTACAGTTCTCTCTGTTCCACACACACCCACTCTACAGATGAGAATTGAGTGAGACCTAGTGGGGAAAGGCACTTCCCAGGGGACCTGGCCTAGTGATGGCTTCTGTATGGCTAGGTAACAGGATGTCACCATGGACACTGGAGAATGGGCCATAAGCAGAGCCATTGCCAGTACACCCCTCTTGACTACTGTGAGCCATAGAGCAGAGGCCTTGACTGGCATGTGAACTCCCTGCCTCATCTAGCTTACTGGCCACTGGAGAAGCTGTGAGATGGACCTCCATACCTGGATACCTTCTCCACCTACCTCTTAGTGGTAGTGAACGCACTGGGGCTCAGCCTTAGGTCATTTCCTTGCTATTCAGTGCCTCTGCTTACCCATCTCAAGCCTTTCCCAGGGTTGCTCTGATGCTGATGGGACCAGAGAAGAGGCATGCTCAGCACACTGGGGCCCCAGCCACCAGGATGGTTCTCCTTAGCTCATGTCCTCAATAGTTGGATTTCCTGTGGCTGAATGTGCAGGCAATTGCTGCTGCTTTCTCTGTGTCCTTCACTAGGTCAAGGCTACATACAGGGCTCCGAGGCCCTGGACCCAGGTTGTCACAGTTCCTTCAGGCCACCTCTACTGGGCATCCTCCATGAGTTTGATCACTGGCTTCCATCTGTGTTGCAAGTGTGGTGTGAGGTTCCAGAGCCTCAAGCAAGGCACCAAGAAGGTGCGATGAATGAGCAGGGGAAAGTCCACGTCAGCACCAGGAGGAGGAGTTTCACGGCAGGCCAGCAGGAAGGACGCTTAGGAAAGGCCTCAGGATGAGCCAAGTCTAAGAGAACCAGAAGGGCTTAAGAGTAAACCGAGGGCATTGTGGGAAGGGGCAGCATGGGTGTAGGCTGAGGGCAATGGGGTATGGACCAAGCTAGAGCAGGGTGGGAGCTGGGCTTGGGAGGCCACTGTCTTGGAGTTTTTACAGGTTCTCTTCCCAACCCAAAGCCAGCCTAATATAGCTACCCTGTGGAAGTTAGGAGTCAGGGTACCTAGCCTCCTCTCCTGAAGCTTCCTGGCTACCCCTTAGAGATGCCTGGGGTCTAAAGAAAGGGTATACTTGGGAGTACAAGACTATATATAGCCTTAGGACCCAACTATACTAGTGGGTGTCTGGATGCTGGTGTGTCATCAGGGAAGCCTTTTGTCTCTAGGTGGCATGCCTTTCTTCCAGAGCACATAGGTACTGGCTATTCTGAGGCTACCTCATTCCACACGTGTGTCAGTTTCTACATGTGTTGTGTTCACACAGATTATGTGTCAGCGAGTATGTCTAGATACTGTAGAACTGATGTGTTTGTGCAGGTGGAAGTATCTGAGGCTTGTGTATCTGGGTGTATGTGCAAGTGTGTGTGTGCTGTCCTGAATGTCATGAGTTATGGGATGTCTGTGTGGTAAGACTGGAGTATGTGGGCAGGGTTTATGTATGGGAGAGAATATCTAGGTCTTGCTGTGTATGTATGAGTGTGCTGGTATCCTAGGTCTGTCTTTGACATATTACTAGGTTGAAAGGAAGAGAGTCAATTTTAGGGTGTGTATGTGTGTGTGTGTGTGTGTGTGTGTGTGTGTGTGTGTGTGTGTGTCTATGATTCTGGGTCTCTTATCTGGTGGCCTGGTGTGCATGTGTCAGAGAAAAAGCTATTCCCTCTCTTGGGGCCCTGGCCCTTAGTCAAGCTGCTCTGTATACCCCTGAAAGGCAGGGCATCTTGGTCCTTGTCGGCTGATAAACAAGTCTCTAGGCCCCCCTCCACTACTGAGAATAGAAACCTGTTTCATTTGTGGACAAGGCTTTGGACCCAAGGAGAGCCTGACCCAGAGTGGTGGATGTGGTCCTGGTAAGGAAATGTTCAGGCACCGCATCTTCAGAACCCCTTTCCCAGGACAGGCATGACTCCTCTGTCCCCTCCTCTCCTGCCTTGCTCTATGCCTGCCACTACCACAGTCCACCAGTTTCTCTGGGTGGTTTCAAGGGCTCCTGGGACCTAGGTTAGCCAAGAGGAGATTGCCACATTGGCCTGCCTGGGATGGGAGTGTGCCTCAAGGCACAAAGATCAAAACAGGGCTGAACTCCAACCCCATCCTTCATGAGCTCAAGAACTCTCACCCTTTCTGGGCCTCAGTCTCTACCTTTAATGGAGTCAGGCACTCTGACTGCCTAATAGGATAGGGGAGACAGTGTTTAGGGTGTTTGGTCTGGCCGCAGGTATGTAGCAAATGTGACAGCTGCTGCAGAGCAGAGTCCCCTACTACATACAGCTGCCTACTTACTCTTTGTGCCCAAAATTGGGCTAGACCTCCTCCAAAGGCCTCACAGTCTAGAGGCAGAGTCCAGACCAGTGTCCTTCAGCCCCACATCCCCAAGCCTGCCTTCTATGTTTTTCTCTTCCCTTCATGCCTTGACCGTCCCCCAGAGGACTGGCAAAGCCTGGGGCTCTGGAGAACCCTGTGAAAGCCACAAGGGGATCATAGGCTGGCACTCTCACTCAGGGCCAGCCTGAGTCTCTCCCAGGGTGAGGGGCTGAGGAGTGACCCTCAATTCCCGGATGGCTGGCCTTTAAAGATGGCCAAACACAGCGCTGTTTGACATCTTGGAAAAGAATCTGGCACCGCACATTTCTCCCATCTAAATCATTGTAAAGTAACTTAAAAGTTTGTACAAAAATGAGAAGTTAATCTCTGAATGGCCTGCCAGGCTATTGTAACCCAATATATTTTACCCTTAAACCAGAAATGTGTTTGTTTAGAAGCAAGTCACTGGCAAATGCCAAATCTGGAGGCATTTCCTCCCCTGCCCTGCCTCACGCCCCATTCCCCCAAACCTCTTCTTTATTCCCTGCATCCAGCTTCTTCATTAGGGCATGAGAAACTGGGCCTTCCTTCCACTTGGGCCATGTGAGCCGCAGGGAGGAAACTTGACATTCATTAGGCACCAACTGTGTGCCAGGTCCTACTCTGGTCTATCAATGTATTTACTCCTCAGAGCTGTTTGTTTTAGAGAGGAGAAAAATATGGACGGGATGGGATATGATTTGCCTAAATTCATGGTCCTTGTTCTATGTGAGTTTCTGCATGGTGTCATCCTACACATGGTGTCATCCTACACCTTATGTGTGAAACAGAGCCCTTGGTTCTTCTGCTGGGGCCAGAGGGAAAGACATCATCACCAGAGCCAACTGTGTCCGCCACCCAGAAGGTTCTCCTGCACGGTCTCAGCCCTTACCCATGAGCAAAAGGCTCAGAAGGCAACTTGCTGAGAACCTAACCAGTCCTGCAAATTTTAAGCCTAACCCAGGGTCTGAGAGGTCCTGGGCTTTGACTAACCCCCTTTCCCACCTAGAACTGGAAGGGTCTTTGGGTTGGGCCTGGAGGGGAAGATGCTACCCCCTCCCTGGCTCCAGCAATGGCTCCCCTCTGTCTTTCATCTCCTGCCCTCCGTACTGTGAGCTGCACGCAGCAGTAATGGATTGCAGTGGACTTTTTTCAATTAGGCTGATTTTCCTCTGCCTGTTACTATAAAACTCCAGATGGTCCGGGGCTTCACGGTTCCCGGGGTATTTTCCCCCATTATTTTAATCTTCTTTCGTAACGCGCCCCACATGTGGGAACCGGGCCTTTCAAGGCTCTGCACTCTGTGGATCAGCCCTGCTCTCCTCTCCACTGCGCTGCCCGGGTTTCCCTTTCTGTGTGGCAGCACCACAGAGATCAGTTCCCACCATCAGCCCCAGCCTGGATTTGCTGAGAAGCAGAACCCATGTTGGGCCCATTTTGAAATCACAGGAGTAACAGCCTGGTTTAGGTGTTCTGTGAGTACCCCAAGACACTGGGCTAAGAGTTTAGGGGTGTGCAGCCATGTCAGTCAGACTCCAGATCACCTCTGATTGGCTATGTGAATGTGGTGACATCACCCTTCTGAACCTCACTTCTGTCATCTGCAGGGTGAGGCTGGGAAGTTACTTCCCTGGCAGGGTATATTGCCTTGATTCAGTGAAGTGTACACAGCACTAGCCAGGGGTAGGTGTGTGAGGGGCATCACCAGAGTTCACTCCACTTTCTCTTAGGATGTATTTTAGTGTTGATACCCACCTATCTTGACATGTTTTGAGACTCTTATACACCTAAGCAGTTTTCCTCCAAAAGTCACCCTGTTTGTTCCCATGTGTGTGAGCCTTTGCTTCAGGTTAGATGAACCAGGACTATATCAGGTTAGTTGGACAGTATGTTTAAATTTACCTTGAACAAAAGGTGTCCATGGAACTGTCTGAAGGCCACTGATGGCATTAAGACCAGGCCCACAGGATGCTACATGCCTGTTTTGGTTCGCAAACATCACCCTCTCCATGTGCCCAGGAGATATCTGGGCTCTGGACAGGTAAAATGAACTTACCTAAGAGCATTCCCTCAGGGTGCATAGAGGATGGACGGGTACCACACTGTCCAAGATGCTGGAGCACCCTGGTGTGCAAGCTGATGACTCTGTCGATTATCACCAGGGCCAGCTCAGATCATACTGGCCAGAATGCAGGATAAAAATGTATAATAAAGTGCAAGAGAGCCGAGCCCAGTTGTAGAAAGGAGGGTTAAGGACAGATCTTATCTAGATGCTAAGTCCTAGTTCTGAATGCCGCATGGGAGTGAACTGGGAAGAGGCAAGCAGCTCTGTAGTACTCAGGTGGGTCGAGAAAAAGTATGAAAATGGTACCTCCTTGGGCTGCTGGTAGATTGGATGCTGAGGTTAAGGAGGAGACAGGTTCCTGGCTTAGCATCTGGGTAGAAGGTGGTCCCATCAGCAGAAGCCGTGCAGGCGCACCCCAGGTGAGCAGCCTGGGGCCATATTATCTGCTGGCCCATGACAGTGATAGTAGAAGAGTGTTCTGTAAAGGTTTTCAGGATCAGAAATGCTGGAGCTCACTTGCTCCTCCATGTGTGTGATCAGAGGCAGCCCTCAGCTCCAGTTTCTGCTTTGCCTCTGCTTTCCCTGATGCTGGCTCATTGGCCCTCTAGAACTCCAGTGCCCCTGCAGCTCAAAATGCCAGTGCTTGTACTCTCTCCCTGAGATGAATCTCTTGGCACCTCATTTGTTGAAATCTAGGCATCAGGGCTCAGCCCCTTAGAAAGGCTTTGGTAATCCCCAGCCATGTCACTGGAAGGCCCCCTGAGTTCTGCCCCTTAGCGCTCTCAGCTGTGGGACAATAAGGCATTTTTTGTGCCTTTGTTGTTGGAAGGTAAAGTATGGTGAGAGGGTTAGCCAGGTGTGGGCTACAGGGGGTGAGGGGTAAGAAGAGGAAAGGGTAGGGGGAAGTGGGAGTACACAGACAGACAGACAGACACATGCACATATGCACACACAGAGACTGCCTCAGGCCAGCCACCACTTAACCTGCTCTGGGACCTTAGGCAGCAGCGACAGTGACAAGATCAGAACTTGCTATATGTTATTTCACTTAGGACCCCCATCCAGTAAGGTTAGTGGCATCCCCTAGTTTACTGATAAACTGAAACCCACAGAGGAACTTGCCTCGGATCACTCAGGAAGTGAGCAGCCAACAGTTGCCAGGATAGTCTGTAGCAGAGGCCACATCTGTATTCAGTGTGCTCTGTGCCGCTGCGCCTCAGCCCCTCATCTGACTAGGCAGAGTTATACATACCCAGAAGGCTATGGGGACAGCATGCTGTGGCGGCACCAGGCCCATTGGAGCCATGCACAACAAGTGTTGACCCGATGGCCACTCCCAGCGTCTTCTCCATCTCTGACCTCATTGGTGCAGTTGTTGAATAGAGATAAAGCCACAGGGTTTGCAAAGGCTGAGCAGGTCTGGATGCTGGTTCTGATGGAAGCATGGGTCTGCCAGGATCTGTATGGCATCTTTACCTCAGGCCTACACTAGTAAGGCGGCATCCCTTTTCCGCATGCTGCTTCCTCTACGTGTCCTTGGAGTGACAGGCCACTCCCAGGACACAAACCATTCCACCACAAATGCAAGTGGGGTTAGGAAGGCTCCTCCTAGGGTGATGCCTAAGCAACAGAGGCATGTATTTGCTAAGGGGGAAAAGAAGGAAAGGGCCTTGGAAGCCTCGTGAACTTATTAAGAAAGGGCCTTCCGGATGGAGACTCCTGGCAAGTTCTGAGTCATCTCTCCACAGCTGATGTGTGGGCTGTATGGGGTGGGAGAGACATTGGGGCCATCCTGGAAGACATTAACATAGATCCTGGATTTCTGAAAAATGTATACATTAAATTGTCAGAGTGGGAAGGGAAGACTTCCCTGGAGAGGTGCAGTCTGAACAAAGGCAGGGATGGGGAAACAGGTGTTCTGAAGCCCAGACAAGGATCCATAGATTCCTGACGGGAAAGAGGTAAACTGATCCCCAGAGTCTGACATACTCTTGCAGTCAGGGAAATCTCACAGCTGGGAGTTATTGGTCTCCTCCAACAGTCGTTCCCTTAATCCAGTCAGTAAGCAACTGTGGGCCAAAGTGGATACTGAGAAAAGCCCTGTTTCTGCCCAGGGTCACATAGGGGTGGACTTGGCACAAGGCCATTGCTGGTGAGCAGGGAGACACTGGCCACTCACTATTCCATATCCAGGATTTCCTTTTGTTCTGATAAAGTAACAGACCCCATAACTAGAAACCTAGGTTGACCCTAGCAGCAGCATGTGTATGACCCACTTGGTATCTAAGGGGCCATTGTCTCTGACCTTGTCCTCATGGCTGAACAGGAAGTTCTGTCATGGTCTCTGTTCTTGATGGGCCTCAGTGGTCCTCTGTAACTGCAGCAACTGTCTTCTCTCTGCCTCTTCTCCAAGTCCCACTTGCCACTAGCAGCCAAAGGTAACTCCTTACGTGAATATCTGGCACTATCCCCACTCCTCCCTGTCCCTTCTGAGTCTCATAATTCATATATGACTCTGACCTTCTAGTTCCCAGAGGGTATGTTTGGCCCTGCTCCCCGTCCCCCATTTCCAGAGTATACATCTGATCAGCCCTTCCATGATCTCCACTGTCCCTAGTGTGAACTCTAAACTTGTCAGCCTGTCATCTGAGCTTCAGGGCAGCCTAACTCTGACTCCCTACATGATCCAACCCCAGCATTCCCCAGGACACAACTTACACAAATGCATAAGGGTTCCATGGGGGACCTGTGCCCTTTGCATGTGCTGGAGCCTCAGTCTATCTTTGTGGCCCACTTTCCTGTCCGTCCACTGTAGATTGGGCTATGCTGTCATGGTAATGGATTCCCAGGAGCATTGGTGGGATGAGTGAAGACACAGGTGCTAGTATGAGCAGGTGCTGTGCTTCCACACCCCTTCCCATCTCTCCATGCTTGGGACAGTCCTCACTCACTCTGAGACATCTTATGTATGGGTTGTAGGCTGGCTGAAGGGACCAGTCTGGGCTGTTATAGCCTACAGCTTTCTTGCTCTGACAGCTTGGCTATGATGTCTTCTGACATGACATGTATATCTCCTGTGTGGTCTTGTCCTCCTAGAGGGCAGTACTCATGCCTGAGTTCCTTTGACATCCTGGTTAACTCAGCCTAGGCTGGATCTGCTCCATCCAATGAATGTCCCCAAACTAGAAATTACCAGGCAAACAGAGCCTTCCTAGATTACAATGCCTACCCCTACAGGGACAAGGACATAAGCCAGATGGACCACAGGATCTTAACTCTGCCCCTAGGCTTTTCCAGACATGCCCTGAACTTGCTATTGGGTACTGCACCTTTAAAGTCGGCAAGGCAGCTCACAGGAGGGAGAGACAACAGAACCTTCCGCAAAGTCCTTCCCTTGAGGGGGATCCTAGAGGAGGGGTGTAGAAGAGCTGTTTTGGAGCCCTAGTCCTCAGGAAACATGGCCCTCTTTGTCCCCAGCTGCTTGCAATAATAGCACAGGGGGACCTAGTGCAGAGGGCTGGAGTCATATAGGCTCTAACCTGGGTTAGGTGCTCATGGCTGGAATGTCAGCCCTGGGCTTGTAGGAGCCCAGTGGCTCCATCCCTTCATCCTCAGTGGTCACTGGAAGTCAGCAAGCATTGTCACCCTACCAAGGTTTTGATATCACAATTGGCCTGTACGTTGTCTTTGCTGTGTCATGTGACCTTGGTTGGGCAAGTCACTTCACTTTACCAATGTTTTTGAGACAAGGACATTGATGTCACATGCTTCAGAGGTTTGTAACTAAACGCCAGTGCCATGCTGGAGCAGTAGGTTCCAGCCACTGTGGACCTCCACCACACCCTGAAATACACATAGCCGGAAGGCCAGCAGGCAGGAGCAGGCAGGAGGTGACACCACACCAAAGGCTGGAGTCTGCTGTTTCGCTCACCCAGCCAGCCAGCCTCTGAGTTGGACTTTGAAGGCTGAGCAGGGGGTAGTTGGATGGTTAGGAGAGATGACCTTCCTTGCTGAGGGACATGCATGAACAAAAGCCAAAAACTGCCTTCTGTGACAGGCAGAGAGGCAGACAGGTGGAAAGAATGTCACAGGAATAGAATGCTAGGTGGCAGGTCTGTAAGGAGGGGGCTACTGGATTCTATTGGTATGTCAGGGCCCCAAGGCAGCTGTGTGGAGATCAGGGCAGGAGGCAGAGAGGACGTACATAAGTCAAAGGGTATAGGAGAGAGTTCCATGCTCAGCAGAGGCTGCGGGGACACAGAGTTCAGGCCATAGAGAATGGGTAGGGTGGGCAGAGGCCACATACTCTTCTTCCTGTCCCCACTGTAACTCATTTCTTCACACACTCACTGCCAGGAACCTAACAGCCATACTGTGTGTCCAGTACCTAGCAAGCAATCTACTAGATTGTGGGCATAGGACAGCTAAATGGCATGTGACCCAGTGACACTTCAGTGTACTTATTGGTCTCACAACAGTTAACAAGGATGGCACCCTTTGCCATTCACTGTTGTCTTTACATCGTCCCTGATGGACAGGCACAGCCTCACCTTTGGAGAGGTGCAGATACATCAAGGGCTCAGGGCACCCCAGAGCCTCTCAGGGATGGAGCCCTTCCAGTCCAGGCTGGGCTCCCACTTTCTGAGGTTCCATGCTCAGACATGGCCTGCCTTGGAGTTGCTAACTCGGGGTGCACAACTGGCACATGTGTGGGTTGTTATCCCAAGGTCAAAAGCAGAAAGGTCATCTTGTCCTGCCCTAGCAGTTTCTAAGTCTGGCCACTTAGTTAACCCTGAACACTTCTCAGGGGCTTCGGTAGGACAGCAGGTAGTTGGGCTGGGCCAGGTATGCGTAGGGGTGGTGTTTCTGGTGGGTGGGCCCTCAGGGCTGAGGGCACCCCTCATTAGCCTCTCCTGCAGTTTGAAGGCTGCAGTAAAGCCTTTTCCCGTCTGGAGAACCTGAAGATTCACCTGCGGAGCCACACAGGCGAGAAGCCATACCTGTGCCAGCACCCAGGCTGCCAGAAGGCCTTCAGCAACTCCAGTGACCGTGCCAAGCACCAACGCACCC
Source organism: Rhynchomys soricoides (assembly GCA_019843965.1). Classification (NCBI taxonomy): domain Eukaryota; kingdom Metazoa; phylum Chordata; class Mammalia; order Rodentia; family Muridae; genus Rhynchomys; species Rhynchomys soricoides. The sequence goes on from JADRCH010000114.1 coordinate 884,860, forward strand.
ACCTTGACACGGTAGGTGGGCCTGAAGGTGGAGGCCGGGGTGGAACAGGGCTGCACACAGACCCCGCTCTCCAGGCGGAGTCTCTGTTGGACCTGTAGGCTCTGTCACACAGGGCAGGTAACTCCGGGCAGGAGTGGGTGGGGTGTGTTCTTTGTATTACAGGATAATTTAGGCTCCCTTTCCACTAAGTAGATAGATTTTTTTCCCATCATCCTCCAGTTGTAGCAAACATAAATAACTTAGGTATGACCATATTCCTCAGTGAGGGTAAGATAGGCAGACCAAACTTAACAAAGGCCTCCAGTTAAGATTGCTCTACTTGGCCTACAGGGACCAGCCCAGGCCCCAGGGTCTTTATGGGAAAGTGGGTGCTCTCACTCCCACATACTTTCTTGGGCAGGCCAGCTACATCTGCATCCTGAGTAGGTCACTTCAAGCTCTCCCACTCCTCACTTGGGGACAATACATAGGCTCTCTAAAGCTATTTTTCTCCCTTAAGGAGTTATAGTTGGTGACACGTGAGATCCAGCATCTTGCCACAGCAGTCTGACAGTGCAGTGTTGTGTCTCTTCCTGCCTCCCTGCCCTTGCTTATATGCCAGGTAGCAGAGAACCATAGCTTTGTCCCAGGTCACTCCACACTCCCCCTATGCAAGTAAGGACATCAGCACATGGCACTTTCAGGATGTCATTCCTATACTGCTACCAAGGTCCCTGACCCATGTGACACAGGAGGGAGGTGGGGTTAAGGGTCCTGTGCGTGCTCACGATTGCATGGCTGACTCTGGCAGAGGTGACAGACTCACAGGGAAAGTGGCGTGTATCATAGGAGGGTCCCAACCCTGTGTGTAGTACAAGGCTGGAATCCGCTGGAAGAGCCCACATTTGACTTCCGAGCAGTTCTCTGCTCTACTGCATACATCTGGGGAGGTGGGATGGGGCTCGATGGATAACCTATCCCATTCAGTACACAGATGAGGAAATGGGGGCCCGAAAGGCTAACTGACCTATTCACGAAAATTGGAAGCCATAAAACAGTAGAAGTCAACCCTGTACCTCACAGCTGGGAAGCCAGATTCGGAAAAGTGTGAGGAAAAATCACAGGAAACGTTGAAGCCAGGCCAGACCCTGGACTGAGCCCCCCGCCCCCTTCCAGTGCTATAGAGTCAACACACCTGCCCCAGTTCAGGAGAAGCTGAGACCCAAGTCAGATCAATACTTTGTCAATGGCAGGCAAGATGCACAGTTGGTTGACTCTGAGCCCAGGGTATTTTATTGGAAAAGCTTAAAGGTCTGTATCTAAGCAGAAGGGACAGAATGGCAAGGAATGGTCCTTGTCCCCAGCTCAATTCAACTTCCCTCCTCTTAGAGACTACACTATCAGTGGCTGAGACCTGAAGTGATCTGTGGCTCTCCCAAGCCCCTCTCTTTGGTCACCTTCTCAGCCTTGAAGTCCTTGGCACTTGCCTTTGAGAGATGCAGCACCCCTAGATTTGTCTTGAAGCCACAAGGCACCCAACAGTGAGCCTCTGCCCAGGCCTAGGGCATGTCCCCATGGCCTCTCTAGTTTCTGGCTTCTTCCTCACCCCTGCCCTTATGGTATTTCCCAGCCCTGCTTGATGAGTGAACATAGCCCCTGAGGGTCAGGCTCACACAAGCCCACAGGGTTACCCTAGGCCTTCATCTATCTAAGAAGTCTTTGACAGATCTGGGGGCACCAAGCCCTGCTCATACCCAGCTCTCTGCCTAGACAGCATGGGCAGCTTCTTGTTGCTAGACCATGTCCTAGATGGCATCCCTCAAGTCAGCAACAGGTCAGACTCACACACAGGACCTTTCACAGAGACCCAGCCTCAGTGCCAGCTATCCCTGGCATCAGAGAATACAGGGCCCATGACAGGAAGGGAGTTCTCTGGACGGACTGGAGAAGGCAGGCTGTGGCTCTACCACTTGCCAGAAAGCTCAGATGAGAACCTCCCTTACTTCCTGTACCCCAGTTTTCTGAGTGGTAACAGGTCTGCCTCTTGAGAACAGATAGCTGATAAGGGGCCTGCATGCAAACCAGGCAGCCCTTTCTTTCCTAGTCTGTTACATCAGTCAAATCCTGCCACATCAGAGTGGGATTGGCCCTGGCAGCCACTGTTCCAGTGTGGGCCTCAGTTTTCCTGTCAGCAGGATGGGGCCTCTGTTTATTTGATTGGATTGTCTGGAAGCTCTGAGAGAAGGAAGTCCCCTAACAGAGAGGCACACACACAACTGTTGGCTAAGACATCTGTAGAACTGGGGCAATTCTCACGGGTAGGTGTGGGACTCAGAGGGAACCATGAGTGGCCAGTGCTTAGCAATCCTGTGCCCAGAAAGCCTTCAGAGGGAGAACTGTCTTCCGTGTCCAGCTCATACAGGTCTGTACAGACAAGAAGGAGTAGCTTTGTTGACAGGAATAATACAGCCCCAGTCTTGGAGCATGTATGGGGATTCCGGGCCTAGGGTTTGGCTGATAGCTTGGGATAGCCACGGGGTTTCCTGAGGGCTCGAGGGAGCTGGGCCTGAGGAATGTTTGATACACGTCAAGCCCTGGAAAAACAAACACAAAGATGGGCCTTGCTGCCCTGTTTCCAAGCGAGTGTGCCTGCCACACAGAGCTGTTTGTTTGCTTTTTGACCAAAGCGTGTGGATTTGTATCAGCATTCCCAAGGGACAAGGCCTGGGGCCAGCCAGCTCAGGGGCAGGGCAGGGCTCATGGGAGAGTATTCTGTTGTTGGGTAGGGCCGCTCAGAGAGTGTGTGTGCATGTTAGGGTGGAGGTGGGGTCTCATTCGAGGGGCTGATGAATATGTGGGACTCGAATGCGGAAGCAGGTGGTGGGCAGTCCCAGGCAGGCCCCCTCTCCCACCCCTGTCTTCCTGTTGGCCTAGTCAGCTTCTCACCACTGTCTCTCTCTTTTTGTTGTTCTCCATTCTTTAACCTGGCAATCTCCGTGGCAGCTCCAAGGTATGGTTATGGTCATCTCTTTCTGCTTCTCCCCACCTGAACAGTGGGCACCTCTCCCAGCTTCCCTGCCTCTGGCAGGGGCAGAATTGCCTTGAAGCTTATGGCTAGCTCCACTTGGTCTGACTGGACATGACAGTCCCTGGGGCTTACCCTGAGAGGTACCATTTCCTAAACACACACACACACACACCCTCACACCCATACATGCACACAGACTTCCGTTTTCTGCAGCTCCAGGCAGTCCTGAGGGCTGTGAAGCACTCAGCATGCTTCAAATAGGAAGCCTTGTGAAGTCCCTGCCTCAGTAGTATCTGGGAGCCCTAAGTACTGAAAGCCCCTGAGCTGTGAGATGCATGTAAGGCTGTGAGTTGCCCTTCGCTGGACTTCTGGAACCTGAGCAGGATTAGATGGGTCCCTCACTGGTACCGCGGAGGGACAGTGGGAAGATTGGCAGCACAGGTGGACAGCATGGCCTGTAGGAATCTCAGGTCAATCCAGAAGACAGGATCTGAGCAAGGGTGAAGAGGAGGTGATGTAGGTTGGATGGGGTAGGAGGAGCATTGTGGGATACAAGAGAGGACAATGGTAGGAGAGGACCCCAGTCAGTGCTAGGAGCTGACCAGATCCTGACTATCAGAGGTCCATGGAGGGGTGCACAGAGGCAGGACCATGGCTACATGTGACAAGAGCTCTGGGACTTTGCATGGGAAGACATTAGGGTCTGAGAGACGGGGAGAACCTGAGGCAGGAGTCTAAACAGAAGCAAAGGGCTGACTTAGAGTCCCCTGTTGGTCTTCCAGGGCAGTAGGATGGTCATAGGAAACGGGTTTGGCCCATGCAGACAGCACATCCTTCGGGGCCCCCCAGCCTATGCTCTTTGAGGTCAACTCCCCCCACCCCCTAGTTATTGGAAGGAGGACCTTGCTTGCTATGGCCCATGGTCCCACTTGGACCTGCCTAACAGCAGTCATCCAGGCTAGCCCTGGGACATGCCCTCTTCCTTTCTTTATTCTCCTGCCCAGAACAACCTTTTGTGTAACCCTGCTCCACATACTGCTTCTGTGCAGCTGTGCTGTGACAGCCAGTGTAAGCTAGAAAGACCTGTAGGTTCAGTTAGTCCCCCCTTTCAGATAGGAAGCAACTGGCCTGTACTCCCAACATGGTGGCAGAATAGGGACACAGCATCTCTCCTCCCCCAGAACAGGTGACTTCCCCTTATCTATAACCTTCAGACTGCAGCCTGCCCCTTACTACTCACCCTTCCCATGGCAGGTCACATAAGGGACCTTCACCTTCAACAGTGGCCTCTTACCTATCCCTCATTCCCCTCTGATGTTACAGAAGCCATATGCTTGTCAGATCCCTGGCTGCTCCAAGCGCTACACGGACCCCAGCTCCCTCCGCAAGCACGTGAAGGCCCACTCAGCCAAAGAGCAACAGGTGCGTAAGAAGGTAGGTGGCCACAAGCCCAGTCCCATCTCTGCAGAAACCTCTAATCCCAGCTACTTGTCCAAGTGTCAGACTAAGTACCCCATGTCTGTATGCACAGCACTCTCTACACACATGTAAATGCCTACTGCTCTTCCATCTACCCATGTCTGCCTCCCACCCAGTATACTGGCAACCCTGCCCATATCACCCCAAGTTGATAGACATTCACCCACCAACAGACTAGCATCCTTAGCCATGGCACTGATACTCAGCCCTGGGCTAAGCATCACAGGTATAAAACAAAAAACGTGGTACCCATCTCCAGTGATGTGATGTGAGGCAGACAAGAGGAGGCTCCTTGCCATAAGATAATGACAGCAGGAAAGGCATCTCTGGCACAGATAAAAGGCCTTGGCCCATCTGCATTAGAACAGAAAGATCCCAGGAAAGGGCACCAGGAACCATGAAGAGTAGGGGTGTGATCGCTGGTCCCACCTGCAGGGTCTGCCACAGCTAGCCCAGTTGCCCTTATGCCTCTGTGTTTCCTGTTTCTCAGTTGCTGGCTGGACCCTAGGTGCCGGTAAGGACTGAGTGACAGGGCACAGATTCATAAACATAGAAGGGGTGGGCACTGCCATGCTCTTGGAGTGTGTGCCTGGAATGACCACGGCACATACAGAGCCAGTGTACTCTATACATAGATGGGCAGTCTCACATGCTGGAGGCCCTAAGATTTGAGGTGGGCCCCAAGGACATTCAACATCATTTTGAGGGGGAAAAAAAACAAAACAGAACAAAACGATGTGGCCTTGAGATGCCTCTAGGGCTGTGTGGAGAAAGGGCGTGTTAGAGTGAAAATGGAAGGCAAGAACTCTGCACTGGGAGCAAGGGAAAGAGTGGAAATGCCCCGGGATAAAACGATGGAGACCTGGTCTGGGGACTAGGGGGCATCAGGACCCCAGGGGACACATCGATGGTGGTGCATTTCACCAGGACCAAAACTGTTCACCAGGAGAGTGAACCACCGAGGAGAATGTTTTACATGAGAAAGTCAGCAATAAGCTGTTGGGTCCTCCAGATCATAACATAAGAAACAAGCCAGCAACCTTGGAGCAGCAGCAAAGCATCCTGGCCTGCGGAACTCAACTCCAAGGGCCATGGGAGTCAGGTTTTCTCAAGTATCAGAGGCTGTGAGAGTGAAGGGACAGGCATAGGCTGACCTGGGACCACTAAGGAGGTGGGAAGACATGAGGAGGGCGAGCCCATTCACTCACTCAAGCAATGTGGGTAGTGAGCACTGTGGTCCACACAGGTGACCTTGTGCACTGCAGTAAATAGAACAGCAAAGCTGCATACAGACTGGGGGAGCCAACAGCTTCTGTCCTGTAAATGGGCAGATAGAGACAGTACTGGGAGCACACTGACCCCGTGATGGGTAGGATCGCAGGGCACTGGGGACCCATTTGAAAGGTAGAACAGAGGAGGGTGGAGTCAGTGCATGCAGCTTAAATGTCACTACATCCTTAATTCGCTGAGACTTGGGCTGGGGGGGCATTAGGACCCCAGGCCACACACCGATGGTGGACAAGCTGCTAGCCCAGTGGCTCCTCAGTATATGTGCTGTAGCTGTCATCCTGCAAGTGGGCCCTTGCTTACATTCATTTCTGAGATGTAGGAACTGAGGCTCAGGGTGTTAATGAAGTAGCCCAGTCACACAGTCCAGGACAGACAGCTGCCCTTGGCACAGGGGCCTCAGGGCAGCAAGGGATGCCTTGGGTTTCTGTTGGCTGGAACTAGGTGCCAAGGAAGCTGCTGTCCTCAGCACACTAGTGCCTAAGGACCAGAATCCTGCCCTAGTTTTCCCAGGCCCATGCTTGGCTCACATTGGGCCCCCAGGGACCTGGGCTGCAGATCTGCAAACTTCCCAACAATAAGCATCCATTAGAGCCATCGGGGATGATGGATCTCTCTGGGTAAGGCGACCCTTGTATTATGACAAGCCCTTGGCAGCCCTGCTGCATTTTGGAGAGAATTAGAAATGCTTTTCTTCCTTAATTCTCCTCTCCTGCTGTTCCTAATCCAATCGACATTGCGGTCTGCAAGAACATGCCTTGGCCCTCTTTTGCCAGAAACTTCATTTACATGGAAAACAGCTGCTGGGTCAGGCGCTGAGAGCCCAGTGCGAGACTGGCATGCCTTCCCCACCTGGTCAACCCTCCACCTGGGAAGGTGGCAGGTCCCTTGGGCATGACTCTCAGCTGCCCAAGAACAAGGCTCTGGCTTCCTCAGCACCTGTTTTGACCTGGTAAAGTGAGCATTTGGACAGAGTCTTGGCTCTTGACTGCTAAGCTTTGGGATTCCTCCAGAGAATGGTCACCTCCCGTGCAGGTGCCTACCCCCTTGTTACCCCATGTCTTGAGAGCTTCACCCTGTCTGGAGAAGTATAGATGCTCCAAGGACTCCCAGGTGTCATTGACCAGATCATCCCAGCCAAGCTTTGCTGCTAGCCAGACAGCAGTCCACTGGGCCACTACTGTGACCCTGTGGGAGTCATGCAGCTGGAGCCTAGCCAACCCTACACACGGTGATTCACAAATCACCTCGTTTCCTCACTACCAGCCATGGCTGCAATGGTAGAGGCAGTCACAGCTCCAGAATACAGGCAAGGTGTGAGACCCAGAACAGTTATTTATCCACTGACACACAGGGAATAAGAGGTAACACAGAGCTGGGGACCAGCCCTGGATTCTTTCCATTGTCCCTCATACTGACAGGGAGGATGGATGGATCGAGGGGTGAAGGGTTGGTTGCTAAGCAACATCACTCCTACCAACACAGGTTGCCCTGATAGGAGCTGCAAAGGCCCATTAGTTGCACTTGACCATCCTCCCAGGTTATGCTGAGGCCACACCTCTAAAGCTGATCTCAGGGACCACGAGGAGACCCTTCCTAAGAGACACGGGACCCCGACTCGAGCCTAAGAGGCTCCCTTCCCTCCTAACCTGGCTCAGTGGGCTAAAGGTATGCCCAGCCTCTCTGGCATAACTTCCTCCTAGGAACAGCCTCTAGTCAAATCCTGTGCTGATGTCTCTTCTCGGAAGTCCTTATAGCATCCACTAGCCTACTTTCCCCATGAGGAAACAGGTACAGCAACGAAGGGCCTGCCTAGGGATGCTGCCTTTCCTGCCTTGTTCCCTTGAAGCAAGGGGCCTGTGGGCAGGAGGCCTGACACTCACATTTCCTCACCTCTTGCTTCTTCCCAGCTGCACACAGGTGCCGATCCAGAGGCTGATGTTCTGTCCGAGTGTCTGGCACTGCAGCAACTCCAAGCAGCCACACCTTTGCCGGCCAGCAGAGGGAAGAGCAGCCAAACCCTGAGCCAGGAGCTCCTCCCAGGTATGTTCACCTGAGGCAGAGCCAGGGCACAGCCAGTGGGGGCCTTTCTCTGCCAAGCATCCCTCAGGAGGACTCTGGCACACTGTCGGCTCAAGGGCACATGGTAAGACTTGTTGCAGGATGCGTAGCCTCCTGGACTCCATTGCTTCTGCCCCCGCACTTTCAGCATGTCTTCTCACCACTCTTCTAAGTAGGTAGATGCTCATAAAAAACTCCCCGTTGCCATAAGATGGTGCCCACTCCTCTTAGTCTGATGGAGACCACCTGGATGCACTCTGGGCACCTGCCTGTCCTCACTGCAGTGAGCCTTCTCCCCCTCTTCCTTCACAAAGATGGCTCTTACCCTGCTCTCAGAACCTGCCTCCTTGTCCCCTCCTCTTGGGGCTGTCAGTTTCCCTTCGGTCTCCCCACCATCCTGTGGCAGGGAATTCCTCTGGAGAAAGCCTGAGTCTGCCTCATCCCAGAGTCAGCTGCACCCAGCTTGAGACACATGCAGAATCAGGGTTGGGGGACATGTGGCCCTGTCTGAAATACTATGAAGAAAGTCAACCCTCTGAGTGTAAGCCAGTTCTTCCCTGTAGCACATCTATCTATGACTCATCCACGACAAGGCACCCGACCAGCCCCAGTCTGAACCTGAGGACTTTTGCTCAGTGTCCAGCATGTCTCCTTCAGAAGAGAAAGCTGAGGCTTTGAGAGGGGTGGGCAGCATAGCCTACTCACTGCTGAGCTCTGAGGCCCAGCATAGGGCTCTCTGGACCTGACCCTGAAGGCCCATTTAGGCACCACTCATAGCCAGTGGTCCAGCAAGAACAGCAGCTGTTGGCTGCTGGGCACCCTCAGGCCATGGCAGGAATCCTGGCTTCGTGGCTTGGGAACACTGCCCAGCTGCGGGCAGCATGGCCTTTAGATTCAGCGGGAGGTTCTTGGGCTGTGCCTTCCACTTTGAGGAAACCACAGCCTCAGAGCAGAGAGCTCAGTTCCCCTCTGGGATTTCTTGAATTACTCCAACCATTTTTATTTTCTAATTTTATTCTTTCCCCAACACTGAAGTAGTATCAGACTTTAAAACATGTCAGAACCCTTACCAGACAGCCTTGGAAGAACAGGTTTTCACCCATCTGCAGACCTACTGTGTGAGGATGTCTCAAGGTGCACACAACCCAGCTAGGTACCCCAAATCCCAAAAGTGCAGGACTGGAAGAGACAGGAAGGGGCTTACTCTCCATCAATGAGACCCCAAGCTAAGGACTCCAGAGAGGGGCTCCCACTGATGGGGGCACAACTGCCTGGGGCACTGGGTCCTGCAGCCCCCATGTGTCCACCTCGAGAGTACTCACCAGGCAAGAAGGACTAACCCATCTAGATCAGCAGCAGCAGGCCAGTCAGCCCAGGAGCCTCTTTGTTCTCACAGAGGGGCAGGGACTACAGTAATTGTCTCTCTTAACAGATGACATCTCATCCAGGCCCCAGCTGCCAGGACATACACACAGGTGGAAGGCTGATATCATGCCTGCTTGCTGCCTAGTGTGGATGAGATGGAGTCTTCCTCAATGTCCCTCCCATGCCTGCTGTGAGGACAAAGCCGAAAATACACCCCAGTGGCTATTCAGGGCCTATATCTGCTTCCCACTGCCTGACTCACCTGGGGGGTGCCTGCTTGAGCCCAGACTGTGTCCCTAAGGCCTTACTCTTCATTGAATGTCTCCTACAAGCTCTGTTAAGGCCACCTCATACAGTTCTTCATACCTGCTATGCTCTGGCTGGTACTGGCCTCGGCTCTCCAACCCAGCAAGAAGCAGGAAGGATAGCCTGCCAGGCGCTCCCTAGGACTAGGCTACACACAGATGCCTGAGGCACAGTTGAGAACAGATGTTGGGGCCAGAGGTTAAGTGCTCATGGCTGATGATTGATGTTGCTGCTTTACAGCCCAAAGTGGAGTGGTCTGGGGAGGCTACAGGCCCAATCCCCACTTCCAAGGCCCTTATGGTCTGGAGATTCTTCCGTCCCATCCACTGTCCATGTACCCGCTCCATCACTGCCATGCATCTACCTGGGGCTATAAAGACAAGGGCATCAGCCAAGACAGGGGACAGATCTAGGAGGATCAGAAGAGTCCAAAACTGAAGGGGCGAGGGAGCAATGATGTAAGCCTGTCACTGCCCGATCTGGGAAGGGACACTTACCTAGCAGGCATGTCTTCAGCCCCCACAGGGTGCCATGACAAGTAGTGAGGATGTGAGAAGGGTGTCAGTGTGGCGGAGGGACCTCTCAGCATTCCAGCCTTCCCAGCTGTCAGGACCTCAAAATTGATTCAAGATGGCAGGCAAGGAGGTACTGAGGAGAGTGCAAAGCAGTGGAGGCTGAGCAGCACACAGGCTGCTCCAGGCACGACCTTCCCCTCCAGGCACCACCTGACCTAGGCAGGAGGAGGCATGGCCAGGACAGGCAACAGTGGGCGGGCAGCGCTGCTGACCCTGCAGGACACAGCACTGCTGACCCTGGCAGTGATTTCTCAAGGACCAGAGGCAACACGGGGGAGGACTGCCACAGGGTGCTCAGTGGCTGCCCAGAGTCTGGGTGTCATGATCAGCTGACTACAGTGCCTGAAGCAGAGTCAAGATCCTCCTTGGACAATTTAGGCCCCAGCTCAGCTGAAGCCTTTGCCTCAAATAGGCAACCTCTCCATTTGGAGCATGATGTTTAGGGAGTCAGTTTCTAAACTCAGATTAGGTGTGTGGAGAAACTTGGCACATAAATATAGTTACCAACCATGGTGACCTAATAATGGGACTTTTCTTAGTGCTACCTAGCCACAGTCACCTGTACCACATATGCAGGTCATCTGGTCTTCAAGGCAGAGTGCTGCTATCCAATAGTGGCAGCTTAAAGGTGTTGGGGCCACATTATCATAGCTCCTTGATGCTGCCTCAGGTCTGTGGCCCAGCCCCATTCAGTGTGCTGATAATAGCCTCCTGTAGGTTCTGGCCAGAATGTCCGGTCTAGGATGAGATAGCCTTAGAATGCTAAGCATCTGAGCTCACCCTGACAGAAACCTGGGTGTTCCCAAGCTAGACCTTAAGTGGTCTTAAAGAGCTTTGGGTGTGCACTCCTGTCCCCCAACAAACACCCTTGCAACTGGAACAACATTTAAGAAGTAACGGCCGGCAGGGGGAGAGTGGCCAGCCAGTGGACATTGCATCGGCACTGCTGAGAGCGTAAGGAAAGTCCTCCCACCGTGTCACCTCGATGCAAGAATCCATGTTCTTGATTTTAAGAACATTAATATTTCCATTCAGATAAGCATTCTAGGTTGACAAGAAGGCAAAACTGGTCCCATTTTTTTTCCAGGCAAAGTAGGGAAAATCTGAAACCTTCCTTCTACCCTTGAACTGGCAATGTGACTTAGTGATAGATGTCTTTTCTAGCATGCATTGGGGACCTAGATACTATCTCCATCACCATAAGGCAAAGTGCAGGCCTTGTGCCTGGAGGAGGGGCCATCCTCTCCTGACAGGGGCTCCTTGGCAGTGCTGCCCCCTGTGGCCCCCAGACCCTCAGCTAGAACTCTGGACCAACATGTGACTCTGACCTAGAACTGTTGTTGGTCCGTTAGCCCACCAGTGCGACTCCCATCCTTGAGTGGGACTCTCAAGTAGGATACACAGCCTGGATAACTAGGAGCCTCCAGAGTCAGCCTGTCCAGGTGGAGTCCTAGGCTCTGCCTGCCTGTGTCTGCAGAGGCAAGGTTCAGTTTATGTAAAGGAAGCCCCTCTGTCAGAAGGTTCTACCAAGTCCTGAGCTCCTCTCTCCATTTTAAGGTCCCACCTGCTTCTGGGGGGTACAGAGCCATGCCCTGCTTTTCCATGATAGCCCCATGGAAATTTAAAGCAACTCATTTCCCAAACCGTTCCTCTGACAGTCCCCCCTTCCCCGCAATCATCTCTGTCATTACAGTCAGCCACCATCTGAACCAGAGTGATTCCATCACCACTCCTGGTACAGTATCCTTGTCATTTTCTCCATAAGCAGTCAATCACGGCTCCTGAGATTTTCTTACCCTAGCGAGTGGCCAAAGCCCAGTAACGTGTGTTTGGTTCCTTGCAGGTGTGTATCCTGGCTCTGTCACCCCACAAAATGGACTTGCTTCAGGCATCCTGTCCCCCTCCAATGACGTCTCTTCCAGGCTCCACCCGCTGGAGGTCACCACTGGTTCCCACCACCACTTGTCCCCTCTGCCCACAGCTGAGAGCACCAGGGATGGGTATGTATGGCGATCCAGTCCTCAGGGGCCACACCTAAGCACTGTGTGGGAGGTGGATAGGCAGGTGAGCTGCACACAACCTGTTGTTACTGATTACAGCAGCCTACATTTATGCATCACTGACTGGGGCCTGTGCTCTGTACCACTGTCTGTGTAAGATGTTGGTGCCTCCCAGGGACAGCCCTACCACCAGAGGTACCCAGTCTTCTAGCCACCCACATCTTCCCTTCAGATGCCTCTGAGAAAATTCTGCTGCAACCAGGCTCTCAGGAGTACCCATCCAGGATCTCCCTGGCTCTTTAAACATTTGATACCAGACTTTCCTCAGATAGGCTAACCTGGGTCCTGTTGAAACCCTCAGAGCCTTCCACAGGGTCACTGCATTCAGTGTGCTCCTTGCCCTATTGGCTGGATCTGGAAACATGCTGCCCTCCTCCTACATGATCATAGGGAGTCCCAGTCCCCACCCTCCACCCACTTTGTTTCTCACCAATAGTAACTGGCTTGAATTTGTTGCTCAAGGTCTAGCCCCAGCAACTTCCTCCTTCCTTGCCCTCCCTCCCTTAGGCTGCATAGCCTTGACCATTGTACACCTAGGATCAGTCTGGCTTCATTACCACATCTGTGCCTTGCTGCTCCTCCCTGGGTCCTCTCACGTTCAGTCTTCTGTTCTTTCCTGATCCCTGTGAGCAGCTCCCCTGCCCCAGTGCTAGGCCACTACTGGCTTTGTGTGAAAAGATGCTGGACAGACTGCATAGTTCAGCTATGTGGGAGAGAAGCAGAAAGGGCCTCGGAGGCCCAAAAAGGAAGCCAGTGGGCCAGATGGTACAGAGGGTGGTGCTAAGCCAGGCTCAGGGTCCATACCTGTGGGCAGGTATGGGAAAGAGCGACAGGGACAGAGGCAGACATGTTGAGATCTGGGATACACTGGGAAAGGAACTATGGTGAGGAAGGAACCCTGAGCTGGAGAGAGGCTGCCAAAACCAGACATAAAGCCAATGATAGAGGTAACCTAAAGGTTAGGCCAGGCCAGCGGCATGCTGAGGGGCAGTGAAGGGCTTGGGGTAAGAGATGGCAGCCTAAGCTAAGGCTGGGCAGATGGGGAGAATACTCAGATAGCAGGCTTGATCCTGGCTAGGTGAGGGAAACCCAGCACCTTGGGCTCTCCCTGAACCTTTGTTTCTTCCTCCATAAAAGGCATTAAAAGTCCCTTCTCCAGGAAGGTGGTGAGGACCACCCAACCATGCCTGGTGTTGCTTGCGTCACCTGGGACAGGTCCCCTCCCTAGTTTCCCCTGCCCTTCTGCCCCTATCTCAGGCCACTGTCTTAGTCAGTGGCCAGCCTCAACTAAGACTTTAAAGCAGAGGCCCTCGCAGGGCCTGGGCTGGTTGCTTGGCCTCATTCATCACTCGCCTGCCGCCAGCCTAAGTACCCATCAGGAATGCCTACAGCAAGAGGCAGAGTGATGACAAGACAAGACCTGAGCCCACCCGCCCGCCCCTGGCCTGCAGAGTGGCGAGAGCTGTCCCCAGCCGCCAGGCGCCCGGGTTCCGGATGCCTGCTGGAGAGAAGGGCCCCACGGCTGACACAGCCTGGGGCTCGCCTGAATGGGTTTCTTTTTCAGCCCCAGAGGAGAGATGGGCGGGAAGGCCTTCAGCTTCCCTTGCTTGCCAAAATCAACAGGGACTGGCCACTTGGGGCTCCCCAGCGGTTTGCTGGGACATTTAAATAGCTTGACAGAATTATCTGATTCACTCACAAATATGCTAAGAGGGCCTGACTTCATGACCAAATGTATTTACCCTGGCTCAAAAGAGACACCAAATTTGGTGGGTTTCTTTCCCAGCCTTGCACAAGGAAGGCATGGAGCCCTGGGGCTACCAGCCAGGTCCAAGGTAACTTATATAGGCTTCGACTGAAGCTCAAGTGCACGTTTCTGGGCTTACTTGCATGGCTCCAGAGAGGTACCTGGCTCCAGGTGACTTGCCATTGGAGTGGGGCAGACTAGCCTGTGTGTCGGCTATGCACAGTTGCGTGCATTCTGTTTCATTTCACTGGCTGTGAAGGTGGCAAGGGAGAATTTATGGCAGGTCTGGACAGAGAAAATAAACCTTGAAGTTGCACACATTTCCCTCAGACCCATGCTTGTTTCTGCCATTGCACTTCATCCATGGGGTTTAGAAAGCTACTTTGTGGCAGGACATGTTGGCCAGGCACCTGAAAATAAGCACTCAGAGCACTGAGGCAGGAGGATGGTGAGTTTAAGGGCAGCCTGGGCTAAACAGTAAGACCCTGTCTCAAAAAGAACCTGTTTGTGGATGTTGGCCATTGTTTGCCACATGCCAGGCCCCTTTCTGGATTCCTGTTATGCAGAAGACCATAGCTGGCCCTCCCTACAAGGCACAGCTGGGTTTGGCATACTCAGATGAGAAGGGATATCCAAGTCAGACACCCCACAGTTCTGAAGGAAAGAACCTCTTGTCTACCGTGTCTTAGCCTGGCATCCACTAGGAGAATTCGGTAGCCAGGCCTTCACAGTTGGCAGTGCACAGAGGGAGACCCTGCCCCCCATGGTATGTAGACATTAATAGTTGGAAAGGTTAAATCCAGAGAGTCAATGAGGACTTGGCTCTTGACCTTCAGACAGTGACATCTCAAGTAGATGGAAGATGGCAGTGTATAGGCAAGACTGTAGGAGCAGGCTGCCAGGACTGAAGGAAGCAGAAGGTACCTCCAGTGTGCCCTAAGATCTCCTGTCTTTGCCACAGAGTCCTACTTCCTTCAGAGTGGGAGGATGAGGATAGTGTGCCTTGCTTGACAAGGTGGCCTAGAGCCCTGGGCCTGAAGTTACTGCCTGCTTCACTATAGACCAGTGGTTCTCAACCTTCCCAGTGCTGTGACCCTTTAATACAGTTCTTCATGTTGTGGTGCCCCACCCCCATCATAAAAATTATCATATTGCTACCTCATAACTGTAATTTTGCTCCTGCTATGAATCTGATATGCAACCCCTTGGAGTCATGACCCACAGGTTGAGAACCATTGATGTAGATGGTCCAGGAAATGCCACAAGTCAAACTGAAGCCTTGGGGACCTGGCTACTGCTCTCATTCCCTCTTCTGGCATACATGCACTGTCAGGCTACAAGGCTGAGCATAGGTTCAAAGGCCATGAGCCCAAAATCCTTCAGTCTCTGTAAGTAGAACTCAGGTTAGGATGGAAACCTGAGTTAGGAGCCTGCATGTAGGATCTATAGTAAAGTCAGGCAGCATACCTTCAACATGACTGCATTCAAGGCTCCCTGCATCTCTCTTAAGCCCTGCAGTTTTAGCTCATGAGCGCTTCCAAAGAGCACAGGCTTGAGCCTGGATCCCTAAAATTACATTGAATGTGGTAACCCTTCCATCACAGGAGCTATGCAATAGAAGACACATGGCAGGAAGGAAGATAGGAGAGGCTCTCTGAAATAACACTGCACCGTGGAATAAGATGCCAGCTCGAATGTTAGGTGCACCAGCTACTTTGCCTTCCCAGGTGCACATTGTGCTGGGTCGTTTGCTTACATGGTTTTGATTAATACTCTTGTCAAAACCTGTGAGGCCAGTGCCTTGTGACCATGTGGACAGAAAGCTCATGCAGCCTCTCAGAACCTTGGTTTCCTGATCTAAAAAAGGGACCCAGTGAATCAGACTTCAGATGGTCTGTTCTGCCCCTCATCCAGAATGCCAGAGTGGCACACAAGTGGAAGGCTGGTCACCAGCACAGTTGGATGGTATTTAACCCACGGTAGTGTTGGCTGCAGCATGTCAGGTAAACACAGCACTCTGCAGGAAAACTGAGGCTCCCAACATCCCAAGGTCTGTGTCTGGTGGAAGCTGCCAGAAGTTTAAACCCTCATCTGTGGATTTCCAAGGCCATAGACCTCTCTGTTCCTTGTTTACTGGCAGACCTGAATACCGAGTTCTCAACTAAACCATAGCTATTATAGGAGGCACACAGACACAGTCATGACATTGTAAATTAGAGCAGGTGTTGAGGCCCTGAGTCGTGCATCTGTCTTGGCTGCCCTGAAGTCATAAGGTGCTCTGTTCTTTTCAGCCTGGGGCCTGGTCTCCTTTCACCCATGGTCAGCCCACTGAAGGGGCTTGGTCCCCCACCACTGCCACCAGCCTCCCAGAGTCAGTCTCCAGGGGGACAGTCATTCTCCACGATCCCCAGCAAGCCTACCTACCCACCCTTCCAAAGCCCACCACCACCTCTGCCCAGCCCCCAAGGTAAGCTGCATTTAAACACTTGTGACCCAGAGGACTGACCCAGGGGGAGGCACGTTGGGTTCCAAGGACCACATTGGGCTCCTGACTTAATGACAGGTCAGAGAGACCCTACTGGTTGGAGGAAGACTGGGTGAATATGATGGATCTGGGAGGTGAAGGGCTAACCATCCCTCTTGTGGGTCTCCAGTATCAGCCACAGACTTTAGCAGACTACCTTCCTATGCTCTCTTCTCATTCACACCCTCAATGCCTGAACCAGACAAGGGGGCTGATCCCCCAGTGACCCAGGTGCTTCTGTCTATCTCACTATCCCTGCCTCCTCTTGCAGGCTACCAAGGCAGTTTCCATTCCATCCAGAACTGCTTCCCTTACGCTGACTGCTACCGGACCACTGAGCCAGCAGCCTCCAGGGATGGACTGGTGGGTGACACCCATGGTTTCAACCCCCTGCGACCCAACACCTACTCCAGCCTCAGCACACCTTTATCTGCCCCAGGTAAGCTTCCTAAAACCTCCCTTCCCTGAACACTACCAAGGCTAGCCCTATTTGGACTTTGTCCACTGTCTCATGTCTGTCTAACAACCCTATGTGGTAAGGCCTCCCATGTAGAGATAGAAGCAGAAGCTTGGAGAAGCCCAGTCTCCCTGAGCTAGGGTGCACCCTTGCTAGAATGACTGCATTCCTGCCATAGCTTTGCCCAGCTGTATCTAAATTCTGTGAGTCCCTAGATTCTCTGAACAAGACTGGAACTTATGGTCCTAATGATGTTTCATACTGGGTGTTAATCAGGCATCTGCTGAGTTCTGGCTGAACACAGCCTTGGACCCTGCAGATACAGCTGATCCCTGCTTCACAGGAGAGAAGCAGGAAGGGGTGGGGCCTGGGGCATGCCTGTTCCCTGCAGGACCAGGGATCTGAGAGTGCAGGAGATAGGAAACCTGATGTTCTAGCCCTGCTGGGTGGAACACGTTGCCCAGAGCTGGAATCAGGCTCTATCCAGCAGGCAGAGCAGAACTCAGGACAGCGTATTGGTAGGTAGTTCCTCCTTCTGAATTATCTAAGCCAACCCCCATCCAAGTCAGCCCCAGGGTCCAGATCTAGTGAAGATCCTAAGGTTCAGACCAAGGAGAAGCTGAGGGTTCTTGAGTAGCCTGTGAGCAGCACAGTGGGGGACAGAGGAACCCGGACACTGGACATGGGGCCAGGCAAGGAGGCCACCAGTAAACACAGACCTGTGGCTCCATCATCGTTGGGGGCTCGGCTGTGTGTGCATGTTCCCACATGTGCTCTGTGTCTGTTTTCCCTTCCCACTTTGTGGCACACATCTGCATGCATGTAGGGCTCGCCCAGGTGGTTCTGGGCATGTTGAAGAGCATCTGTGACACATGCATGTATTCTTACATTGTACTTATGTTCACATACCTCTCACATCGTTACCTACCCTGAGACTCACATCTAACTCCACAGACATACAAGCACATGTGTGCATGAGCATGTGGAGCCTCTTCAGGTTGCTGTGCTTGTATGTACATAGACCTGGGTTTGAGTACAGCGAACATACATCTGTGGGTAGGTATGAGCCACATAATATACATGACAGGGCTGCGTGCAGGCCACCTCTATAATTAGGTATCCACTCGGTGCCTATACTGCTGGTTGTCACCATTCTGTACTCCAGGGGGGATTTATTATCTTAGCAGTCTGACATTAGTAGAGAGGGGCCTCTTCCAGTCTGTATTCGACTGCCTCACTCAAGCCACCTTTCATAAAAATGTTAATATCCTAGGATGAACAAATATGTGGACCAAACGACTTCGGCAAAGTTCACCCCATACCCATTTCATAGATGTGGGAGACTGAGACCCACTTACCAAAGCCACATAAAATCATGACAACAGCTCAGAGTCAGGACATTGAATAGGATGATCCTTTTAGGTCTCTGCCTCAAGGCAAGAACCCCGAGCAGTGACCTCACTCTGGAAACAGCATGTCCTCCAGAAAGGCCAGGTGTCCCTAGAAACAAATGGATTTGCATTTAAGTGCCAGCCCCCTACTTAGTAGCAGTGTGACCTTAGACACCTGCCCCTCTCTGAGCCCACTCTTTTACTATAACGATAGTGAGTCTCAGGTCACAGAACCGCTGGGAAGTTAACGGAATTGATTCAGTGATTCTGGCTCCCCTCCTGAGTCTGGTGGGGGAACCTGGAAGAATAGGGAGCCGAGTCCCTTCGACCAAGAGGGACCAACCCCTAAGAGTAGGAGCTGTGGCTCCCACCTTCTCCATCCTTTCCCTCACCTCTATCTCTCCCTCCCTCCGTCCCTCCCTCCTTCCGTCCCTCCAAACCACAAAGACTGGGGGAAGGGTGTGCCAAGCCAGTCTGCCTGTCTTCCCAGCTCCCCTGGGCTCCTTGAGGGCAAGACCCCGTGTCTCCTCTCCACCCAGGTCACCAGCACCCCCATCTGTAGGCCTCACTTAAGGAACATAATAGAGAGACCCCAGATGGGTCACATAGCCCCGCCTCTGGCACCCACCCACTCTGATCCTCTGCTCTCTGCCCACAGGCTACGAGGCCCTGGCAGAAACTCCGTGCCCCCCAGCACTGCAGCCACAACCCTCTGAAGACCTGGTATCCAGTGGTCCTGAGGACTGTGGCTTTTTCCCCAATGGGGCCTTTGACCACTGCCTGAGTCACATCCCGTCCATCTACACAGACACCTGAAGGAAGGGGTGCTGCTATACCTGCCTGCCCAGCTCCTGACACTGCTTCACCTACCTGCCATCCGCCCTGGTGCTTCCCACAAGAGGCAGCGAGGCCACACCACAGGGGCACTTCCCTACCTGGAGGGCTGGCTGGCCTCAGACCTGCCTGCCAGGAACTGAGGCCCTCTGACAGTCTTGACTGTATCTTCCTCTCCCTAAGGTTCTCAGATCACAGACCTCGTGTATATACAGTGTACAGGACCTCTTTTCCACCCCCTGCAAGTTTTATATTTTTGGTTTTACAAGAAAAACATTAAAAACTGGAAACTAGACTTAAAAGCTTGGTTCTACTTTGGGATTCAGCGTAAAGGCTAAGACCCAGGAGATCTGAGGGAGTGCAATGAAGAGCCCGGTGCCCAAGAGGCCCTGGGTTCAGCTGTGGGGATGGAAACCCTCTTCTCCGATCCTATACAGTGGTCCTTACAGACCCCAGGCCAGTAGTTCCAAGGCAGCAAGCTAGGCAGAGATAGTTCCAGGGCAGAGGAGCAGAGAGTCCAAGAGGTACTCAGAGACAGACAGACAGATACATACATGCGTGCACACACACAGAGAGACGGAGGGAGAGATGGGGGGAGGGAAGGAGGGGAGAAAGAGAGAGAGAGAGAAAGAGAGAAAATGAGAATGGAGCCAGCCTTCTCCCCTTCTGCTCTCAGCCAGCTTTGGTTCTGTTGTCTGGACTGTATGCAAGTCAAGGACACCATGGGACCCAACAGCCTTGTGGGGTGTGAAAAGGCACCCCACAGACCATCTGGGTTCAGAGAGCACTAAGTCCACAGCTACACATGGCCCCAGCCTATAGAGGAGGCCAGTCCTGAGAGCACCATAGCCTGCCTAACTCTCCTGTCTCTGGCATCCAGCCCAGACAACAGACCCCCATCTAGTCTGCAGAGGTTGCCTGGAAGTGAGCTTCACATCAGTGTCACCCAAGGAAAAGATGAAGGCAAGCATCCCACTTGGTAGGAAACTGAGGGGGCTAAGTTCCCTACTCACCCCCTTTGGACCATCCCACCCCGGCTTCAGAAATGCCCTCAGGAGGGTCTTCTCCTCCGATGAGCAGCAGCCATCAAGATACAGTCCCAGCTCAGTCTACCTGGCAGAGGTGAGGGGGAAAGATCTTGGTGGCCCCCTTCTTCAGAAGGGAAACTGAGACTCATTGGTCACTCAGCCATGCTAGATGGCATACTCCAGCCTTCTCTGTCATCTAAGACACCTCAATCACCCCGATATGTGAGTCCTTCCCAAAGCTGGGAAGAGGTCACTGTTCTATGTTCTGCTCTTCTGGGGGTTCAGGGCCCTGTGGTACTGTAGCCAATGAAGCACGAGCATGGTCCACAGGGCCCCACCTGAGCCCTGCCCGGGCCCTGAAGTAGTCCTGTGGTACTAAGCATCTTCATCCATGCCATGCTCCTGGATTAGTGGCAGCTCTTGGTTGCCTTTCAAGCATGGGATGGACTTACGGCTGCCGTCTCCCATGCTACAACACCCTCTTTCATCAGAGTTGTCCTTGTGTAAGAGAGCCACTTGTCCCATTGTATAGACTGAAGAACAGAGACGGTAAAGTAACCCACCCATGTGATGCAGCCACCCTGTGCTCCACACTCAGGGTGCCGTTGGGCCCTTAAAACTCAGGGTTCCCTGCCTCCCACATTCGCCTCAGCTCTGGCCTCCTGGTGTAGGCCCAGTCCAGGCCTCAGTGAGGAAAAACCAACCTAAGCCGCACAGCACAAAGGGCCCCTAACTCCCACCCAGGGTGCCCTACCCACTCCTCCCCTCCCCTACTTTTTATGGAACTAATTAGGCTGTGGCAAATTTCCTTTAGCAGGGATGCTCAGGAGTCAATACTGCATGTCATTGTAGGCTCTTAATCCACTCCAGATAAGCAGAATTAAGCTGTACAATGAGGACATATTTCTATTAATAATGAGAAGGCTTGAGCCTGGAGCACACAGGGAACACACAGGGTGCTGGCAGTTGGATTCCATTTACGTTCAGAGAGGAGAGAGGGAGGAGACAAAGGCCGTTAGAAACAGACCAGAGAAGACGGGCAAGCTATGGAGGTACCAGGCAGAGCTCCACAGGGCACCAAGGGCTTGGGAGTGCTACGGTTGCTGGGATTCCGTCTCCCCATCCCACTCATTCCAGGAATCCTCAGAGGCTCAGCATGAGCTCAGCACAGGAGGGTCTCTATATCTCCATGCCATCTTTGATCCCTTCCCCAGCCAAGCAAGGCTTCCTGGCCACTCCTTGGCTCTGTCCTTCAGACCAAAGAGTCTGGGAGCCACCTTGTTGCCACTCCCAGGGACATCATGCCCCTCAATGGTAGGGAGACAGGGCTGTTATCACTGTCACCCAGGGTAGGCTGGAGGCTAGGTGTGGTAGGCTAGGTGTGGTAGGCCGGTGTTTCTCATTGGGCCTGGAAAGTCATGGGAAGACAGGCCACAGCTTAGAGGCCCTGTGGGGGTCTTTAGACCAATGAAGGTGAGTCTGTCCAATGAATGGACAACCCAAGCCTGACCTTGTAGATGACCAGCTGAAGTTGTCCCCCACCCCTACCACCACCTGGACTCCCCAGGAGCCCTGTCCCCTTCTGTTCCCCTTTCCCTCTTCCACACCCCCTCTCCTCCCTCCAGGGCCCCTGCTGTCTTCTGCTGCCATGCTGACCTATGCCTCCCTCCTCCCTTCTCACTGCCTTGAGTCCACTCCCTCCAGTTCACCCTATTGTCTCATTCCCTTCCTCCATTTTCCTCTTTGACCTGACACAACTAGCATTTGAAATCCTCATTCTGTGACTAGGGCACACTCAGGACAGTTGGAGGAAGAGGCCTTTGGGGCAGGGCATCATCCACTGACCCCTCAGCTGGACCAAGCATCTTCTTGGAATGTTGTGCGTTCTGACCCTCTAGCCCTATGGCCAGGCCCAGGAATCCCCCAGACTGGTACCTGCCCCCAAGGATTCTTGATGGTCTTTGGGGATCCGTGAGTTACCTCATGACCCACACCATCGGGCAGAGGGCTCCACCCCCACCCACTACATCACAAGAAATCCATGCAGAGGGCAGTTCCAGAGCCCCCCTCACTGCTGGCCTCTTTCGACTTTCCCTGTCTGGACAACTCACAGAAAGTAGGAAATGAAGCTCCCTCTGCTGGACAGGGCAGGGTAGGGTTTGACCAGGTAGAAGACAAACTCCGAGAGAGAGCCCTGATCTGCCTTTCTCCCTCCCAGGCCCAGGCTCCACAGGACCTCCACAACAGTTGTTGCATGCCTGCCCAAACCCATCAGTGAAACTGGAGAGAGAGAAGGAGGGAGGGAGGGAGGGGAGAAGGAAGGAGGGAGGAGGAGGTGGAGTAGGAGGAGGAGGAGGAGGAAGAAGAAGAGAGAGGAGAGAGAGGAGAGGAGAGACAAACAGAATCTCACACACAGTAGGACCATAAAGAATATCAACCAGGCTGTGGTGGCACATGCCTTTAATCCCAGCACTTGGGAGGCAGAAGCAGTTGGATATCTGTGAGTTCAAAGCCAGCCTGTTTTACAGAGCTTGTTCCAAGACAGCCAAGGCTATTCAGTCTTGGGATGGAGGGGGGAGGGGGCGGAGAAGAGGGATGTGAGCTATATAAAGGTGGGTCTGAGGTTAGCTTGGTCAGCCATGGAGAGCCCACCCCACCCCACTCGGTACATTAGAACTCAAAAATACCCCATGCCTGCTGACTCCCAATGGCACATGCAGCTCTAGGCCATTTGGTATGCTAAGTGTTGTGACATACTTTGCAGAGAAAAAGACTGAGGCAGAAGGCAGTCACTGTCTGAGGCCATCCATTTGGGTGGTGTTAGCATTCAGTACAAGTCTACAGCAGCCCTCCTGTCTCACCCTATCCTGTCAGTCTATATGACAGCTCGGGATTTGAGCCCCTGGACCCGCCTGAGGACTTCTGGCACGCGCCTCTCTCGCCTGTCCAGAGGGGACCATTAGGCTTTTACAAGTCCTGATTTATATACTCGCCTGGGCCATGGGCCCTGCCAGGCATTTATAGGTTTCTAAGTGGTCCTGTCTCTGGGGGAAATGCAAACAGAATAGGAACTAGGAGGGAGCTGCCAGCCTTCATCAGCCAAAGCCTTCCATTCATTCCCAGGGGCCCTGGGCCTGGGGCGACTGGATCCTGCTTAAGAACATGCATGGAGCTAGACTCCCAGCCATGGAGGCTGTTTTAGGGGAACAGCAAAACAGCAGACAGCTCCAGGTTGAAGATGCCTAGCTAGACTAGCTGAGGCCTTGTGGGAGAGGGACTTGAGGCTAAGTTCACTCTTGCTCAGTGACCATCCTGTCATTGGTCAGGTTGGTTCCATACAGCCTTGTATACAATTGGCCTTTAATAAATGCCTCTTTGAATTAACTTGCCAATGACGGAGCCCACATAGAACAAGAGCCAGAATAGGGAGAG
Organism: Rhynchomys soricoides; assembly: GCA_019843965.1. Lineage (NCBI taxonomy): Eukaryota > Metazoa > Chordata > Mammalia > Rodentia > Muridae > Rhynchomys > Rhynchomys soricoides. Next base: position 908,413 of record JADRCH010000114.1, read on the forward strand.
GCCTGTTAACCTCTTCCTAGAAGGTACGTTTTAAATGCAGGAGCCTAGGGTCCCTGGCTTCAACCCCAAAGCTTTACAAGGAAGCACAGAAAAGAGAAGGCTATCCTGGGACTCCCAAGCAGACTGGGGCCACAGACGCTCAGGCTGAGGCAAATCTCAGATTTTCAAAGAGCAAAGTCCTCTGAGGTAAATGGGAAGCCATGCTGACCCAGGACAGCAGGTCAGGGTCAGGGCTAAGTCAGCCTTCAGGGCCCAGGAGGCAACTGGGCTAGCCCACATCCCCCTATATCCTTGGCAGCTGCACCTTTGCTGCTCAGCTTGGCAGCAGTGCCCTCGAGGACCAGTCACCTGTGCCAGGTGAGTAGCAGAGGAGGCAGAAGAGGAGTCCAGAGAACCTCGTGCCACTTTGCCCCCTCCAGAGACCCATTTACCCATATTAACAACAATCCACTGGACCTCCATGACTTTCTGCATGAGAGTTCCCACAGCTATGGCAGCCCTACCCTTGAGTGGCCACCACCAGGCCACATGCAAAGCTCCCTAAAGGCTCTGGTCCAAGGAAATGGGAAACACTACCACAGATGGCTCCATCAATAGCTCCCACCCAGTGCAGGTCAAGCGTGTGAGAAATGGCCTTAGATATTCCACATCACGAGTAAGAACTGAGGACAAGGGTGGAATGAACCACCCTGATTGCATATGGCTGACCAGGGGATTGAACTTCTGTCTCCCTAGCTGCAATGCCCCAGTAGCCCCTTGGCCAGCTTCTGAACCCCTGCCTTGTGTGTCTGTAGACCCCAGATAGGAAGTTTGCCCCAGTCCACAACCTGCTTCCTCCACTCACCTGTGGAGAACTGTCTTACACTCAGCACCTTGGCTCCTCATCTGAAGACAGAGCCCCCCCATTGCTAGCCCTCACTCCAGGCTAGTGAAGCTGGTGAATTAGGAGAGCCACTGTGTAAACAAGAGGAGCAGTGCCCAGGCAAGCCAGGATCCTTACAGTTCACCTTTGTCATCATCCACAGTTGCCTCTGTCAGTCACTCTCCCTGAGCCCCTGAGCAGCCCAAGCCCCAAGAGAGGAGTGGGGTGTCTCCTACCAGAAAGGCTAGGAGTTGGAGGGCAGCCCCAGGTCCCAAGTCTAATGCAGGACAGACTGCCAAATACACAGGCTCAATAGGGCCTAAACCCTCCTTCATCAAGCAAGATACAGAAGACACAGCTAGTGTGAGCCACCTCCCCGGAGCCTGATTTCAAGATACAACCATGGCCGAGGAAGGATATAAGGCTGACTCTGTGTGTGTGTGTGTGTATATATATATACTCTTGTTTATTTTATGCATACGAGTGCTCTATCTGCATGTACACCTGCATGCCAAAGGAGGGCATCAGATCATACTATAGATGGTTGTGAGCCACCATGTAGTTACTAGGATTTGAACTCAGGACCTCTGAAAGAGCAGTCACAGTGCTCTTAACCGCTGAGCCATCTCTCCAGCCCTCTACTCCACTTTTAATAGTAGAGAAACTGAGGCTCTGGAAATTAAAGAATGATGAAGATCTATGTGCTAACAGCAGGATCCCACAATCCCCATCCTGGCCTAGTCAAGCACTGACAGAGACCGGGGTGACTGTCAGTCACCTCATTGACTCTGGAGTTCTACTCCGGAAGCTGGGTCGATTGCCTCTCCCTCAGTGGGCAGATTCAGTGCCATCACATTGAGGGCCTGTACGTAGAAGGTAAGTTACTTGATAAAACTATTAGTCTTTCTGTTTACAGGAACGTCTGAAATATTCTCCCTGTGACTGTAAACCAAGCTCCATGCATAAATGGACAGTCAAGACTGGAATGTTCCAGCTTGCCTGGGGAAGCATGGAAGTTTGGTGCTAGGTCTGGTCTTGAGATTCCCAGGGCAGTGCTCACATTAGCCCTTGTGGACTTGAGCAGTGGCCTCCCTGGTCAGCACACCCCAGCCTGTCTACCCTGGGACCTCAGTTCACAAACTCCAGCTGTGGGCTCTCTGGGCTTCTGCCTTCTAATGAACACTCCATTAGGCTGTGCTGAAGGGGACTGAGAAACCAGGTGTAACAGTCTTGGGTGGAGCAAAGGAGAGGCAAATGTCATCTAGTGATTTGGTGACCAGTGACTTCCTTACATCCAGTTGGTCTACAAAGAGACTGCTGCCCTGGCCATAAACCAGGCCCCTGGCAGGGAGTTTCGATGCTCAGCACCAGACATGTCCCCAACACGACCTCTCTTCCCCATAGCTTACAAACCTCTGTCTCCTCTCTAATTTCTTTCTGTGTACTTGGTGTGCTCTTGAAATAGCCTCTCCTCCATGGAGCCCTCTTAACGACCACTGGACATGGGCCCAGACATGGGTACTCCTTTTAGCATTTCCCCACAGAGGTCAGTAAGGGGGATGGGTAGAAATGCTTGCCAGACACAGACAGCCAGGGATGCTGCCAGCTCCCAGGCCCAGGACACTCAGAGGCAAAGCCACCACTTCCAGTGCAAGGCTCTTCTCTAGTCACACTGCCTTACCGCCATCTATAGTCAAGAGCCCACCTTGATGTTTCTCCCCCCCCCCCCCAACCTTCAGACCTTACACCTAACAACAGGACTCTCTAGAGCCTCTCTTGTAATCAAAGCACTTGACAATCACTTCAAAGCCCCAAGTTGGGGAGAAAGTAGGAGCCCATGAATCTAGGCTCAGACACCAGGCCAGGTCTCCTGGGTTCTGAGTTCTCAATCCTTCTTCATGCTAACATGCTTTGTGCTACTTATTGGTGAGAATAGATATGCTTTCCTTTGCCTAAATCAAAAATAAAACAGGCATGCCCGCTCTTTACATTAAATTCTACAACTGTCCAAAAGGCTCTAACCAGAGGAACTAGGCAAGAAAATAAGACACCCAATTTTTTTGTTTTGTTTTTTAAAAGGTAAAACTATGTTATGAGGGCTAGAGAGATCGTTCAGTGGTTAAGGGCACTGACTGCTCTTCCAGAGGTCCTGAGTTCAATTCCCAGCAACCACATGGTGGCTTACAACCATCTGTAATGGGATCTGATGCCCTCTTCTGGTGTGTCTGAAGACAACAACAGTGTACTCATATATATTAAATAAATACTATTTTTTTAAAAGGTTAAATTATGATATGTTCTTATATGTAGAAAATCTTACATGTGTGCACATAGACACACAAGCACATTCATACACCTATTAAAGCTAATAAATTGAATGATCAAAGTTGCAGGTTATAAGAATACACAGTCATTAATTGTATTTATACTAGAAACAAGCAGTCCAAATATAAAATTAAGGAAAAACTTCATGTCAAACAGCATTGAAAAAAATAACACCACTGAGTGCGGTGGTTTTGCCTTTTATCCCAGCACTTGGTACTAGTTAGTTGACTAACTAACTAGTAACTCAAACTAGTTTGAGACTAGTTTGGTCTACATAGGGAGTTCTAAGACAGTCAGGGCTACACAGTGAGACCTTGCTTCTGACATAGCCCACAAAATAATAACAAATTTAACAGATTGTATTCTGAAGACTGCAATCATTGCTTAGTAATTGGAAAGACACTCCACATTCACTGGTCAGAAGACCAATTCTTAGCATATCAATATCCCACTGATTGACCTACAGCCAGAACAGTCCCTCTCAGCTGGATTCTTTGCAGACATTGTCCATCTGAACATGAAATCCATATGCAAATGTATGCAGACAGTAGTATAACCCAAGCAGAAGAGCAGTCATAGGGCTCAGGGTTCCCGCATCGGTTTCCAGGCACACCACAAAGCTGGAGTAACCAAAGTGACGCTAAGGGAACACAAGGAAAGTGCAGGAGAGTGGACAGCTCAAAGGCAAGCCTCCACTTCCATGGCCAATTGGTTTTTGACAAGTGCCAAACAATTAACTGGTAGAATAATTGTCTATGTGTATACAGGGACAACAGCATACCCTTGCACAAAAGAGTGACATTAGACCTTGATCTTCAACAAAAGAATTAGCTCAAAACAGACCAAAGACCAAATAAAAGCACAAAACCATGAAACTCCTCTAAAGGATATCAGAGGAGACCCTGGTGACCATTGCAGTAATTTCTTAAATCTCACATCAAGAGCCCTGCCACCGAAAATAATAAACTGGACACCTCTAAAATGAAAACTGTGTGTCAAAGGACACCATCAAGAAAGCGAAGAGGCAACCCATGGAACGAGAGAAAATATTTTTAAATTGCTGACCTTTAGGAAATTATGCCCAGAATATATCTCAATAGTTTTTAAATCTGTTCAATAATTTGAATTGTTGTTGCTCTGAAGAACATTCACAGATGGACAGTGGCCCTACCTCATTAGCCACCAGGGAAATACACACACACATTCCAAGGGGACATTGCTGTCCACCCACTGGTGTAGCTACCACAGACGTACTGGCAAACAACAGAGAGCCAGGACTTCAGGTGCCATTTGTGGGAGTGTGACATAGTGCAGTTGCCATGGAAACATCACAACGGCTCCTTAAAACTTATTTATAGGGATTCTATATGACCTAGCCATTTTACTCTGGAGTGGAATAAAAACACCAGAGAAATTGAAACGTATGTTTACGGAAAACGTTGTGCCCAGATGTTCATGGTAATGCTACTCGTAACAGCCCTCAAGTAGAGGCAAGCTAAGCATCAGCAGTGAGAGGATAAACGGATGTGGTACATCCACACGCTGGAATAGTATTCAGCAATAAAAAGAAATGAAGTACAGACACGTGTAAACACGTGGGGGAAGCCTGGAGACATTAGGCTAAGCAGGAAAAAGCAAGCAGGAAAGGCCACAGGCTACATGTTACTGTGGCATGCCTGGCTAAGCAAAACCACAGGGACAGAAAGCAGCGCTTGAGAACAGTGGTGTGGAGGGATGTGTCGAGTGACTGCCCTTTGGGGCGATGACAGTGTTCTAGAATTCTCGGTGATGAGGATGATTAACTCTGAATATTGGAACCACTGAACTGCACATAGTAAATGGGAATTACATAGCGATAAAACCTCTATTTAAAGCAAAAAAAAAAAAAAAAAAAAATTCTGGGCTGCATTTGTTCCTCACAGCTCTCCCAGTAGTGACAGAGCCATGCAATCTAGTTAACAGCCCGGCTGGCTGCAGCCCCAAGTGACTAATCTGTTATTTTTTCCTCTAGTACTGCATTTCTCTTGGTTGGTCACCTTGGAGACAGAAAATGAACAGGTTAGATACTAATTAGAGAAAAAGAAGCCTCCTCTAGTGGAAAAGGATGGCCAGAAGGGTGAACATCCCTGCACAGGATGAGGCCCAACTACAAGCTAAATCACTCAAGAGAAGAGTCTCGGCTCTAGAGCAGCCACAAGAAAATAGCATGGAAGGCACAGGGCTGCTAGGAGGAGAACTGAGGGCTCCTGCCAGCCACCAGTGCCCTAGGGCCTCACACAAGCTAAGCCAGTGTTCTACCAATATAGCCCCCCCCCCTTTTATATTTTACTTTCTGAGTTAGGGTCTCATTAAGTTGTCCACACCAAGACTGGAACTTGAGATCTTCAGGACTTGACCTCTTGGATAGCTGGGATTATAGGCCTGTGCCACCAGGCCCAGAGCCCTGAGTATCTTGTTCCTTCTCAGGGGAACAACCTGTGCAAAGGGGTGGGAAAGTAGGAGAGCATGCTTGTAAGATGTAGTCTGGGGCACGCAGGACTCAAGAGGCTAGCCTGTGAGTAGTCAGGCAAAGTATGGTGGAACATCGAGGGCCCTGGCCCTCCCTCCAGAGCTGGTAAAGGAGTTTCGATGGCCTCACTGGACTCTTATATGTCAGCCACATCTCCGAGCCTGACTCCACTTCTGTAGCAGTCTTCCTGAGTAAGAATCCCATGAGATAATACATTGTCACAGGCCTAATGGAGCACTGGGAACAAACAAGGGTCGCATAAATCTTATCTGCTCTAATGATGATGACACTTCCTTGGCTTCTCCAGCCGGTCTAACATGAGTGAAGTGTAGCTGAAATGGCAGAGAGAGGCTGGCTGTAACAAAAGAGCTATGAGAACTGAGGAGGCCAGCGGAGACCACAGCTCCAGGCTGTGGAAGGGGCCTGCTGGGGGCCCGCTGGGAATGTGCCCCAGAGAAGCCAGCACTCAGGCACCCAGTATTGGGGAAAAAGTCAGGAAGAGGTGAAGTAAAAACAGGTTGGTGGAAAGACAGTGAAATCGCTCTCAGTTTCCCCCGTACCCCCAAACAGCAAAGAGCCAGCCCCTCCCCCAACACTCACCTTCCTCTCTCAAGACCAGCAGACCGGGAGTATCTTGATCCAGAAATGCAAAGCAACTGGACATCTCCTTGGGCAGGAGGCTGGAGAACCTTTTTTGGAGCAATTGACTGCCTCTAGAAAGGGGCATTTTAAGCTTACCCTAAAAAGCTGGCTTCCCCACTTTATGGCAAGTCCCACAGTCAACCAGTCAGGCTGCAGGTAAGCCCACTGTCTCATTAGCGCCTCACCTGGGCTTTGTAGTGCCTTGCTTCTGATAGGTGTCACCTGCCAAGGATCATACCACCAACAAGGAAAATCTGGAGGAAATGAAATCCTGCAACAGCAGACAGAAGGCAAAGCAAACAAGCTCCAGGACACATCACCTGTGAGACAAAGCCTTGCGTGTAGCTAAGACAGCAGACTTCAGAGGAGGCAGAGGCGACAGAAATGGAAAGTAGGGAGAAATAAATGATACTGTTTGAATATCAACATAGGAAGTTCTGAAAACTATGGAAGCTAACAAAAGCTCCCCAAAAGAGAAAAGAAAAAAACAAAAACAAAAAACAAAAAAACCCCAAAACTTCCTGAATCTTCCTGAATCTGGAGACAAGCCTCTAGCTGGACAACGTAGAGTTGTCCTTGTACAGTGAAGGACAAGAAAGCCCACGCCCACACAGTGAGCTGGTCATTTGGAAGCTTTAGAGAGCCAAAGATAAAGAGGGATCCTAAAAGAGAGAAGAGGGCAGGGAGGAGGGAGAAGAAAATCAGTGCAGAACTGTGAAATTTGAATCTGATTTCGGAGCAGCCCTGAAAGGTACAGGCCCACAGCAAACGCCTTAAGAATTCGGAGCAAACTAGCTTTCAAATGCAAACTCCATCCTAATTCAAACTAACCAGCAACCAAAGGTGAGCACAGAACAAAGATACAGTCTCAGGCAAGTAGGAGAAAAAGTCATTTCAGAAAGTTATGAGGCCGCAAATGGAGGGGCCTTAGCAAGCATTCTCCCAAGCAAGACTCCAGGGCAGGAGACGGGCAGGGAGAGATCTCAGCAGAAAGAGCTGTACTTCAGGGCCTGTGGGACAGATGGCTGAGCTGGGGGAACAGACTCGATCCGTGGATGACAGTGGACAGTAACAGAAAGAACTGTGACATACAACTATGAAACGGGATTGGAAAGAATTATCGATGGGCACAGAAGACAATGAGCCCAAGAAAGGAAACTGTTAGTAATTGGGAAACTGGTCAAAGTGTGAAAAAAAAATCAGAATATGTTACTGAGCTGGTTAAATATTTACGAACTTGTGGTAATATATATCTGGAATATGGATTCAATGGAAATGTGTGTGTTAAAGTTCCCAGGAGGTATGTGCACGTGCGGGTGCGTGCGTGCGTGCGTGTGTGCGTGCGTGCGTGCGTGTGCGTGTGTGTGTGTGTGTGTGTGTTGGGGATCATGAAGAGAAAGGTAGTATTTCCTACCCTCCTGGTCATCCATAGAACTGTCTCCAGGGAATGGCCTAGTATTAACACACTGCTAAGCAACCTAGGACTGTGACTGCAGCTGCCCTGGAAGAGGAAATGAGGGTTATAGCTGATGAGACCTTTTGGGGGTGCTAGTTACCGTAGAAGTACAAGTTTTTGAAATGTTATTTGTATTACTTTGAGAAAAATGGAAATCCATGTTACATGTGTATAATTAATCATCACCCTGAGCAAGAAAGGTATAGAATAAGATTCAGCAAAGCTAAGTGTCCTACTGTGGACAAGCGGGGACAGGAACTGAGTCAAGCCATGTTCAGTGACTCCTAGCGACACTAAGGATGCTCTCAGGAACCATGTGAGGATGTCCTGTTGACACACTCAGACTCCAGCGTGAGTTGGCTCCACCCTCCCGTGCTGGAAAGAGTTTAAAACCGTTCAATCCTGCTCAGTTCTGTGGAGTTAGCCGAGTGCGGGAGAGACAGGTGACCATGATTTGTGTGTGTTTGACCCTAAGGCTTTTACTTTCAAAGGCAGGAAAAAAATATGGGACCAGAGGAAATTCTTCTCACTGACCATGAGTTCTCAGGCCACAGAGCAGTGGAGACAATTTCCATAATGTTCCACCTCACTCGACACACACATTTCCCAGCAGCCTTTGATGCTTCAGTGAAGAGGTCCTCAAGTGCCACCCCACTCCCCACATTTGCCCTGTAGCCTCAGCTCCCACACCTCCCTCCAATCTGCATTCCTCAGAACAGGTTGGGAGGGATATTTGGGGGTGTGTAGTTTGGTGGTACCAGGGTACCTGCTAGCACACACACACACACACACACACACACACACACACACACAAGCTCATCAACCATTGGTCCTCCTAAGCTGGTAGGAGTTATCCCTGTTAAGTGGTATAAAGTTCAAAAGCCTCAGTAAAGCCTTGGGCCCTGTCCCTCCTCTCACATTGGACTATTGCCCAGTGGAGCCACCGGTGTTTTGTTTTATAGAAAAGAAAAAGAAACCAGAGATATCTTTGGTGGAGGTGCAGTGTGATGTGGGGGAAGGAGGTGCCTCTGCTGCCCATGCTGGGCATCCCTTCCCCCTGAGGGACCAGTCATAAGATGGACAGTATAGTATAGAATAGAGTTTATTTAGGGCATGGGGAGGGGAGTTGAGGGGGTAGTGGAGACAGAGAAAGGCAGACAGAGAGAGAGAGAGAGAGAGAGAGGAGTGCGCACACCATGAGCATGTGGAGAGAGGGGGGAGGGGAATGGGGAGAGAAGGGACAAAAGAGAAGAGGGGAAGAGAGGGAGGTGGCAGCAAGCAGCCCCTTTTATAGTGAGTCAGGCACACCTGGCTGTTGCCAGGTAACTGTGGGGCGGAGCCTAGAAGAAATGCCAACAACTAGGTCACCATTCTGATTAGGTTGTCATCCACTATAGGTTAGCATCTTTCCCTCTAGTCAGACCATGGGGCTCTCAAAGGCCTGATCCAGTATGAGCTCTAGTTCCTCAGCTAGGACTAGGGGTGGTTGACTCTTAAATAAAAGAAAAGAGCAGTGAGCATTCAGCCAAGCCCCTGTGTGAGCTGCCACCGCTCGCAGTGCCTTATTAAACAAACTATCCACATGCCCCTTGCTTCAGGGCCTCTTGGGGTAGCTGCTCTAAATACAAATTTGTGACCTGTCTAAAGCCTTCTGGTGCTTAAAGTCCCTGCCCCAGGCTTGCTGCTTTCCCATAGAGGGCAGAGGGTCACGTATTGTCTTCCCTGGCCTGAGTACTGGCAGCAAGTAGGGAGAAACAGAGACTACCTACCCCCAGGCCCAGCATTCAGCTTCCCCTGCTGTGGGGTTTCATGACTATAAACCTGAAAGCACTGGTTGTGAATCTCTGTATGGTCAGGCTCCTCCCAAAACTCCCAGGAGGTGAAGCATGAGCCAGGGTGAAAACAGCAAAGTCCAGAGCACCCAGAGCCAGGAGGCACCTTACAGTCAGGAGCCCCGAGGCAGTGGGAGGGTAGTGGAGAGTGGACATAGACAACTGCCGGAAGTAGAAGGTGGCAGGGCCGGAGGGGCTTCTCCCAGACTATCTGCCTTCTGTGGAGGTCAGCAGAGGTCCTGCTCCTCCACAGACAGAAGCTGGAAGTCGAGGGGCTGCTCTCAGGCAAGCCTTGGGTTGGGTCCTAGCGGCCCCTTGTGGCCATTCCTCTGCCTTTCTCCACAGGCCTGCACCTGCTGGTGGGAAGAAACCTAGGTCCTGTAAAGGACCCAGGGCTTCCCAGGGCTGGATTGTGTGATGAACTTGGCCAGAAGGTTGCAGCCCCTTGAGCTCACTGAGTGGCTCGGGACAAGCCTCTGAGCAGGGCCAAACCAATAGTCAGAGAAGCTGGGAGCAGAAGGACCTCAAAGTACATAGCTCGCCCTCCAAAATTTCATTATACAGGGCAAACATGGATTCTGACAGGTATCACACCTACCTAGGTTGTGGGTACAGACCTTGGAGAGGGTCACTGTGTACTTGGGAAGGGGCTTCCAGAGCCACAGGAGCCTGCCCCCAGACTCTCATCCCCACCTGACTCCCCCGCCCCCGAGGTGATCCACTCTCCCTTCACTGTCTCCACTCTTCTCCCTCCCCAGAGGGATGATGCCTGATGCTCACCAGTCAGGTTGGGAGCTGGAGTTCATGTCCTAGCCTCAGTAAATCCTCTGAAAACCTTCTCCCTGCCTGAAATTCCTCTACTCAGTCCGCACTGAGGATGCCATTTTGAGGACCCTCCAGAGCCTGCCTTGCTTGAGCAAGCTCTCAGCCACCAAGGTCCTTCCCATTTCCTTTGCACATGAGCTTCATCTCCTTCTCTCCAAGATTCCTCATCTGAGAGACCCCATGACAGCTGGCTACACACACACACAGAGATACACATACACACATATACATACAAATGCAGATACACATATACACACATACACATAAACACACATACACGTGCAGATACACACACTTGTAAACACATATATACATATACATGCAGATATACATACACATAAATACACATACATGTCCAGATACACATACACATATACACATGGACACACACAGACACAGCAACATATACACACACATACTGTAGACTTCTTTTTAAAGATTTATTTTATTTATTTGAGTGCACTGTAGCTGTCTTCAGACACCCCAGAAGAGGGCATCTGATCCCATTACAGATGGTTGTGAGCCACCATGTGGTTGCTGGGAATTGAACTCAGGACCTCTGGAAGAGCAGTCAGTGCTCTTAACCACTGAGCCATCTCTCCAGCCCTACTGTAGACTTCTTTACCACCTGTTACTATTTGGTCACTTCTAGCTCAAAAAAAAAATTTTTTTTGGACAGGGTCTCACTAATAAGCTCTGCCTATGGGCTGGAGCTCATGCCTTCTTCTGGTGTGCCTGAAGACAGTGACAGTGTACTCACATAAATAAAATAAATAAATAAATAAATCTTTTTAAAAAATAAACTCTGGCTATCCTGGAACTCTCTAGCACAGGCTAGCCTCAAACTCACAGAATCTGCCTACCTCTCCCTCCTGAGTGCTGAAATTAAAAGCATGCCCCACCATGCCTAACCTCTAGCTCAGTTTTTAGAAGTTACTCGTAATTACTCATGGTTCCTTCCTGCCCCACAGAAAAAACTCTATACTGTCCTTATTCCTAATCCAGTGGGCACTACATGGTTCTATCTCGGCAGCTTGCCACCTACTTCCCGGAAGCACTGCCCCACTCCTGCTTGGTGACATCCTTCCCAGGCTGCACCTGTCCCTGTCTGTAGACAGCCCTCTCCTGGCCTGTGCTGGCAGGGGCATCCTTCTCAGTGTGGTTGCCCTTCTGGGCTTAGCCCCAGGATTCAGCCCCATCCTGCCCTGCCAGAGAGCTCTTCCTACTCCACGTCTAAGACTTTTTCCCCACGTTCTTGTCTCTCAGGTCAGGGACTGGACCTTATCATGGTTCTTGGCTGAAACTCCCTCAAGAATGAACCCAGACATGCCTTGAATGACACAGGGGCACCAGAGCCACACAACAGATGCCACATTTATGACCTTTCTGGCTGTCCTTCGTCCTGGGTTGACAAAGTCTTCTGAAGATGGAACAGGAGAAGATATTCTGGGGCCCCCTGGTTAGCAACAGAGAGGGGAGTCTGTCCAGTTTATCAGGATCTCTCTACACACCAACCCCAAATCATGCCAAGCCACCCTCAACACCAGGTTATACCGTACCTCCTGCCCATGGCTCCTGACAGTGCTAAAAGGCTTTTATGTGGGGTGCAGGAGGGAGGTGTGTGTGGAGGGGGTCCAGATGCTTGTACCTGTGTGTGTACCTGTGGAGGCCAGAGGGGGCCATCTCATGCAATTTCTCCCTGATCCCTTTAAGAAAGGGTCTCTCTGATTCTAGAGCTAGGCCAGCTGCCATGGAGCCTGGGGCATCCTTGACTTTTTACCCTTCCCCCTTAGCACTGGGGTTACAGGCATGTTGGCCATGCTCAGCTTTTGACACTGGATCTGGGAACTCTAGCTCAGACACATTTGTTCAGCAAGTACCCTAATGTGCAGAGTCATTTCTCCAACCCACTTAAGAGCCTTCTCAGTCTTCAACACCAAGTGCCACTTCCCTTGAGAAGCCTTTCCAGTTGCCCAGGCTAGTGTGGCTCATCCTGTGGGTCCAGGCCCTGCTTTCTTCCTTTAGATCCTTGGAGACAAAAGCCTGTTACCCACCTCAGAGCCTTCACATCTGTCACTTTTTCTTCCAGGATCCACTTCTGTCCCATCCCCATTTTGATTCCAGTCCACTCCTTGCCTCTTCTAGCTGGCTAGAGGCCTCCAGCTCTCAGACCCTAGCCTTCTTCTGTCCCAGGCTACTCTGCTGGATGATCCAGCCTGCACTCACACCTGTCTCCTAGAGGAGTTGACAGCTATGCCTTCCTATGCTTGCTCTACCAAGGGGATTTGCATGTACCCAGCATGCATGGCATATAATCACTTGATGATTATCCATGTCTTGCACATGGAAGCGAGGCTCCATGTCCCAGGCCAAGTATCCAGTCTGTGCTGGGAAGGGCTTTCCCAGACCAGAGTTCCACAAGAACAAACAGCCATTCCAAATGTGTTTTAAATGGAAACCAGCCTTGGAGCTGCTCCCCACCCCCAACCAGTTCTGGATGGAGGTTGTGTATCCTCTTTCATGCTGTTTATTCTTTTGAACAAATTGTGAGTTTTACAAGACATTCAAAGTCTGTGGTGGCAAACACATGTTCCCATGGTGAGTGTCACTTGGCTTACTGAAGTGAGGGCTGTGAGTGCAACAGGCAGCCACACAGCCCCTCCCCCTTGGGCTCTGCTCTTCCATGTGAGGCTCACATCTTGATGCACCAAAAGCCACCTCAGGAAGAAGCTGTCTCCACCTCAGGGTCCCTTTCACATCTCTGGACCCCACACTCACAGAGCTGCAGAAGTCTCACAGCATCTGAGGGAGGGTGTGGTATGTCTACTTAAGAGAGAAGGGAGCAGGTGTACAGTAAGAGGAGACCAGCCCAAGGCCATGAGCTGCTGGGATCTGGAGCTCAGGTCTCCTAGCTCCAAAACTGGAGTCTTTGAAATCATCAGAGCTTTTTAAGTCAAGGCAGCAGTCGCTTCTGCTTGGGCCCATGTCCTGGGTCTCTGGAGCCCTGGGAATTCACTCATTTTCCAGGCCTCAGTTTCCCCTCTGATGAAGAAGATGATGGGCCCTGAAATTCACAGTCCCCATGTTTCCAAGGAAAGAGCACACTCCCTTCATCCTGAATGCTAATTATCAAGCCATCCTGAATCGGAAGGAATGAGTCTCCTCAGAGGCTCTTCTCCTTTGTCACAGGTACCCTTAGACACACTCTAGGCAGCTCAGGTGGTTTTAGTCCTAGCTAATTTCCCAGTCAGAACTGAGTTTCAAACTCAAGAAACAAGAACCCCCCCCACACACACACACAATAAAGTCTCAAATATGTACAACTCCTGTGATCTGAGGGATAAATTTGAGGGAAATGTTTGTCTTATAGCAACCCTGTGTGTTAGCTGCATCTCCTCAGCATCCTCCAATGTGCTAGACCTCTTTGCCCCTGCCTTCCCTAATGCCCTTAGCAGAGCATCCCCACAGATGCCCTAAAACCTCATCACTCGCTGGGTTTCCCCCCATCCTGTCCCCCAGATCTCCAGCCATATCTGCACAGCCCCTTCCTGAGACCAGACCTGAAGGGCTGGGGGCTTGCCAGGCCAAATCCTAGAAGCTGCAGGGTCATGTGAGGTAGAACAAGTGTCTGAGAAGATGACTCTTCTAGAAGTCCCCTTCTAGAAGAGAAAAAGGAGAGTAAGAAGGAAGGAAGGAAGGAGGGAAGGAGGGAAAGAAAGGAAGATAGAAGAAAAACAGGCATACCCAGAACAAGCAGGCACAAAGGTCCTGCCAGGGAGGGAAGGTGAAGAAAGGGCCTCAGAGGCCTGTACAGTGGAGAGGAGGGGAAGAAGAGGGAGGGGTGGGGTGACAGGGATAGGATTCCCCCCCCCAGCTAAGTCTGCACTGTGGGAGTGCTGGTGAGAGACTACAAGAACCCTGGGGTGCTTAACAGGAAGTTTATACAGGAATTGAATTGCCACCCACACAGTGTGTGAGCAGCATCCTCTTCCAAGGAAATATTGGCTCCAAAGACCACAGCCTAAAACATCGTTTAAAAGACCCCTTAGGAATCGGAACAGATGTGATGAAACGTAAAAAAGCAAGCAGATGCGTAAGACTCCCAGATTCAGGACCCTGGACACCATGGATCTGGAAGAGTGAGCAGACAGAGCCCCAGGGAGGTCACTGTCTAGGTCCAGGCATTATCTGAATCTTTATAAAGATAGGTGTTCACATATTGAAACAAAGAGAAGTCTAAGCCATGTCTGGACCAATGATGAGTGAGTGTCATGCACTATCCTGGAAATTTAGAAAGTTCAGAACTCCAGAGAGCAGGCTGGGGTGGGGGTTATATGGAAAGCAACCAGAGCCATTGGAAGTTTGAAGATTTGACCCATGTATAAAGGCCACCCTGACTGTATGGAGAATGTTGGGGGAGGTAAAGGCAAGCCATGCTGTTTGGGGGGCTGCTGACCCTACCTTTGTATGTCACACATACAAAGCCATTCTCTACAATGTTCTGTTACCCAAAGGCTGATCATAGCCTCAGTCTCTGGCTTTCACTAGAAGACAAGAGGACAACTCTGGAATGTCTCCTCTAAGACAGACCCATGGATGCATCTGCACCAAGTGCTACTAAGAGGCACAGTGAGTGCCAAGGGACCTCTCTGGATCTTAGATGCTGCATACACCATGCCTGGTACAAGCCCTGGCTCATCTTAGGGGACTGATAAAGCAGATAGTTTTCAGGGAGCTCTGGAATGTGGCTGTG
Organism: Rhynchomys soricoides; assembly: GCA_019843965.1. Classification (NCBI taxonomy): domain Eukaryota; kingdom Metazoa; phylum Chordata; class Mammalia; order Rodentia; family Muridae; genus Rhynchomys; species Rhynchomys soricoides. The sequence continues at coordinate 923,617 of JADRCH010000114.1, forward strand.
TTAGGTCCAGGCTACCTTGCCAGCTATTCCGTCCAAGAGTTTTATACCTGATCAGATTCAGTGGAGTATCTGGGAAGACAGGTTAAAGTGGGACCTGGGACATTTCCCTCAGAATGGGGGCACAGATCTATGAGGTTTTGGAGCCCAGCCGAGTTCTTCTACATTGAAAACTATTCAGCTGGCCACATGGCCTTGGCACAGATTAATGCCTGCCCAGAGAACCTACATGGGTGTGTGATCCGGATGGATGGATGGCCAAGTTCCTGTTACTTACCTACCCTGCTGCAATCTATTCTCCTAAGTCCCATGGACATGTCCAGGGACTCCTTGGGCCCCTTGTTTCTGGTGAGGCTCAGCATGGAAGAGCCCTGGCTAGAAAGTGGAATGTGACAAGAAATAGCATCTCTTCCTCTAGCTCCCTTTCTTCAGGATCCTCCTGGCTGGGAAGTTGATGCTGCCTCATGGCGGTCTCTGTACAGCTGGCCTTCCAGGGCCCCTGACACTGTTCTCTTCCTGTGAGTTTCCAACTCCCTGCTTTGTCTTTTTATTAATCTTTTCGCTGATCTCCCTGCAAGCAGCTTAATTTGACTGTACACCATAGTTCCTGCTGGGACCCAGCATGATGTATACAGAGGTCTAAAGGGGTTCCCAGTGCAAGGCCCCAGTATGCATGGCTTTGTGAGCCCCTCCCCTTGAGCCTTGAGTCCCTGTATGATGGAACACCCACTTCAATATTATGTCAGACTCTGTCATGGCAGACTGGAGAGAGATCATCCTGCTGGCTTTGAAGAAAGAGCAGCTATAATGAGCCCACCAGGAAAGAACCAGACAGTAGCCTGTAAGAACTAGAATGACTCCCAGCTGGCTGTCAGCAGGAAATTGGACTTTAGACTACAAGGACCAGCTTGAATGGACCTGGAAGAGGATGGTCATCCTCGCTGATTCGGGCACCTTGATTTTGGCTAAGACCAGGGCAATGGACCCAGGCAGACTTTCACCCTGTTCCTGATACAAATAAAAGAGACAGAGATAATAAATCAGTGTTGGTTCAAGTCTCCATGCTGGTAGTCTTTTGTTAAGCAGCAATAGAGGCTAATATTCTGGGTTTATTTGCTCCCTCGAATCACTGTAGCCACACTGCAAACTGCTGAGTCCATATGATTCAAAGATGAGATCAAACAGGCACAGGCCAACTGTGCAGCTGCTTCACCCGGAGCTGACTCCCCTGGAGCCTGTTCCTGCTGCTTTCCGGTTTCTTTCTAAGAATTACTTTTGGCAAGTTAACAGAAGAAAAACTACTGGAAGACTGGTTTACAATGGATGCATATGCTACCCCAGACCTTGCTGGAAGGCTGGCACTCCCCTCAGCGTCTGCTCCGAAAGACAATGAATTGCTGTGCTTCTTCTGTGAGCAGAGCTTCACCTGATGGTTCGCTTCAGTGGGAGGAGAGCCGTTCACAGTTAGGAGCTTCTGGGTGCCTGGAAACTTGGAAAACAAGAGACTGGAACGCTGGTGGCAAACAGGTAGGCATCTGGATAGAACTCTCCATGGAGACACAGTGCAAGGAGATCCTCATGTTTAAAGTCTCCTTGTGGAGGAAACAATTGAAACTAACTGGGTAAATAAGAATAGCCACTCTGTTAGACCTCAGTTAACCCCTCTCAGCTCATCCTCCAAACTTAACGGGCTCATGAATAACCATGAGAGCAAATGACGCTCCATAGGTTGCTGTAACCGATGATGCAGTGGATGACTTAAGACCTTTTGCTCCTAGGTGGCTTCGATCTCCATGGGGTTCTCGTGACCCCTTTTGTTTTGTTTTGTTTTCATTTTTGGAGACAGGGTTTTACTGTGTATCCCTGGAACTCACTTACCTTGGAGCTGGTCTGGAACTCAAAGAGATCTACCTGCCTTCTGCTTTCTCACGTGCTTTCTACCACGCCTGGTTCTCACGACCCCTTTGTGCGTAAAGGAAGACAAAGAAACGGGGCGAGGAGAGTAATGAAAGGAGGAAGATCCACTCTAGTGTCCTTTCTTATAAATTATAATAGATTAGGGCCCACTGTTATGACTTCATATGACTTCCTTAGAGTCACCTGGACCCCATCTCCAAGTATATCCACTGGAGATTGGAGCTTCAGCATTCGATCTTGGGGGGACACAAGCATTTGGTCTGAATTTACAAGACTAAGACTTACTACAGGCTCAAAGACATGGATTTGTTCTCACCAAAGCTGATTCAGTTACTGCTGCTGATGTCCCTGTATCCACCACACAGGCCCAGTGGTGCTGATGGCTCTCAGGATGCTACAGTGACAGCAGGTTGATTACACCGTGAGCTTTCCCTCACAAGGGGGCAGCAATAGTCCTCCTGGACTCTAGATAAAGACTCCTGCTTATGTGGCCATCTGGAGCCCTACGGGCTATCTTGTCTAACACCACACTTTATGGCCTCCAGCCCAGGAGCTCAATTAATAGTGAGCAGCATACAATGGTGGGGTTGCACCTGGAAATGAGCCAGGAAGGATAGAGGCATGGCCTGCTGAAAATGTCTGCTGGAAAACAGCGCCCTGTGAGGTAGGGAGCCTGCCTATAAGAAAGGCATGTGCTCAAAACACAGTCGAGTATCATGTGGCCCACACTGGTTTTTTAAACCATCCCACCCACTACCTTACCTGATGTATAATCCCAGGCTCTCTGTGCAGTCACACAGGTAGGGAGCCATCACCCCAGGCTAGCCTTTCTCTGAGAATCAATTTATGGACTCCGTTTCCCGACTCGGGCATGGCAGGTTTTGCTGGAACTCTGCCCAGACTCCTGGTGCTGAGTTTGGATCTCTCCAGCGTTTTGTCTTACTTCTAACAGTCCCATCTGAACACTCTTCAGACAGTACCCCTTGGATTCTCAGACTGCTGGCCAGGGGCTCAGCAGTTGCAGAATTTCCCCTGCCCATAAGTGACACAGACAGGTTCAGATGGGTTTCCATCAGGCAGGGCTGCCCTGGCTCAGGCAGATGCCATGATCTCCTTGACTTCTTGCCTTTCCCTGGCCTTCATCCCCAGCTCCCTTACCTGCCTCCATCCCAAGCATATCTTTAAGACATCACTTGTACATGAAACCTCACCTTGGGCTGTGCCTTTAAGGACCAACCTAAGACAATAACCTTGGGCTCAATCGGTTTGTCCTCAAAGGCTTGCATGGAAGAACAGCTGTAGTTCTACTAAATTAGGAGTAGAGGTTACGTTCTAACTGTGTTTAGCTTCCCAGGCTACTTCCCTGATAGACAAGAAGTAACCACTGGAGCTAGGTGAATTATCCTGGTCACCAGGGAGCTACAGGGCTCTGCTAAGCACCAGGGAAAGAATTAGGAAGCCTGGCTGCTGTGAGGTCAGGGAGAGCTGCCCTCATGTCAGATAATAGTGATAACCGTGGGTCGGTGAGAACCGTGGTGAGCAGCAGGGGCAAGAAGAATCCAGCGATCCGTGAGAACAGAACTACCCCATCTGAGGGGCTTGGAGACTTCAAGAAGAAGTGATGGTTACTGATGCGTTTATAAAAAGATAAAGAGATATAAGAATATGTTCTATGGGGGTGTGGTGAGATGTGGGGGACCAGCCACACGGGAAGGTATATATAGTGTAGAATAGAGTTTATTCAGGGCATGGGGAGGGGGGTTAAGAGGGTAGTAGAGGCAGAGAAAGGCAGAGAGAGGGAGAGAGTTGAGAAGTGGAGGCCGGTCATGACCACGTGGAGAGAGAGGAGGGAAAGGAATGGGGAGAGAGGGACAAGAGGGCAAGAGAGTAGGAGAGGGAGGAGGGGCAAGAGAGGGAGGAGGGGCAGGAGAGGGAGGAGGGGCAAGAGAGGGAGAAGGGGCAAGAGAGGGAGGAGGGGCAAGAGAGGGAGGAGGGGCAAGAGAGGGAGGAGGGGCAAGCAGCCCCTTTATAGTAGGTCAGGCCTACCTGGCTGTTGCCAGGTAACTATGGGGAGGAGCATACCTGGCTATTGCCAGGTAACTGAGGGGTGGAGTTTAGACAGAATGCTAACAGTTACCTACTCCTGTTGGTCAGCTACAGACATGGTGACTACAGACAGCCAATATGTCTGTTCCACATGGCTTTCCCGCAGCCCTGCATCTGACTCAATTCTAGACTAAGGCTCTGAGCAGCGGTGCGATTGAAATGACATCACCCTAAGATGGCACCAATGTGCATGGGCTTTGTGGCCGGTCCCTCAACATTTTGGGGATGCCTGGATGCCTTAAGACTTGCAGTTAGAAAGACTGAGCTGACTAAAGCAACACAGGCTACTGTCCAGCCTGGTCCTCTGTGCTAGCTGTTGAGCTGTCTAGTTTCCTTTCTGTTGCTTCGATGAAATGCAGACCAGAAACAACCTTGGGAGGAGAGGTTTTGTTTGGCTTATATTTCCAGGTCAGAGCCCATCACTGAGGGAAGTCAGGGCAAGAACTCAAGCAAGAACTCAAGCAGAAACTACAGAAGGCACTCCTTACTAGCTCTTTATACAGCCCAGACCCACAGCGCCAACCACAGTGGGCTGGGTCCTTCTACATCAACTAGCAATCAAGAAAATGCCCCACAGATATGCCCAAAGGCCCACATGATTGAGACAATTTTTAATTGAGGTTCCCTTTTCCATGACTCTAGATTGTATTGAGTTGACAGCTGAAGCTGTCTTAGTTTGGGTAACTATTTCTATGATGAAACACCACGATCAAAGGTAAGTTGGGGAGGAAAGGGTTTATATTTGGCTTACACTTCCACATCATAGTCTATCACTGAGAGAAGTCAGGGCAGGAACTCAAGCATGGCTGGAACCTGAAGGCAGGAGCTGATGTAGAGGCCATGGAGGGTGCTGCTTACTGTTTCGATCATTTATCATGGCTTCATCATGGCGTTGTCAGCCTGCTTTCTTATAGAGTCTAGGACAACCAGCCAGGGATGACACCACCCACAATGAGCTGGGCCCTCCTCGTTGAACACTAATTAAGAAAATGCCCTACATACAACTAGATCTTAAAAAGGCATTTTCTCAATTGAGGTACCCTCCTTTCAAACTGCTCTAGCTGGTATCAAATTGACACAAAAGTAGCCAGGACACTAACTAAGACAAGGAAGAAGGATATGGATCTGAATGAGCTGCTCAAAGAACTTCAGTTAGAAGGGAGGGTCTAGAACCCATGTGACGCCCACACACAGAGGAAGACAGACCAGGCACAAGGCAGAAATTAATGAGGACTGTGCAGGCTGAATGCCTTGAGCTGTGGGTCTCAGCCTTCCTAATGCTGCTACCCTTTATTATCGTCGTGGGGATCCTCAACCGTAAAACTATTTTCATTGCTACTTCATAATTATAATTTTGCTACTGTTATGAATCATAATGAAAATATCTGAGATTTCCAGTGGTCTTAGGCGACCCCTTGTGGAAGAGCCGTTTGACACCCCCATCAGGCTGAGAGCCACTGGCCTGGGTGAACGTGTGCCAATGGAGTTAGAAGGCCAAAGGAGAAGAGGAAACAGAGCGATGTTGTTGGTAACCCCAAAGTGTGAGTTAAATGATACCCTCAGCTGCCAGGAGCTGCAGAGGAGGCAAAAACAACAGCATCTTGGGGAGAGACGGTTGGGGTACACCTGGTAGCAAGAAGAGCAAGGCTGACCCCCCAAGAGGAGGATCCGAGCAGTGTGGGGGCATCAGGGAGAGGCATCTGCACAGAAGGTGCTGCAAGAGCAAGACCTGGAGACATCTAGGGAAGCCCTAGTACAACAGAGGCCAGGCTTCAAGAGCTACCTGCTGTGGTCAGGCTTGTGAAAGGCTTTGTAGGCCAGCATGGGCGTAGAGAGGAAAGAGTTTTATGTGGGGGTTAGCTCAGCCCTAAGTAATAGGAAGCTGGTGCGGTGAGAAACATCCATCTTGTCTTAAGAGCCCAGCACAAGGCCTGACACATTGTAGACGCCCAATAAATGTACTGACGTTGTAGATGGAGCTTAGGCCCTGTCTGATGTCGCAGATGGTGGCTGACATCACTCTATGACTTATGTGAATATGCAATGGTAGTTAAAAAAAAAAAAAAAACAAACCTCCAATTTGGAAAAAAAAAAAGTCTAAGAGCCAGATGTAGAAAAACACTGACTTAATTAGTGGCTGACAACTGGAGTGGCAAGTTTCAAAGCCAGGTACACTTCACTCATCAGAATGAGGTGCGAGGATCTCTCCTTTCCTTGAGGGCAGCTGTTGCAGGTGGTGTTGGACAAACACTGGGAGAAAACTCAGTGCTTGCTGGGTAACCAGACTGTACCTAGAAATGAGGGTCTGTGAATGTGGGAGATGGGCCAGGTCAGGTCAACACCAAGTGTGGATGAATCTGCTGCCGAAACAAAGGAAAGAGAAAAAAAAAAAACAGAAAGGGAGGAATGGAGGGATGGAGAAGGAAGAAGAGACGGAGAGAGGAGAGGGGGAGAGAGAGAGAGAGAGAGAGAGAGAGAGAGAGAGAGAGAGAGAGAGCCAGCAGATTTTCTGATTTTCATTTTTAAAAGAAAAAGATGAAGAAAAACCACCACCCAGCAGCTAATTGTTCGCAGGCCAGTGCCTGTGCTAGCTCAAACGCAAAAGCTGACATGATAAAATGTTAGCATCTTGCGATCTGCTGTTAATAAAATGTAGCAGAAAGACACAGAGGGGTTTTACATCTGCTAGCAGAATGCCGCACAGCTCGGGAAGCCTCTGCAGGCCACCTACCCCATGGCTGGCTGCAAAGACAGTGGAACCCAGTGCTGGGCTCAGCGAAGCTGTGTGGAGGGAGGGTGCAAAGCTCCAAGGAGAGCTGGGACTGGGGACTCAGGCTTGCCAAGATTTCCTCTGGAGCTCAGACTGGCTGGCTACCCATCACTGGCCAAGGGTTGCTGGAGGCAAAGGGGTCAGCACACTGGCCCTCTCAGGAGAAACTTTTAAGAAATTATCAGTAAAAATATAAGATTAGAAGCTAGTAGGAGGCTGGCTGCCCGCACAGTAATTTCTATTCAATAAAATGCCATACAAATGATAAGAATGAAGTTCCCTAAGCTCAGATACAGACAGAAACAGGAGAGCATAAGAGATTCTGCAGATGGGCTGGAGAGATGGCTCAGTGGTTAAGAGCACTGACAGCTCTTCCATAGGTCGTGAGTTCAATTCCCAGCAACCACATGGTGGCTCACAACCATCTGTAATGGGATCCAATGCCCTCTTCTGGTGTGTCTGAAACAGTGATAGTGTACTCATACACAATAAATAAATCTTTAAAAAAAGAGAGAGAGAGATTCTGCAGAGAAGATGTCTTGATCATCACTAACTTCTACCTATAACCCACTGCTTTCTTCAGTGATGCAAGTAGGTCATAAGTCCAAGATGAATTAAAGTGTGACCCGGTTACGAATAGAAATCAGATGTTCTTAGATCACCTTACACGGTTGCGATTATCTGAAGCGTTCAGTTGCGGCCGTACTTTTAGGCTATAAATAGTGGGCCACTGCTAAGTCTTGTTACTTGGTATTAGTCCAGAAGTACAAGTAGGTTGGTCTTTATTTTGACAGGTGTATGAAACGTCACTGGTTCCCTCCATAACCTCTTGGGTGGTTTTTCCTACAAGTGCTGTTGTGAGAGGGGCTTTGTCAACAGCCTCACCAACTGACAGAGGCCCGGGACACAGAAACACAGCGACATACAAAGTCAGTGTCAACCATCTACTGCCATGCATGGTCAAGAAACAGATCCCAGCATGGTGGCACACACCTGCAACCCCAGAACATTGGAGCAGGATGTAGGAGGAGCAGGAGCCCGGGGTCATCTGTGGTTAGGGAGTTTGAGGTCAACCTGGGCTACAGGAGACCCTGTCTCAAAAGTGGGAGAAAAAAAATCGTAGGAGGTGTGAGTGAATTCTAATGTATCTGCCTGGAACAGAACATAGAGCCCCAAACAGGCCCTCAGAATGTACTTAGTTGGTTTTTCACAAAGGTGCAAAATATTGTGGAAGAAACTAGAGCAATTAGGCGTCCATGTGTCCCAAACTGGACCTTGTCCTTCCACCTAAATGAGCTCAAACGTGAAATGAGCGAACTGGGCAAGCACAGCAGATTTGGCCTGGTATTTCCCCATTGCTCTCCACAGTACTGTGGGTGGGAAGGCAGCCAGTGGTGCGTAAGACACCTGTACTGTCTCTCACAACTGCGATGACCCTGCAATTATCTTAAACATTTCCAGGAAAAGCTTGTATGCATTCAGATCATGCCCAGGGTGAGACAGGAGGGAGAAAAGACGAGAGTAACACAAGTGGGGACGAATCCTACTCCTACACATTTATCACCAACTGTGTAGTTTTAGCTGTTACCTAAATTTATAATTAATTATTTTTAAAGCATCCTGGAGAGGGCCAGCAAGATGGCTTACTGGGCAAAATCATTTGCCACACAAACCTGAAGGTTTGAGACTCTCAGAGCCACGATGGTACAAGGGGAGAAGCACCTCCCACGAGTGGTTCACAGCACATGCATGTGTGCACACATACCAGTACTGGACACACTATAATAACATCAACAGCCTGGAGAACATGAACAAATGGCCCTGGGGGAATTATTCTAGTAAAAAGCAAATGTGTTTTCTATAGCAGAATGTTGTTGCTTGTCTGTAATCTCGGCTCTGAGGAGCTGATGCAGGAGGATTTGAGTTTGAACTAAAAGTGATCTACATAAGTACAATGCTATCTCAAAAACTGACAGACAGACAGACAAGGACGAAACTGATTCTTAGGCTACATTTGAACTAAAACTGCTAATACTGAATTTTTTCATCCCCTTAAGCCTATTAATATTTACTGTTTTAAAAAGTTGGGTTTGTTTATTCATCCATTTTCAAGATGAAATGAGTTTGGAAGTTGTTTTTCTTAAGGTTTGTTTATTTTCATTCCTGATTCTGTGTGTGTGCTTGCTGAGTTGATGTGTACCACCTGGATGCAGGTGCTTCCTGAAGCCATAGGGTTCTGGATCGCTTGGGATTGGAGTTCTAGGTTGCTGTGAGCTACCTGCCATGACAGCGGAGGAACAAAACTGGGTTTCCTGCAAGAGCAGTAAGCACTCTTAACTCTGAGCCATCCTTCCAACTGAGTTTGGACATTTTTTAAAAACTATTTTATTTCTGTGTAAAACCTAATTGTTGGATGTATTCGGCCACTGACACCTGGCTCTGGATTGCAGCTGAGTGGCAAGGCCCACTGGAGCTGAAGAGCGCTACGGCTTCTCCCTAAGATTTTCAATGGTCCTTCTGAAAAGTTGCGGGCACAGTTCTGTGGGAATTTGGTTTTGAACTCAGGTGAAGCTGTAAGTTAATGTCACCCACAGACATCATGACTAGGACCAGAACACACCTGTCAGGGTTCCATTTTGTCATCTGTAACATGAGGCTGTAGAGTGCCTTGCTGGAGGACTCATGGAGAATTCAGACTTTCTAGAAAGCTCTCAGCATAGTGCAGATACCATGGGATGGGAGCACCTGGACGGAAATAGCCATGAGGGTGGTGCTTTGCAGATACTAGGCTCCCGCCATGGTCTCATGGCGCAGAGGACGCAGCCTTCATGTGACCACTGGCCCAAATACCATGTACTGGGCATCTGGGGGGGGGGAGCATATTTGACATATTTCTCATAAGAGCTCCTGAATCCTCAGCAGTGTTACCAGAGACAAATTGAAGCATAGGGACACTACATGATGTTCCCAAGAGCACACAGCCAGAAATAGCCAGAGGGTAAGAGTGGGTTCTTCCAAAATTCTGGCCTTGGCCAAGGAGAGGAAGCCAACCATGGTGCATTCTGGGCCTCTATGTAGTTCCCTGTAATGGAGGTCTAATCTCTAGCCCACCAAAATCATACTTAGTGGTAGAGGAAGCTGTATGTCCTGCCTGGGACTACAGGGGACAATCCCACCAAACCCCAGGCAAAGGCAGGCATATTTTGTCTCCAAAGAGGTTGCAGAGCTCTCTCATCCTATTCTCAAGAAACTCTGAGACCACCACAGTGGACGGCTTCTCTTCAGTGAAGTGGCTTTGGAAGCCTCTTGCTGCCTTCACTCCATCTTGGCCACACGAACATGGGCAGGCAACCAGCAGTGCTGAGACCCTCTGACCAGTGAGTGGGCGTGCACCTAGAACCCCATGGGCTTTTCCGGCATTGCTTCCCCACCATGTTTACTTAAAAGTTGATACCCACCTTGGGATTCTCCCAGGCCCTCTGTGTTGTGGTGAGTGGTGGGACACAGATCTCTGGGGCAGATGACCCCAGGCCACTCTGCTGGACAGTGGCAGAGTGCAAGCATGTGTTCTGTGTCCCAAAGTTCTCAGACAGCAAGTAGTACAAAATCACCCTTTAAACTACAGCTGGCACTGGGGCCGGGTTCATACCTCCTCACCCTGAACAATGCTTCTGCTTAGGGCTCTGCCACTTACAAACTGTGACTGGTGTAAACGGCTCTCTTCACTTCCTTTACACAGTAGGACTGACACCATGTAGTGGGGCTGCAGAGTGGGCAGGAGTGTAATACTTGGCTCAGTGTGTGGTTTCAGTGGACTCTCTTCCTCTGACCCGAGAGGCCCTAGAAGAGCAAAAATGTTCCAGAGTAGATGCAGAGTGGATGACTATAGCAGGGTAATTCAGCCTCCAGTCCCCCAGCAGTCCACAGGTCGCTCTAAAATTCACTCATTTGTTCACAACTGAGGGACTAACCAATGTGGAGTCCAGGGTGGTGGCACAGGGTCTGGCCTCCGGTAAGCACAGTCTGGCAAGGACAAGTCACCGGTACTCCAGAGCCTTCTAACCTGGGCTTGGGGGTTCAGGGCCGGGGCGCAGGCGTTAAGAATAACAAGAGAATGACTGGGTGACTCGCATGCGCAGAAGCACAGAAAGCATGCAATGCCAGGAACACACGGAAGGTGGTATTTGAAGACAAAGAAAAATGGATTGCCGAGAGGCTAGTGATCACATACATCACATAGCACAGTATAGGGGACTGTCGGGTGTTTGTTTGTTTGTTCGTTTTTCCCAGAAAATTCTCACATCTCTGAGGGCCGACTCAGCAATTGCGTCCAGGACCCCCCAGCTACTTGAGCTACACCAGTGGAGCAGCTAGCTGTGTGCTGCACAGCCTCCGCAGAGACTGTCGCTAGGCAATAAGCCCCGCCTTCGGTTACGACCTGCTCGCCCTCTCCTGACAGCATCCAGCCACTGCATTAGACGCCCTAGGAGGCTGGCAGACAGGTATATTAATCCTTGTACATTGGAATTAAACCTGAGTGGCAGGCTCGCCACTGGACCCAGATCTCCTTCCATTCCCCACTGCTTAAGCCTGGCATGTTCTGCTCATTCCAGCACTTGTGCTGGATAGCAAGGAGGGGAAAGCTAGACAGGTGGGCAGCAGGTCCCAGTGAAGACATTGATTCTTATTCAAAGAGTGGTTAGGAGCCAGGCTAGTTTGTGAGGAAGGCAGCGACATGGACTATCCAGCCTTTAGAGTCTTTGCTGCTGTTGGGCCAGTAGGGTATTCAAGGAATGTAGGTTGTACTGTCCTGAGGGCTTCAGGGTGCTTGCATGCCCTACTTCAAGAAAGCCATGGCTGTGGTAGGCCTCACAGAATAATAAAGGGCAGCTTCAGATTGACAGCCTGGGGTTACACAGGAGAAAGGCAAGCCTCCTACTTCAAATCAGTGAGAGGTAGCATGTAACAGGCTGTCTATCTCACTTGGTATTCCTAAAAGGATGTTGAGCCACTTCTGGATTGTGGAGTGACAGACCACATAACTGAGAAACCCTCCCAACTTCCCAGACCCCTATGGGCAGGAACCCTACAGAAGGGACATTTCTCAGAAAGCTAGTGTCCTAGCCTACAACCCCCAGCCTAAGCAAGCACTCTTTTCTTTGCACTAGTCTGGATGAGCTGTCTTTCCTTTCTTTTCTTTCTTCAGAGCTAGAGAGCAAACCTGGGCCCTCACACTGAGTCTTATTTTCAGGCTGTGACAGGGTTGCTTTATAAATGAAGGGACAAGTATTGAGAGGAAAGCAGCTTGGGACCCTTAAATAGCAGGATGGGATCAAGTTCTGTTTTTAAAAACCATGTTCCTCTGCGGAGACCATAAAAGGAGCTAGAGTTGGGGAAAATATCGTTGACATTTCAAAAGCTTTTCCATCCATTTCCATAAACTCTCCCTTCTTAAAATCACTACAGTAGAGGGACGCTGAGGCTGGAGGATGCCAAGTTTGAGGCTAGCCTGGGGCACTAAGTGAGATTCTACTTCAGAATCCACCCCGAAAATCTTGACAGTAACAATGTATGTAACCCACCTCAGACCGTCTCACTGGGGTCAAAGGCAAGAAAGGTAGACCAGGGAGACTTGCCTCCTCAGCAATAGCAAACCCTGAACCCAGGTATCCCAGGCTTGCCAGCCAGGCTCTTGTCCAGTAGCCTTCTGTGAGGGTTAAGCAGAAAAGCCTTCACAAGGATTTCTAACGCTTACTTTATTTAATACTCGATCGTCCTCAGAGAACAAATTGCCATTTTATGCTCTGAGAACTGCTTCAGTGCCCACGAGTTCCCCACCATAAAAACACTGAATACTAAAATCTACATTTTTAAATGAGGAAGGATGCCTATCATTGCTTGAGCTTCACAGACAAGTGAAGTGGCTCAGTCATCAAGAGGCACAGTCCTCGGAAGAGGACAAAGGGGCAATGGCTGAGCGAAGGTAGGATGTTGCAGAACCTGCTGTCAACATCTCAGTGCCTGGCACCTGCCCTGCATAGTCTGGAAGCTTTGATGTTTGCGGTACCCAGGCCTGGGGATCAGGCAAAGGGGGCAGAAGGCTGAACTAGTTGGTGCCTTCTGTCCTGAGCGAGGCTTGGGGAAATCAGGGGTCACCTCTAGAAGTGAATTTCATACATGACTCAGGATGGTTAATTCATTCCTAAACTTGTTTCCCCAGCTCCCACTCTTCAAAGGCCCTGCCCATCCCAGACACTCTCTCCCTTACACACTTCAACACCCACACAGAGGGAACCGCCTTTCTCCTTCTAACCTGAAGTCAGAATTAGCTGCCTTCTTACACCTATCAGTATCCTTCCTCCCTGTATAACATGAACATGGTGAAAAAAATAATCCCTGCCCTATAGGCCCGTCCCCACCCGGTGGCCTTCGAGGTGGCCTGCAGCTTAGTTGGACTGCTCCTGGGGAGAGTGCTGGCTGGGCTCACTGGGCGCATCTGCATCCTGGTTATCTGTTAAGGACAAAGAAAGCAGCTGGATTTAGAAAGAGGATGAATCACCTGTCCTCAGGTACAGATTTCCTACGAGGCCTTCTCTTGTGCCCAGGTCCCCTGTGGAAAGTGACTCTGCTTTCTTTAGCTGGGCAAGAGAATGACTTCTAACCCTGGTCACATAGAACAGACTTGAGTCCCCCTGTCCAGCCTGGCTCTTCATAGCAATGAACTTCCACTTGCCCTTCTGTAGCAAGATGATCAGTGAACAGTAAATGGCAGCAACTTACATGAATGCCTTGCTGGCTTCTGTCTGTGGTTTACCCTCAGAAGAGTCTCACGAGGCACAGACTGCTATTTGTCTGCTTTGGTAGGTGCTGGACCTGAAGCACCACAGAGAATGTGCTTGTCCAAGGTCACCTAGCTAGTATAGGCAGAAACAAAGCTCACAGGCCAGCAGCCAGTGATCTTCAAGACACACTACACCAGCCACAAAGCAAGTGAGCCACAGGCCTCAGTTTCCTCTCAGTAAAACCGGAGAGTACCAGACTCACCCAGTTCAATAGACACTTTTGATATTTATATTTAAGAGCTCTTTGGATTTTCCAACTTTATCCAAATCACAGAAGGCTCAGAAGACTGAAAAGAGTAAAGCCTTAGAAACTTTGAAGACAGCCTGTGTCAGTGGTTAAGAACATCTGCTCTTTTTTCAGAGGACCCGTGTTCAGTCACCAGCATCTGTGTTGGACCACTCCTAACTGCCAGTAACTTCAGTTCAATTCCAGGGCACCTGATGCCGTCTTCTGGCCTTTACAGGCACCTGCACGCATATATACATATACATACACATACACATATACAAAAAAACTAAACTAAAAAGAAACCTTCAAGCCACAAGGGCCCTCAAAAGAAAGCCCAAGAAAAGAATTGGTGGTGTGATGGAGACAGGGCTCAGCAAGCTAGGAGCTGTCCCCTGACCTTCATGAGCACCTGCAATCACACATACATAAAAAATAAATAAACCTTAAAAATTGAATTTAAAAAAAAAAAGGAAAAAGAAATCCCCAGGGCTGGTGAGCTAGCTCAGCTGCTGAAGTGCTTGCCTTCTGGCATGAGAACCTGCGTCTGCTCCCTGGAAACCTTGAGAGGCATGGTGCTGTGCCTATAATCTCAGGGCTAGGAAGGTGTGGACCAGGGATTCCGAGCTCCCTGCAGCCACTCTAGCCTTGTGGGTGAGCTCCAGGTCAATGACAATGAGATGTCCTGCCTCAAAGGAGATGCACCATATTCCTGAAGGTAACACCCAAGGTTATCCTCTGACTTTACACATGTGTTTATGTATATGGATGCTCACCCCCAACACACAAACATGCATGTACATATGCATAAAAATAAAATATCAATGTTTTTAAAAATTAAAAAGAAATCACAATGTGTTCATAAATCCCAAAGGACTGGTGACCCTGTGAGGGGGACGTTGCTGGGGGATGGGAGCCTGAGGTTCTGTGCTCAGGTGTCCCAGGCAGCAATGGCAGAGCTCCCAGGCAGACTCTTTAGCTTCTGTCCAAGGGACTTGGAGGACAGTGGGGTCTCCAGTGTGGCTCCTGCTGTGGCTGTAGGTTCCTCCCTGATCAGAAGTCCTGGTGCCTCTCATCTACTGCGCACACTGTGAGCGTGAGCACACTTCCCCACCTTGCCCACAGTAATCCTGTTCTAACCTCCATGGGTTCATGCTTATAGACTATGGGAGGGCTGTGGAAATGAACTCAGCCCACGGCCCCTCTCTCCACCCCCACTTCAGGTGACCTCTCCCCCACAAAGTCTTCCCCATCATCCGGGAAGCAGGAATATTCGTGTCTTACTGGTATTCTCCTTGTCTGTATCATACAGGATGGTCAGTGAGAAAGATGGTGGAGATGGCGGCGGCGGCGGAGGTGGCAGGAAGTGGAGAGCAGAGAGGTAGCCTGGTGGCAGGAAGTGGGGCTGCTGTGGTTGGGGTGGGAGAGGTGGTAGTGGTGGTGGCAGCGGTGAGCAGTAGGTTGGCTGCATGTCTCTGACTGGCTCTGACACCTGTGTGGACACACAAAGAAAGAGGGGAGGAGAGAGAGAGATAGTGACCCAGGCAGGCTGATCAATCACATCTTTTATTCTCAAGTGTGGGGGGTCCATGTGCAGGTAGATACCCTTCTGTGTGCAAGGCACTTGGGACAGGGTGTTCAGCAGACTCCTGCAGCATGTACGCAGGCAAGCAGCAATGTGGGCATATCTTAGCTGAGCCTGGGGGCTTTCCGTAAGGGACTTGGGAGACCAGAATTCCAAACTCTCAGACAAGTCTCTCCTTAGAACAAAGCTCCTGCCTGGACCAGTATGGCAGCTCAGCCCCAAATACAGGCTGGAGTTGCACACTTAACGAAAGTGTCTGGTAGACCTACATGCCAAGTCCAGGCTTGTGGGTGAGAAGACAATGTGCTATAGGCTGCCCTGGATCACAGTCTCTCTTTGTCTGGAGGCCAGTGGCAACTGCTCTCCTGGGCTGTGACAGAGGGCCAACAGAAGCAGCCACATCTTTCAGGCTGGGCAGTAAATGGTGCCATGGGAGTCAAGAGCTACGTTGTACCTCTAGGACACACTTGGGATAGCAGAAAATGCCTCAGTTTGAAGCAGAGCATCTCTGACTCCATACAAATCGGCCAAGTGTGAGTCCCAGGTCTCATTCACAAGTCCTGTGGCATTGGTGCTCAGCAGCATGAAGGCTTCTCTAGCAGCTGTGTTGCAAGGGTCAAGCCTACAGTCTTCCCTGAGCTCCAAGTCTGAAGAGCAGACACCACAGCCTGGGCCCAGTGGTGCAGACCTCTGCATGTGCACTCCTGCGTGTGACAACCAGCTCTCTGGCCTGAGGGTGATAAAGGCGGCTGGGGTTAGGAGGAGCTTAGACAGGAGTCAGGCTCTGACTTACCAAGCCGCTTCCATGGTAGGGGCTGCAGGAGACATGCCGGAAGCTTCTTTGTTGAGGGACCCCCAGAGTAGAGGATGAATCCTGGCCTTCCAAAAGTGGGAAGGGCTGGTAGGGTGGCACAGGGACGCAGGCAGGGCACTGCTTGAATGATTCTCTTTCGGGGTATCCACCTCCTACCACATGATCAGACTTGAATCTCAGAGGATGCCCTAAGAAGATAAACAAAGAGGGAAGTGTTAAGAACACAAACCTGAGGGGTACAGCACTGCATTGCTATCTCCCAGGCAATAGCAAGATTGACATAACTGACTAAAGGAGTCTCGTGTCATACATCACACTGGGCTTAATTATACTCTTATACTTGCATGGATAATGTATTCTGGTCATATCCACCCTGTGCACTCTCATCCCCTCTCCTTGTCACTGATCCTTTCTGCCATTTGTCCTCTTCCTACCTTAACGTCTCTCTGTGTATGTGTGTGAACTGGTAAGCTTAGCTAAGGCTACTTTCAGGAACATGGGTGGCCACACCACTGAATAAAAGGTGTCTCTCCCTTATTCTACTAATTAACTATTAATTGCCTACAGATCCTTGGAGGGGGGGAGGGTGTCCTCATGACCCTAACCCGTGCAGGTTGTAAACTGCCGTGAGCTAGTGAGTATAACGGACAAGCTATGCTCACCATGCTTCACCCCTTCTCCTGACCCTTATGTTCTTCCCTCTCCCCTCATGATGTCCCCTAGGACATGGTGGAGGTGACAATGGAGGTCCCTTCTGGGGCTGAGCCCTTAACAGTCACTCCACAGCCCTTCAACCACTTCAGAGTCTAACAGCCATGCAACACTGACAGCAATGCTCAAGCACACCCATGAGATTCTTGGTCCCCGCCCTGGCTTAGCACTGTGTTGTGGAGGGACAATGGGAGCCCTTGGCTTCAGCTGCAGTCGCATGTTCCATGGGGTTGGTGCATCCGGAGGGGACGTCTAAGCCACCATGTGGTGGCTCTCACCCACCACCGGACTCTGCCTCGATTTCTGTTCCTGGCAGTGCTGATGTGAACGGCCCAGCCCAGGCAGTCTCCACTGCGGTCACAGATACCATCTCTCCTCTTTATTTTTAACCCCAGTGTCCTTGAACCCTCAGCCATGCTGTTTTGCTCTTTCAACCATCTAAAGGCCTCTTCAGACACCAGATGGCAGCTGGTTCAACAATTACAAACCTCTCTGCACTCATTAGTAGGATTCCTTGAAGAATATTATCTCTTCCCACAAGGATAGGATACCAGAGGGCAAGAAAGGTGTGTTAGTCTTGACACTGTGACATATACCCTAGGCAGTTTAAAGAACAGATGGCTGTTTGGGCTCACAGTTCAGGGCTGTTGGCCCCATTGGCTGTGAGTCTTGGTGAGGCAGAACGTCCTGGTGCAAGGCTGTAGTGAAGCAAAGCTGCTCAGTTCATTTCCGCCAGGAAGCACCAAGAGAATGACCTGCTAACAAGCCTTCTCTTCCTCAGCTTTCATCCTGTCCAAGACCCCAGGCTGAGATGGTGGCACCCATGTTCAGGACCCACCTCTCCTACTTAGTAAACTCTCTGGAAGCACCTCCCAGGATGCATCCAGAGGCTTGCTTTCCCCATCCGGGGTTTCTCACCAATCCAGCTGACAACCCAGAGTAGCATCATCAGGGCCATCAGGATGGCTCTGTAGGTGAAGGCACCTGCCACCAAGTCTGACAGCCAGAGCTCCATCCCAGGGTATGGGGCGGTGATTTGTGACAGGCAGTCTGGCACCCGGTTGAGCACAGGCATAAACTCTGGAAGACCCAAGATTTCCTGAGGTCCCTGCAGGCCAAGAGACCAGTTTCTTTCCCCCAGCGCCATTGCGGTGGCTCCTGCCTGGTTAAGACCCCGAGCTTTTCGCTTTCTCCTCTGGTGCTGGCTGTTCTATCAAGCCTCTGTTTCTTCAAGTTTTTTGTTTTTTTCTTTCAAGGTTGGCCTTTCTTTGCTTTTACATTTAGGTTAAGAAAAACAAACGGGAAATACCCAGCTACCACATGGCAGAGCGGCCCTTCCCCCCCTCCCCTAGCCCACCAAAACAAAGAAAAAAGAACTGTGATTTGTTTCTCCCTAACAGGAATACCTGAAACAGTGTTCTGTGCTTAAATTTACTTGCTTCTTTATTTAAATGTTTATTTTTTTCCCCCTAGCATTTGTGATGTATGTCCAAAAAAAAAAAATCTTCCAACTTGTTTAAGATTTCATTAAGGTTCAAAAGTCACCTAATCTACTCCCACAGGTCAAATCAACTTTGTGGACCACCATTTCTTCAATCCTTAATTAACAACCAGTTTCCTTTTACAGACAAACTGTTACTGCCAATCCCAAAACTTTTCTTCCTCAGCCATACAAAGCAGACTTAAAAGATGCCTTCCAGGACCATGATGTGCTCTCAAGCAAACCATCACAGGCTTAACTTGCTATTCACCCTATGCAGATATCCCTTGCTGGGATCTGCTCCTCTGTGATTTTCCTACAGGCTTATCCCTGAAGAAGCTTGCTGCCACAGATCCAGTGGAGACAATGCCATCTCCTGGGATCTGCCTGTGACTACGAAGCTGCCTTCCTCCAGACAGAAGACTCCGGAGACGCACACTGAAATCCAGAGACATGCGCTCAGCCCCACAGAGGACAGACATGAGACTTTCCAGCTGCAGATGGACTCTCTTGCCAAAGCCAAATGGCTACTGAACTTGGGGGAAGCTATATGATAGTAAGGAACCCATGATGTCTATCTAGATTAATCAAATGTTGTTTTAAACTGATGTTACTACCCTCACACTGTACCATCCATGGAACAATTGGTTCAATGATCCCTGGCCTTCCCAACCCCCCACCCTTAACCCTCCCTACCCTCTGGCTTAGTTGTGCTACCACGCCAACCTGTGCAGTGTTTTCTTTTGATATTGCCACCCCACCCAAAATTTTCACTACAAATGACACTGCTCCCTTAAAAAAGAAAATGGGGGAATTTGTGGGGCAGTGATCTGTAACAGGCAGTCTGGCACCCAGTTGAGCACAGGCGTAAATTCTGGGAGACCCAGCAGAACAATCTGCAAGGGACCGGAAAACGTTATGCCAACGCTCCTGGGAGGCTTTTGGCTCCAGTCACGGTCATGTACCACCCTTCCTCAGGTAGAGGCGAGGCCACACAGCCCCAAGCCATCCCCATGTTAAAGAGACACCTAGAGGTTTAGCCATGCCCCTTCCCAGTTACTACATCTGCCTTGCCTCTCCTAGAGAGGCGGGGGTACAATTCCATCCACGCCACTCTCCGCACGATAAAAATAAACATCTTAGAATTATGGACTGACTCTTCATCTGGACTCACAGTGGGAAGCGAGAGATTCGACCCTCGATTAAGGAGCCGAGTCTAATCTCTCGCCAAGGGCTTCTTAGCGCTCCCAGACTGGTACTCATTCACCCAAGCCTAAGCAGCTAGCCCGATAGACCTGGTCCGTGTGGGAACCCCAGCTGCGCTCTGGCTAGCCTGTCTGCGGCACCCTGTGGTGACTGCCGTGCCCCAAGCTAAAGAATCCATGGAGACGGCTGCTGCTCGTTCCCTGGGAATGGCCCTCTCCTCCACCCACGGGCAGGGCCTCCCGCAATGGCTTCCCACAGCCCCCACCTGCCCGTTGGACTGTGTGGGAAGACTCTTGACCACTTCCAGCATGTCTCCTGTCCCACTCAGAGCTGCAGTGCCCCGGACAGACACGTGGGGCTTCTTTCCACTGCACCAGGCTTGTTCTCACACCAGGGACCCATTTGGTAGAAGGAAGGAACCAATTTCTCAAAGTGGCCCTCTGACCTCTCCTCCACACGTGCTGGGATTAGCCACAGTGCCCACTTCTCTCCATCTCTTCATAACACCCATGTTCAGCACATTTTAAAGTTCGTGTTTGTTGGGAGATGAACACAGGATTGCCAGTTTAGGTCTGTCTTCCTCATCAGACAGATAGTTCTTTGGGGAGAAAGATTCTTACAAAATCCCAGAAACATTAGGAATGATTAGCATTAATTTCTGAAAGTCTGCCCCTCAAAGAAGAAACTTGTTCAAGGTTTCGCATTAGCACCCTGCTGATTTAGACTCTTTCTACACAGTCCTAAGGAAAGGAAAAAAAAACCATGTCTTCATCCCAAAGAGTAGCTTTCCAAGAGCCTCAAAATTTACATTACTTGAAAACGTACTTCAGGGGCTAGAGAGATGGCTCAGCGGTTAAGAGCACTGGCTGCTCTCCCAGAGGCCCCAAGCTCAATTCCTAGCATCCACGTGGCAGCTCACACCTGTCTGTAATTCTAGTTCCCGGGGATACACTGACACAGACATACATGCAGGCAAAACACCAATGGACTATAGTAAATAAATTATAAGATATAAATGTTTTTAAAACCCACAAGAAATTGTCTTTTAATCAGGAAAGCAACACGGCATAAAGAAACAATGTAACTTATGCACAAAGTGAGGGGTGAAAAAAAGCCGTAACATCTTAGTGAGCCAACTGTTCCCCCTGGCCAAGTAGCAGAAAGGTTTATGCCCATCCGCATCCGGTGACGCAGAAAAAGTGAGTACGGGTGTGTTAGGCCAGACACTGCAGTTAGGATAAACTAGACCCAGCCAAGTGAAGAGAATGTGCGCAGGCGTAGTCTAAGATGAACAGCCACTCCCAAAGCAGGTTCTAAAAGGCTCTCCAGTGGGAGAAAATGGCAGACTGGGTGGGGGAGGGGGCTGCCACGCAGGCGCAGGAGGGCTAGACTTGGGAGGGGGAGGGGATGCCGTGCAAGCGCACTAGAGGGTCCACAAAAAGGCGCCCCCGCTAAAGCTGTCCAGCTGCCATCTTTTTTTCCTTGCAAAAGTACAAAGGCAGAAAACTGCATCTCATCGTAAACCCCCCTGCATCACTCGCTCTTTCCCACTAGCCTTTTCCCATTGCCATTAGAAGCTACCCGCCCAAATCCTTGTCCAGAAACATGTTCTCAAAGAGGGGTTACCTGGGGAAGGCGCCCTTCCCACTCTGGCACCAGTCTGGGACTCCAGCTTAGAGCCGGAGGCTGCAGGCCTGGTGCAGGCCGGAGGAACCGTCGGCTGCACGAGGCTGGGCTTACCGTAGTCGGCGAACGGCACTCGGGGCACGGGCCGCACTGGCAGGTGCTGATCCGGGCAGCAAAGCTCGGGCCTGGGCGCCTGTGGCCTGAGCGGGGGCAGCCACGCGGGGGGACGGTCGTGCAGTCCCCCGGGGCCCCCCGGTCCAGGCTGAAAGGTGCTGGGGCCCGGGCGGCCACTTGGGACCAGCTGGAAGGCGCTCGGGCCTGGGCTCCGGGCCTGCGGGGGCCTCTCGAGGAAGCAGGTGGCTGCGGGGCCTAGTCCAGCACCTCCCGGAGCCGCCCTAGGCAGTGGGCAAATGCTGGAACTCGAGGCGGTGGCCGCCCCCGCTGCTGCCGCTGGAGCCTTAGAAGGCAGCTGGGGACCCTGCGTGCCCACTGTCGCCACCTGCTCCTCGGCAGCTTGGGTCTTGAGCACCTTCTGGGCAGCCACGATCTTCTGGCGCTCGGTGATCAGGTAGCACTTGTCACAGATGCACTGCTTCCAGCGGCATTTGCCGGCATGGCCTTTGACTGGTACCAAATAGCCATGGTTCCGGCACCTTGAGCACTTGGGGGTGCGAAGCATCTTGTCCCCCTTGGCAAGCTCTGCTTCCAAACACAGCCACTGCTTCCTGACGCTGCAGAGCGAGTGAAGTAGGAATGAGTGGTGGCCCCATAAGTCTCTGGTGCTGGGGACATTGGATACACTTGTAACAAAACAGCTCACTGAGTGTCCCGAGAACTGCAACAGGGCTGTTGCTTTTTTCCCAGTTTCCGTGTGTGTGTGTGTGTGTGTGTGTGTGTGTGCGCGCGCGCACGCGCGCTAAATTTACAGTGTTTCTGTGTGTTGAGCAATGGGGTATTGAGTAAATTCAAAATGAAATATTTATTGCATGTATGTCATATGAGTTATTTGAAGTCTTTGGCACTTGAAATTTCAATTTCTGTTCCCGCCAAATTGTAATTGGAAAATATATATATATATATATATATATTTTTTTTTTTTTAAAAAGGCAGACTTTTACTCAACGGTCGAGGGTTTTAAAACTCCCAAGGAACAGAGCTGTTAGTAAACTCATACCATTGGAAAGTTCCAGAGAACACAATGTTTCTCCTCCTCGAAGCAGCTGCTTCTGCTTTCATCTCTCTCTGTAGAGAAAAGAGCAGTCATGCTTCCAGAATATTCTTAGGAGCTTAGTGCAGTGTCGGTTACTTACAGGCATTGCAGAAACCCTGAGTTTTTCTTTTACCTTTTTTAAAAAAATGATTTATTTATTTATTTCATGTATGTGAGTACACTGTCGCTGTCTTCTGACACACCAGAAGAGGGCATCAGACCCCATTACAGATTGTTGTGAGCCACCATGCAGTTGCTGGGAAATTGAACTCAGGACCTCTGGAAGAGCAGTCAGTGCTCTTAACCGCTGAGCCGTCTCTCCAGCCCCAACCCTGAGTTTTTGAATCCTGTTTGTGTCAGCACTCAGGTCTGAGAAATGCATGCTTAATAATGTTCTAAAGTAAAAGAAACACGATATTCTGGAACTAGTTTGAATTAATTGGCTTTTGAGTTTGGGGTGTGTGTGTGTGTGTGTGTGTGTCTTGTTTCATGTAATTTTTTAATCGTCTTTATGAAGCCAAACAAAATTACTTACAAGAACTCCTTAGCCACTGGAAATACAACGTTGATGGAGCGTGCATACTTCTCTCAGGAAAGGGAGCCATATAAACAAAACATTTCCTAGAACCTTCCTGAGACATCTGCTCATCCAGTGTGGGGTACATAGCACAGTGTATACAGACCTAGCTTGGGGACAGGAGGGATTGCACCTCTAGGATGGCATTTATACCCAGAATCTATCTATATTATAACCAGTCACAATTTGCTTGTTTTGTGACAAAGCCTGGATTCAAGTCCATTCACTCTTAGAGGAGGGGAGTACCCCACTTTGCAGAATAATCCTACCCAAAAGAAAAAATCATCACACACATGCACAAGCAAACACAATCTCTATTTTAAAAATATAACCCACATACAACCTGTCATATATATATAATATATCGGTATATCTATATATATATAGATAGATACCAGCTTTTTTTTGTGGGTTTCACTATGTAGCTCTGTTTGTTCAGGAACTCATGACATAGACCAAGTTGTCCTGGAATTCACATAGACCTGCAGAATCTGCCTCTTTTTGTTTTTTGTTTTTTGTTTTTTGTTTTCCTTTAAAAGAAATAACTATGGTGTCTTTCAAAAAGTTTTCTAAAGGTAAAGACAGGCAGTGCTTTAAATAGTAAGCAGGCCATCTCAGTGGGTCAGAAGCAGCCTATGTTAAGATCAGAACTAAAAGACTACAAAAGTGGAAATATATACCTACACAGTACAGATTCCCTGGAGCTCCCTAAAGCCTTACTCCACTGCATTAACTGGAGGATCTGTCCCGGCTGAGTCCCCGTAGTGGCCATCCTGACTCTGGCTGCTGCTGTTTTGAACCTCAGCAGAATTCTCTGTAGGACTCGGACACCATCTGCCCACTTCCTCTGGAGAACGCACTGGAGTGATTCTATAGGGGGTGGGGGGAAGCCCAGGTTTTCAGCAGAAGTCCCTCAGCCGTGGGGTCAGACAACTTGGCAGGCGCTGGCTGGCGACTTCGACTTACTGCTGGTCTGCACACTTCCAGTTCACCGCCATTACGGCGCCCTTGGCATCGCCCATATTCTGGAAGGTAGAAAGCCCACAACGGCAAGCGCGCTGTCATTTACGACCATCACTTGAAAGATCGGTCTGTACTTTGAGAAGAGCTAGCCTAGAGACCGCTCACTGATGTAGAAACTCAGCGCGCCTCAGAAAAGAATGATTTTAGCTCATCTGGAGGTTGTGGCTGAGCCAGTGAATCTTTCATCTCTGACCCAGGTCGGGAAAGACCTGGCACTAAGTGGCAAGAGCCTCCTGACTGGAGAGTTTGGGCTGTTTTAATTCTCGTGAATTTAGTTATTTCTATAAAGCAACCAAAATCTTAGAACGGCTGGCACAGACTTCCTAGTGGCTTTGTTTGTGCTGGGCATGGAACCCGGGCCTTGAGCAGGTTAGGCAGGTTATCCAACTATAATCCGGCCTTTTATTTTCCCTTCCCTCCTTCCCTGCCTCCCTCCTTCCTTCTCCCTTTGTGCAGAATCTAGTGAAGTTACTCAGGCTGCCCTGGAGCCCCCTCACTAGCCCAGCTGAGGGCCCTGAACCCCAGATCCACCTGACTTTAGCTCCCCATTAGCTTCAATTACAGCCAGGTCCAGGTACAAACATTAATGACAGATATTAAATTATTCATAAATTTATTTTTATAAAAGTCGGTGGCACTCTTGAGGGGTGTCGTCTGAAGTGGGTTGGGACACAATAATACCTAAGCTGGAAAGCTTATGGCAGGATCAGTCCTATTTTTGGTTTGGTTTGGTTTGGTTTTTCGAGACAGGATTTCCCTATGTAGCCCTGACTTTCCTGGATCTTGATCTGTACACCAGGCTAGCCTCAAACTCACAGAGATCCACCTGCCTCAGCCTCCTGCATACTGGGACTAAAGGTGTGCGCCACTACCATGCAGCTCTGAATCAATCCGGAGGTATTGTGCTTGCTAGCTAGTTAACTTCTGTGTAGTTTTCACTGCTCTGTTTTGAAATCTTTCTGGTGATTCGAGAGTACAGAGTCTGCCTTGATATCCCCCCCCCCCCCCCCCAGTCTCTGATTGCAACTCTCTGTGGCGGCAGCATGTCAGTCTTCCTGTCCCTCTCCTGTCAGCGTCTGTGTCCATGTTCCCTCCCCCTCGGTTCCCTGCACCACACTCTCTTCCCCCAACCTGGGGATAAGTAGTTGGTACCATTCTGGGCTCTTTAGACTCTTGAGAGTTGAGGGGGGTGGGGAATTCATAAAACTTCTTTTGTTTAATAAAGTTTTCCTTATCTCTGAAAGTGGCGAAGAGCATGTTCATTGGATTGTCATTTGAGGAATTTTACAGGTAACCGGCACCATTTAAAGAGTATAGGTTTTCGACAGGAAGTGGTGGCACATGACTTTAATCCCAGAGCTTGGATTTCTGAATTCCAGGCAGGCCTGGTCTACAGAGTAAGTTCCAGGATAGCCAGGGCTGCACAGAGAAACCCTGTCTCAAACAACAACAACAACAAACAAACAAACAGGAAAAAATAGTCTAGGTTTGTCTCTGTCTGCCTCTAACACCTATGTTCCTCTCACATTTTAAAAACAGGCCCCTTAGATGAAGGATTGGCACCCTTTCCCCAGTACTGCCCAAACTGTCTAATTTTTTCACTGACCTTGTTATTTTAAAACTATCCCTAAAAATCATAGTTTCAAGGGCTCTGGTGGCAAGAGCCAGACAGGATACTCAGAGGCCGGAGGCCTGTGACCATGCATCATCCTTCACGGGTGTGGGCACCAGTAGGGGCTCATCCTTGGACACTAGACAAAAGCAGCTTTCGGGTACATGAACCCGGGTGGCAGGGGTGAGCTGTCAGCTTTTTGTCCCCAGGTTCAGATGCTGGGGGAATCCAGATGGCAAGGCTGCCTCCCATACCAGCAAACCACAGCAAGTTACAGCCTTCAGAGCTCCACGTGACACTGGGCCCAGAAAGCCAGATGGAGTGTCCTTTGAGGAAGGTGACGTGACGTTATCTATATTACTGACTCAAGTGGTATCAACTGATGGAAGGGCAGCAGGACTCAGCTAATTCCAAGCAGGGATGTGGCTGAGCTGGCAGGATCCATTGACCACCAGCTGCATGGGGCAGCTTGAGCAAGAGGAGTGTTTGGACAACCCAGCGGGTGTTAATGGCTTAGACAGAGCAGGAAGCACTGCTTTGTCTGGACTTGCTGTGGTCATCACAAAGACAGAATGAAAGTCCTATTTACAGAGCCAAACAGTGAGCAAAACAAACAGACTGTTGGGAGACATGGCTTTCTGCTGGTGCCCCGAAAGGTTGTACAGACATTGTCCAGTTGCTCCTGGAAATAGATGAGAACGGACTTAAGAAATAATAGGAAGAAGCTGGTCCTGAACATGGCCGCTAATGCTGCATGTGCATTGTTCTGGAAAGAGACAGGAAAACAGTTGATTCAAACACTATGCAATGCCCAGGGCTACTTTCTAATATTTTTAAAATTTATGTATGTATGTCTTTGTGTGTGAATGTGTGTGTGTGTGTGTGTGTGTGTGTGTGTGTGTGTGTAAGCCATAGACACTGGATATCCTCCTCAAACACCATCTTATTTTTTGGCACAGAGTCTCTCAATGAACTGTAGGCTAAATGATTCAGCCAGACTATTTGGCCAGCAAGCTCCAGGGATCTTCCTGTTGCAGGATATTTGATCACATTGTGAACCCTGAGACTGTGTTATTTACTGAAAAAAAACTATTTCTAGTTGTGAAATGGCTAGCCCTTGGCACACACCTTTAATCTCTCTGGCTGGTATACAGATATGCCCTTGGCACACACCTTTAATCCCAAATAATGGAGGAAAAGTTAGTTTGTAGAAGGAAGCAACCATGTTTGAAAGTGTTTTCTAATTGAGTGGCAGACAAAGTGACGAATCAGAGAAGGATTTGACAGAATAGGATATGCCCAACGCCCAGCTCAAACAAGAAGACAGAGGAAAGGGAAGCTACTTACGAGAGCCCAGAGAGGGAGAAGGAAGGAGGCAGCTTCACGGGGAGAGTTTCACAGAGACATGTTGAAGAGAGCGCAAGCTAGACACAGGTGACGATAGAAGGAGCCAGAGAATGAGGAGCCAGAAGATTAGAACAGATTGCCAAAGTTAGTTCAAGTCCGAGCAGAGCAATTCAGGAGAGACAGAGACAGAGACAGAGACAGAGAGAGAGAGAGAGAGAGACCAGATTGAATCAGTCATATTAGAGAGGAGTTTTGAGACAGAACAGCTGAGTTGAACCAGCCAGTCAGAGCTCAGAAAAACAAAAAACAAAAAACAAACAAACAAAAAAACTAGAAAGGGTGAGCTTTTTCAGCAGCAAATATCAGAGGCTGAAAACATTCTAGGCCTAGATAAGATTGTACAGAGGCTAAAAGCTTCCAGGACTAGGCGTAGGTTAGCAGGCTGAGGCAGCAAGCCTTGCAGACAATAATTACCTCAGGTAAGTAAAAGTTACTTTTATAGCTTCCAGTCTTTGTCTCCTGAGCCCTGTAGTGGGTGCTTGCCTAGTACATGTGAGGCCCTAGGCTCAGTTCCCAGATCCACAAATAAACAGACATATTATATATACTTTATTAATAATATTATATATATATATATAAGTATATATATATACATGCCATTGAGTTGGTTGTCATGGCAGATGCATGAGGGTTGCTGCAAGTCTGATGCCAGCCTTGTCTACTTAAGCCAGCCTAGTCTACATAGTCCAGCCTAATCTACATAGGCCATCCTAATCTACATAGCACATTCCATGCTACCTAGAGCCTGACTCAAACCCACACACACACACAAAGTCTGGAGCATAAACTGCATTATTCCACAACTTAACAATACCACAGACTGAAAAGTTAGACTTTGCATTATTAAATTTAAATATGAGCATCAGGTAATGGAGGGCAATCAGGCCTGAAGCAATGATTCTACACCTGACCACCCAAGCTCTCTTCATGTCCTCCTTAATAATTTAAGGAAAATTCTATTCAATGCAAGCTTTTTGAGTTAACATATTTTAGTCTTGTTAAATACAAAATTCTTCTGTGTTCGCTTCACTGCTGGGAGAGCAAAATATACCCATGGAGATAGGAATTTGCATAGTGCTTTGAAAATATTAATAAACAACTGTATATCTTTTAAATCAGTAGTCACATGACGAGATGCAGAAACCCTGGAGTTATAGAATAAACAAATCGCAGACTTTTACCCCCTTCCAGCCTCCATTTGTGTAGGTAAATTTCAACAGTGCTTTATTTTCTTCGTTGAAATTCAGGCAATTTGAAAGCTTTGTGTTTTTAGGTCGAGAGCTGATTGCGTCTCAGGCTGCTGCCTTTTAAAAGAAATAAATAAAGCTTATTCTTTAAAAGACACTGGAATGATATGAGAGAAACAGGACGTCAAAAAAGGATGGGCCTTGCGAGCAAGGTGGACCACTCTCCTGCCTATACTTGACAATATTTTTTTTTCTGCTCTGATGGTTTTGTCTATTTTTGAAAATTTTAACTAGCATATATTCATTGTACAAAGTGTTGGGTTTGATTACAATATCTTCATACATGTATGTAATGTATTTAGCTCATATAAAATCTTCATTCATGTATGTAATGTATTTAGCTTATATTCAGTCTAAATACTCCCTCATCCCACCCGCCCCATCCCTTCCTCCTTCCAGACATTCCTTCTTACATATGTTTTTTAATTATAATTTTTGGGTTTTGAGATTATTATATTTTCCTCCTCTTTCTTCCCCTCCACACCCTTTTATATACCACACACTTAGACATAAATACATATACACACTCTCACACATGCTCACACACATACATGCGCACACACACACACACACACCACGTTTTCTTTACCCAGGCATCTGTTACTAGACAGAGAATCTGCTCCCATCACCTGACTGTTGAGGGTAGTGTTGCAATAATCAGTGATTGCAGATACCTCTGCTGAATGCTGACTTAGATCCCTGGGGATACTTGCCTAAGAGAATCGTGACTTAATCATTTGGCAATTCTGTGTTCAGCTTTTTAAAAAAGCTTCCCGTTGAGCAGTGGTGGCGTATGCCTTTAATCCCAGCACTTGGGAGGCAGAGGCAGGTTGATTTCTGAGTTAGAGACCAGCCTGGTCTACAGAGTGAGTTCCAGGACAAAAGAAGCTTCCCATTCACTGGAAGTGACTGCAGTGTTCAGAGCTCCCCATCCTCACCAGACTCTTTATCTGTCAAATACTCTTTACATTTAGTGTATGTGTGTGTATGTGTGTGTGAGAGAGAACACACACACATACACACACACTCACACCATGCATACATGCACATACCACAAGGCATGTGTGGGGTCAGATGACAATTTGTGGTAGTTAGTTCTTCTTACCGTATTGGCCAGATGGTCAGGCTTTGTGGCAAATGCCTTTTCCCTCTGAGCCATCCCAGCAACCCCGGTGTGTTTTCTCCATGCTAGCCATTCTAACTGGGATATAGTGGGATTTTAATGTCTTTTTGATTTGCATTTTTCTGATAGGTAAGGATGTTGAACATTTTTTCACATATCTTTTGCCTGTCTGTATTCTTTTGAAAACTGGTCATTTTCCTGTTCACTGAGTGAATTATTTGGTGGTGGTGGGGTTAATCCTTCATATTCTGTATCTCCTGGTTAGAATATTTTTGTTTAAGGAAGTCTATCTCATCAACAGAGACAGCTACAAAATGACATGTTCCAGTTGCTGAGACATCACCTCTTTGGCTAATTAGCCACAAATTAACGGGGTGGCTTGGTCCTCATACCTGACTCGCAACCTCAGATCTGGCCCCTTTTTTCCCAGGGTCCCTAGTTTCCTAATGCTGTCTCTCACTGGTTAGTCTGATTTCTCTTGGTACTGTTTAATTCAAATTTATTGTAAAGAGCCTTGCATTATGTAGTACATAGGGGCATCATTTTTAATCATTAAGTGCACTGGAATGTCCCCTTCCTGGAAGCTTTCTGCCTGCAGCCTCTTTCCCCTGGCAGCTGTAACCCAGATACTGCTCTCTTCCCATCTCCAGTCTTTCTCCGCTGAGCAATGAAGCTTTATTCTGAGCAATGAAGCTTTATTGAAGTTTTCACCGAGAAGGTGGAGGGAAGGGCTTACATCTCTAGAAGATGCTTTAAAATCCTGCCTCAGCACTCTGTTCCCTCGGTCTCCCCAGCCAGGTAATTGGATCTTCCTTGCCTACCCAAGTTCCCAGCCTCTCCTGTTCCTCTTTCCTTTCTTGATTTTTTTTTTTTTTTTAATCAGCCTCTTTAGGAAGGCTGGCTGGCTGTCTTCTCTTTATGTCTAGCACCTATTACACACTGAGAAAATGGTTGTGAAAGGCGTGAATGAATCGTCTCTCTCCTACCACCATCAGAGTTCTCCCCCCTAGTTAGCATACAACTGCTTCAGCAGCCTTCCCTGAACATCGGCAGACGGTCATCATCGAAGCAGAAAGCCCATAATGTTCAGGAACACTCTCTGACAAGCAGAATTCAGGATGAAATTTGTTTTTATTTTTAGTTCATCTCCCACCCCTAACTTAATCATAGTGATGGCTCTGCGTGTTTACAGCTACCAGGAACTCTCAAGTCCTTCCCGTGTATTTGTACACGTGATCCTCACAAACTTTCCAAGTGACCTTTATTATCTCACTCACCCATGCCAAAACTGAAGTCCAGAGATGCTGAGAACTTCCCAAGGATTCAGAGTCACGATTCAAACCTGGAAACCCATTCTCAGAGTCCTTATTATTTTTATTTTATATGTATTTTGCCTACATGTATGTATAAGCACCATGTATGTCTTCTTATATAATAAGACTTGTATATACTTCAGGACTGGTGCTAGTTCGGTGGTAAAGTATTTGCTATGTTAAGCTCTAGGTTCAGTGAGAGACCCTATCTCAAAAAAGTAAGGTTAACCAATGGCCTCCACAAGCGCACACACACACACACACACACACACACACACACACCACATACATATCCTTCCCCCACACGTTCATACACACACCACATGCCATACACACATACCACACACACCACACACACACACCACACACAGAGACACACACACCACACATACAGACACACACACATACCACACATACACATAGCACACACACTGCATTATAATTGGATCAAAGGGGTGAAAATGATAGACTGATACTGAGCCAGATAAACACCCAGGATGCAATGCCTTGCTGCTACATCCAGTCAGTGTTTATTGAGCACCCACTCTGAGCTCAGAATACAGCACCTAAGGAAGAGGGCAGCATCCTTGTCTTTTTAAGGCACACATTCTAGCTGACAATCCACAAGTTAAAGCAGTTCCAACCGGATGAGGGTGAGGGAGCATCCCAGGATGCTGCAGAGCTTATGTGAAACTCGGACCCTCACTTGAGCAACCAGGAAGACCTCCCAAGGGGCTGATTTCTCAGCGGATGCCTATAGGGTGGTAGAAATAGCCAGGGGAAGCAGGAGAGGTGTGTCCTGTGTGTTTGAAGCCCACAAGCAGCTTGGGGACCAGTGAAGTGAGCAGAGATAAGCAGCAGACTGTGAAGGGACTAAGGGACCCACTATTTAAGACCAAGAGGAAGAAGAACATGGCGGAGCCAGGCCAAACTATAACTTTGGCTATTCTTCAAGCAAACGACATAATTGGAACCTGTATGGGTATCACAGGTCTAAATGGCAGAGCAGTGTTTTGTTATTATTACACATGGGGCTAGCCATAGCCCCAACTTCCCTGCAAACTCAGGAATCAACTGACCTGCTGCCTGAGTTTTGAAGTAATGAGCAGAGCAGCAGGGTGGTGATGGAAGGCGAAGTCAGACACGTAGAAGGCTGGGGGTGTGGGGCTGGGGAAAGGGTCTGGGGGATGGCGTAGGGTGGGGGAAGGGATGGGGGCGGGTCATGAATGTAAAGGTGAGAACAAAGCGTCCAGTGGAGCAAGTGGAAAGCACTCCTTCCCAGTAGAGTGGCAATTAGCTGAGCGCGGCTCAACAGCGCTGATTTCTGTTTTGCTTTTATTCGCTAATTTGATGAACAAGTGGTTGTACACATGTACTCCTGAGTGCGTGAATTTTAACTTTTAAGTACTGGGGATAGAACCTAGTACTTCATATCTCTTAAACTGTGGCCTTCTCCTTCTTTCTCTTTCTTTCTTTCTTTCTTTCTTTCTTTCTTTCTTTCTTGTATGTGTATCTTCAACAACTTCTCAACTTTTTATTGTTCTTCTTTTTGAGAAAGGGTTTCTCTCTGTAGACAGGGTTCCACACTGCCCTGGCACTCACTCTAGATCAGGCTGGCCCCAAACTCACAGAGAACCACCTGCCTTCTGAGTGCTGAGATTAAAGGTATTCGGGCCCAACCTTACTATTATTATTATTATTATTATTATTAATTAATTAATTTATTTTTTTAAATAAAGTCTCTCAGTGAACAAGGCTCTCCTAACTCACTAGTTGGCTACACTGGCTGGCAGGAAAGCCCCAGGGATTGATTTTATGTCTCCTGCCTTTGTGCCAGGGTCATAGGCATGCACTGCACCCAGCTTTATTACATGGGTGCTTGGCCCCAGTCAGTGTATCAGCTAAGCCAACTCCTCACTCCTACATTTCATTGTGAAAACAGGTCTTACTAAACGCCCAGCAACTCATAATCCTCCTGCTTCAGCTTCCCAAGTAGCTGGAGTTACAGGCCCAGATCAGCCAGCATTTGACAGTACTATTAATTTGTATAAACGTCAAACTTTTTTTTCTGAAAAAAAAGAAGAAGAAGAAGAAGAAGAAGAAGAAGAAGAAGAAGAAGAAGAAGAAGAAGAAGAAGAAGAAGAAGAAGAAGCCCATGCCCGTGTAAATATATTGCATTTAATGTGTCAGGCACAACTTGGTAGGTGACTGTTCTCTAGTAAAATTAGAATCAAAATAACAAAACAGCAAAGCAATTAAATTCAGCCTTCCTGGCTGGAGAGATGGCTGGGGCTGTAAAGTCTGTTACAGAAGCCTAAGGGACCTGAGTTTGGATCCCCACAACCCATGCAAAAAGCCAGATGGACTAGCAGATGCCTGTCAGCCCAGTGCTCTGGGGGCAGAGAGAGACCCATGCAGCTCATTGGCCAGCTACGGTTAGCCAAGTCAATGTGCTTCAAGCTCACTGTGAAACCTTGAATCTAAAAGTACAGGTTGAGGGTGAGGAAGGAGAGACATCCAAGGTTACCCTCTGGCTTCTGCACACACACACACACACACACACACACACACACACATGCACGCATGCACACCAAGAACAACACACACACAACATGTGCACAAACAAAAAGGGAAAACAGTCAGTCTTCCTATTTCTGTGTCTTCCTCATTTGGCCTCTTAGAATTAAAACACCACCACCGTCACCACTGCCGCTGCCACCGCCACCACTACCAAAACCCTCCCCCAAATTCTGCTTCTGTGAGAATTGCAGATGTCAAGAATGTACCTTCCAGGGGTCTGCAGAGATTGCTCAGCAGTTAAGAGCACATACTGCTCTCACAGGGGACCCATGTCAGTTCACTCACAACTGCCTGTAGCTCAGACACCAGGGCATGCAGCAACATCTTCTGACCACTGAGAACACCCAAAAACAGACACACGCATACCCATAATTTAAGAATAAAATAAATCTTGGGATAAAAAGAATTTATCTCTCAGACAACTTTCATTTGAGCCCCAGAACCCACGGAAAGGTGGAAGGAGAGAAATTCTCCACCGGGCCATCTTCTGTCCTCCACAAGTGAGCTGTGGCACACACGTCCCCATGATGTCCATTCACACACTTGCACAAGCATGCACTCACACAAACAAAAATAATAATAGTGCAACTTTTAAAGTTTTAAAAAGAGTTTATCTCTCGAGGGTCCATTTCATTTTAGGCACAGAGTTAACTCTATATTGTTAGAGAAAACAAATAGGAAGAGATACTAAAGATGACGCCATGAGATGAGAACCTGATCATTAGCTGTGTGACCCAGGCTAGGTTACTTAACTTCTCTGAGCCTCACTCAGATAGTGTGCCTGGTGTGTGCAAATGCTGCAATGTTCCACATTTATCTCACTGGTGACATTAATATTAACGAGTGCTTATAACTTCTCATGCATGACTTCATGCATATCACATACTTTATCTTTGCAAGGAAGCTCTTCTGTTTTGTCCGTTTGACGAATGAACACTGAAGCATATCAAGACAGTCCTCCCCAAGGTTCACAGTGATAGGAGCAGTGTGGATAATCCTAAGTCTGTTCTAACCTCAGCTCTCTGTCTCTCCCACTTAGCTATGTCACTTGAACATAGCTGAGGCCCTTGAATCTTACAGGGCAGAGATTATCTCTCTCACTTCCAATCACAAGGCTGCAACAGGTTACGTTGGTTTTCTAGGGGCTGCTGGGATTCTGCTAAGCTGCCATGCTGTGTCTCTGTCCCCTTTGTGTCCGTAAGCCCTGCCTGCCTGGCTTAAATCAAGATGTGCTAAAAGTATAAAGTATCAGACTTTAAAGATACTGTACAGGGAAAGAATGCAAATAGCTCCAAAATTCTGCATAGAATTCATATTGAAATGGTTAAATCGCCTTTTATTGTGGCTCTTCACTGTTTTAATGTGGCTGCCAGAGAATCTGAAATTACATGTGTATCTTGTACTGAACAGTTCTGTTCCAATGTGTCTGCTCAGTCCTCTGTCCACCAAAGATGAGATTTCCACAGCAGCCCAGATCCAAGTTGTGCCAACACCTTTGTGTGGAGCAGAGCATAACCACACACCCCGCCGCACTGCTGGCTGCATCACCCTGGTATGGAGCTCTGTCTTGCCCCATTATGGCTTAATTTTTTTTGGTCTGTGTATAGTGCACATACCTCTAGAGGCCAGAGACCCACACTACATGCCTAACCTAGCTTTCTCCACAGCGTTGTTTCCAGTCAGGTTCTCTCAGTGAACCCATTCACTAGACTGGCTGGACGGCAAACTCCAAGAATCCTTCCATCTCTGCTTTCCTGGTCCTGAGATTGCAGACACGAGGGTGCTGGGATTTGAACTCAGGTCCTTATGCTTTACTGACTGTGCCATCTCCCCAGCCCCCAGGACCTTCAATTTGGGATCAATACATTGTCACATGCCCTAGAACTAGAGATGCTTACATATCAGAAGATGCCAACTAGGAGAGTCTAATGAAACTCATTTGCATCTTAAAACCTCACATAATAATGCTATTTTTACAAGAACATTTTCATATTTATCTTGTTAAGTATAAAAGACCAGTAAGATACTGGGTGAACTGAAAAAGATGGAAGAGTATCCTTCATTATATATAAGATTATGGCGTGCCTGTTGTTAGCATTCTGTCTAAGCTCCACCCCACTGTTACCTGGCAAGAGCCAGGTATGCATGACACTATAAAAGGGGCTTCTTACCCTCCCTTTCTTGCTCTTCTCTTGCTCTCTTGCTCTTTCTCTGCTCCCCTTCTCCCCTCTCTCTCCATATGCTCATGGCCAGCCTCTACTCAACGCCTCTACTTTCTCTCTCTCTCTCTCTCTCTCTCTCTCTCTCTCTCTCTCTGTCTCTGTCTCTGTCTCTGTCTGTCTGCCTGGGACATATAAAGTGAGGGCTAGCCGTGCTGTGTGCAACAAGAATAGCTTACACGTTGCTGGGATACGGGATGCTACTTCAGACACTTCCTTTCCCCGCCCACCCACCACGGACTCCAACAGCCAGAAGTACAGGGCTGTGGCTTCCTGCTGCTGGGAGGAAGTCCCGCCCCACCAATGTGGCTGTCATCGTAGTTCAGCAGCACCTTGGCTCCATGTGTTCCACGCCACCAGCCAGGGTGCATGCACTTGGTGTCTTTACAATCCGTTTCATCAGCGATACGTGCCCGCACCCGGCCTGTTCTCCCGGCCTGCCCGCACAGTCTGTGTCACAGGCCTGAACCCACCTGGACAGACTTACTTTCTGTCACCATGATCTCAAGCCACTCACTGCTGTCAGCTCTCTTCTGATCCTAGCCAAATGTTTCTCTGCTAATACAAAACGTGCTTTTCTCTGCCTACACAACCTGTCGAAGTTACTTAAGATTCTCGTTCCTATCCTGTCTTGATAGATGATGATTTTTTTCTACTGCCATTGAATTATGGTGTGCTCTATCCAGTTATAACCAATCAAATAGCCCTCAATCTTGTCAGAAGTCTGCTAATTATTAATATATTTAAGTTTATAACAGACAGAACCTCCCGAAGTCTTTAACAGTTTACCCAACAAGGTCTCAGAAGAAATAGATACAGCTTCAAGAGGATGCTTAGACTGTGTGACAAGCACTGAAACACAGTGGACAAAACTGATACCCTCAGAGTCAAATGACTTATCTAAATCAAGGTGAGTCATTTCTCGTGTCACAAGTATCCATTCCACAGAGAAAGAAAGGATCTTCGTCGTCTGGGCTTGAAAGCCAGACTGACTCTGCCCAAGTTACCATAGAGACCACAGAGACCATAGAGAACTGTTGGCTAGTGGACTCTTGTCATTGTTTAAATAATATATACTGCTAGATTATAGTCTATCCTCCAGATTTCTGACTTCATTGACAGCTAAAGTAACTGTAACTTGACAACTAAAAAATAGACCTCCAGCTGGGCAGTGGTGGCGCACACCTTTAATCCCAGCACTTGGGAGGCAGAGGCAGGTGGATTTCTGAGTTCGAGGCTAGCCTGGTCTACAGAGTGAGTTCCAGGACAGCCAGGGCTACACAGAGAAACCCTGCCTCAAAAAACAAACAAACACAAACAAACAAACAAAAAACCCTCTAAACTCAGTTTCTAGCAACTAGTTCAGATGTAAGCTTTCATAGATGCAATTGGCTACTTCCTTACCTAAACTCAGGTTCCATTGATTGAACATTCATATTTCCTCTTCTTGCTATGCCACTGTCCTAACAATATCTGAGTTCCTAAAGACTGTTCATGTTGCTAGCTTATGTTGTTATGTCTTTTGTAAACTCATAAGCTACAGGAAACCCACTCAGCTCTACCTCTCACAGACCAAATAGACTCCACCCAGATAAGTACATCTACTGATCGATAACCTAGAGTTCTCACTGACTACCCATTCCAGAGGTTTCAAATGGACATCTTAAGGAAAAATTTTTCTTTCTCCAAAATGCACTTAATCTTATTCTCTACAGTGTGTGTGTGTGTGTGTGTGTGTGTGTGTGTGTGTGTTTCAACATCTTGTCAAGTCCATCCAGGCTCTTACTACATCCAGGACAGCTCCAGAGAGGCAACCTACAAATTCTCCAACCTCGTCTCACAGACCCAGACGCTTCTACTGGACCTGTTCCTTCTGACCAACCCTCAGATGGCTGCACAGACCCTGGACAGCAAGAGAACAGCCACCTTCAGGACTGGGCAAACATCCCCATACCCATTCTGCTAAGTTTCCTAGACATACATGGCCCCAGCATGAAGTAGTCAGATATCACGCTGACCCTGTTCCTGCTTCACCATCACCTCTTTCTAAGTGTTTCCTTTTTAAATTAAACCAAAACTGGGAGTGGGGGGGGGGTTAGTATTCTAAGCTCCGCCCCACAGTTATCTGATAACAGCCAGCTGTGCTCCGCCCCACAGTTAGGTAAGGCAGCAGCCAGGTATACCTGACCAGTCACTATAAAAGGGGCTGCTTGCTCCCCCTTTCTTGCTTGGCTCTTGCTCTCTTGCTCTCTCTTCCCTTCCCCCCCCCCACATGCAAAGGGCCAGCCTCTACTCCTCTACTTCCTCTCTCTCTCTCCCTCTCTCTGCCTTTCTCTGCCTCTATCACCCTCTTGACTCCCCTCCACATGCCCTGAATAAACTCTATTCTATACTATACTGTCATGTGGCTGGTCCCTCAGGGGCAAGGGATGCCTTAGCGTGGGCCCGCAGAGGCACCCCCTTCCCCACACCTCACCACACCCCCATAGAACATACCCCCACTCTATCTTTTTATAAACACATCACCTGTGGTACACAATCCCTCAGATTGGCCCAGGAGCCCCACCAGAAGGCATGAGGTCAGTAAGTCCATGCTGTTTGATACATGGAGTCTCTGGGACATTTAACACTGTTAAGAACTCTGGAAATTTAATTTTGAAAATATTCTATTAATGCCCTCTTTCTCCCTGAACCTACTGTAGGTAAACAATGACTCCCACTGGGCATGCTGGAGCTGCTGTCATAGACAATTCCTTCCACAGAAAGTCAGGGAGACATGTTCCAAACAGTTTTCTTCAGAGTGGATAGCAATTATGACCTCCCTCACCATTTTCTTTAAACATGCCCTAACTTAGTCTATCAGTGCGGGTTGTTACTTTTTTCTCTTTAACTCACTGGTTAAATCAGAAATATTTATTTTAAGAGACAGTTTAAGGATCTCTGTAATTCTCAATCTGTCAGATTTTACAAATAAATCTAAGGTGAATGCCTATCATTGTTTCCACTCTGGTCAAGCAAATGGGGGATAGAAATATACAGTTCATCAGAGTAATTAGCTGATTGGGGTTGAGTAATCATAAGAATAAACATTTGAGCCCCTCTGGTACCTCAGGGACCCCCTGGAATGAGGACTATAAATTAAATGCACAGGACAGAGAATGGCCCAGATACACTTAACATCATGGAAAGCATGTCGGACACATTCGATAAGTGAAAAACCAGTGTGTGCTTAGGTTTGCCAGCCTTTCGCCAGAGCCTTACTAAAACTGTATTACTTTGATGTGAGGACGAGGGTGGGATGTGGAGAAGGGGGTGAGAAGAATATAGTAGTGGTAACAGCGCCCCCTACTGCCCAGGAGCCACTTTCCTTCCCTGATAGGAAGCTCCGGGCATGCTCAGTGATACAGTTCCCCCAAGGAATGTCCATGAAGTTCATTACAAATTCAGGGAAGAATATGGTGTGTTTTCACAGATAACAAAATCCAGGTTCAAAAAAGTTAGACAATCTCTTCCAATGCCAAAAGTCGAACAACCCGGGGTCCCTCCCTACAGATGGGTTTCTTCAGCCTCATGCTCTTCCAACTGAGCTATTCTGGTCGATGCAATGGGGCAACACCAGCAGAACGAGAGGATGCACCACTGTCTGCCCTGTCCTCTGTTTCTAGGCAGCAGTCATAAGGAAATCATCACTGGTCCACTTTTCATATGCCTTGACACATCCTGGGGCATTATCAAAGAAGTTCACATCTCCACCTGTAACAAAGTCCTCAGTTCTTGTCCCAAATCATCAGTCAGTAGGAATGTAGCTAACTGGATCATCCACTCCAGTGAGATGGAAGAGCTGGGTCTTCTCTCACAGGCTTCCTCTGGAAGGAAGGCTGGAAAGGTGCAGCAGAGAGACAGCAAGAGTACTTGCTAATGCTGGGACACTGAGCTCTCTACTAAAGTTCATTCTCTCTCACGTCTGCACACATTCCCTCCTGTGACCACCCTAAACGATAGCTACTGTGAACACAAATTACAGGTGCAAAGAAGAAAAAACTGAATAACTAAACCCAGAAAGAACCTAAATAACACATCTAAGGTCACGCAGATGGGGGGGAGTGGGGAGTGGGACTCAATTTATTTCTGTCCAAAGCTGCGTGACTTTTTCTGCTGTATCATATAGTGTCTGGTTGTGACATTCTGAAACGACACATATCTGACCACCTTCCTGGCTCCTGCACAGGGCCCCTAAAGCCCCCTTTTAACAAAAGATTTGCTTTATTTCTATCTCATGCACGTGTGGATACATGCATGTGAGTGCAGACACCCCTGGGGTGGCGTCAGATTTCTCCTGAGCTGAAATTGTCACCTGGCATAAACCAAACTCAGAAGAACAGAACTATTAACTACTGAATGGTCCAGCCCAAACCATTATTTTTTGAGTGATAGGATGATAGGAGCATCTTCTGTTACATTTGGCCTTAATCCCCAGTGGGAAGAGATTGTGAGAATCAGTAAGTCAGAAATATCAAGAAAACTTGGACTCATTGTTGGTGTCTGAAATGGGCACAGTCTTAGGAAACTGAGCCTTTAACCAATAGCGTCAAACACTAACTCCAAGTAATTAGTGTCAAATAGGATTAAAACATTAGATGTCCCAGGGCTGGAGAGATGGCTCAGCTGTTAGAAACTTTTCCAGAGGACTCAGGTTTGTGCACTCACAAACATAACCATGGAGTACATATATGCATGCAGGCAAAACATATATACAGATAAAAATAAAATAAATCTTAATTTAAAAACATCAGATGTGTTGTTGGTGTAAGAGGGAGCGAATCAGTTGTTAGAATCTTCATGGCCCATTAAACTGGACTTGGAATCACCAGGAAACACATGTACGGGTGTGTTTGAGGGAAGAACCCCTCCATGTGGGTGGCAGATCCCACAGGCTGTGGTCTCAGACTGAATGGAAAAGGGGAAAGCATGAAGCCACTGCAGATATAACATTGATGGAGCGTGCATACTTCTCTCAGGAAAGGGGGTCATGTAAATAAACATCTTCAAGAACCTTCCTGAGACATCTGCTCATCCAGTCTGGAGGGCACACAGCACAGTGTGTATAGACCTAGCTTGGGGTAGCTTGCACCTCCAGGATAGTGTTTACAGCCAGAATCTACTGATATTAGAAGAAGCCACAATTTGCTTGTCATGTAACAACAGATTTAAATCCATTCAATCTCAGAGAAGGGAGCACCCAACTTTACAGAATAATCCCACCCAAAGACAGAAACAGCAATGTGTGAGCACACAAAAATCTCCATTTAAAAAATCTAGTAACACATACCAGCAGTGGTAGTGCACCCCTTTAATCCCAGCACTCGGGAGGCAGAGGCAGGTGGATTTCTGAGTTCACTGACAGTGTGGTCTACAGAGAGTTTTACAGGACAACCAGGGCTACACAAGGAAATCCTGTCTCAAAAAAAAAAAAAAACTGAGAAGGAGGTGTGGAACACAAGACACACACACAGAAAGAGAGACAGAGAGAGAGAGAGAGAGAGAGAGAGAGAGAGAGAGAGAGAGAGAAGTCAGCTGTATTAGTTTCATTTCTGTTACTGGTAAAACTACCCCTGGGCTCCTCTCTCCACTCATGTACAGATCAGGACTCAGCCCCACGAATGCT
Organism: Rhynchomys soricoides; assembly: GCA_019843965.1. Lineage (NCBI taxonomy): Eukaryota > Metazoa > Chordata > Mammalia > Rodentia > Muridae > Rhynchomys > Rhynchomys soricoides. The sequence goes on from JADRCH010000114.1 coordinate 964,873, forward strand.
GCTTCCCACATTACCTAATGTAATCAAGTGTTGCTGTCTTTCCCGCCACCCAGCACAGCTGTAGCCATTTTGTTCCACACCCTCCAGCTCTTTCATATTGTTGCTGTAATAGGTCTGCCAGTATGGACTCAGAAGAGTAACTTGACTCAGAGCAGGGTCATGCTGACCACATACCCTGTTATGTTCTGTATGTTCTATATGAGGTTTGTTAATCTGAAGAAATTCCACAACGCTTTATGTAGGGCCCATCAAATCAAAGGTCAATATGAACTGTTATGTCTAAACTGGTTTGAGTCAGAGCCAATCACTGGGCAGCACTTACTGTACCTGCATATGAGCTTATTGTGATTTTTGTGGGGTTTTTTTTCCCTTTGTAAGCCTGCCCTGAGAAATGTTTGTTGTCGTAGCTCAGATAATTCTAAACTTCATCCCTGATCTGATCAGCATTAGCATGTGCATTCAATAAACCATCCTTGTCTGACTGAGATCAGTGTTCGTGTGGTTTGTGGAGTGACTCTAAGACCCCAACATCAAGACAACCCCCACAGATATACCCAAAGGACAACCTGATCTAGATAGTCCCTCACTTATGCTCTCTTCCAAGGTGAGTCTAGACTGTTAAGTTGACAATGGAAACTAAGCCTCACATGGCTGGAGAGAAGGTTCCGTGATCAGGAACACTGACTGCTCTTCCAGAGGACCTGTAACTCCAGTTGCAGAGGATTGCTGCCCTCTTCTGGCCTCAGTGGGGACTGCATGCACGTGATGCATAGACACATTGGCAAAACACCCATACATATAAAACAAAGCAAAAACTCAAATAACCATAACCACCAGCCTTCCTCTCTCTCTACTTCTTGACTATAGATGCAGTGTGACCAGTCACTTCATGCTCCGCTGCCAGGCCTCCTGCCATGATGGGTAGCATCTGTCTTAAACCATAAGTCCGACAACAACAAATCCTCTGTCCCTTAAGTTGTTTCTGTTAGGTATTCTTTCAACAAAATGAGAAAAAAGCTAATACACTGGTTCTGGAATAAAGTACACAGCATACTTACAGTCTTAAGCAATACTCAGAAGATGGCTCAGCAACTAGATGCATTTGCTGCCAAGATTTGATGACCTGAGTTTGGTCCCTGAAATCTACACAGTAGAAGGAGAGAATCCACTCCTGCGCACCATGGCCCATGTACCCAGGCACCTTTCCGTCTCTGTCTCTCTGTCTCTGTACATGCATGCATGCATGCATACATACATATGCATATAAAACAAGTAAATTTAATAAAAAACAACTATAAAAAGAAATGTAAATAGATTCCCAGTGTCAATGCACAGAGTTGCCTCTCCCTTAAGAACTTAAATTCATTAATTTCAATATCTTTCATATGTTTCTACATTTTTAAAAAATTATCTTAATTTGGGGTAACATAGCCCTTCACAATGGAGGAGTCAATCACTGCTTGAGTTCACTGTATTAATGAAAATCTATTGGGTGAGTGAACAAATATGTTTTTTCTTTCCCTATTACATGAAAATTTGGATTAGCCAGGCATGGTAGCACACACCTTTAATGCCAGCACTCGGGAGACAGAAGCAGGTAGATCTCTGAGTTCGAAGCCAGTTTGGTCTACAAAGTGAGTTCAAGAACAGCAGAGCTACATAGAGAAATCCTGTCTCTGGGAAAAAATAATCTGGCTTGTGGAAGGAAAGGTCTGGTTAACTTAGCAATTCATATCAGTAGGAAGAACGCAGGACAGTGTAACAGGTTGTGACAGGTTCACATTGGGACTGCAGGAGTTGGTTCATGCTGTAAGCTAAATGCTGTAACGGTAAATCTGCGCTTTCTCCACCTCACTTGCTTCTGTTCTCTGCCTTCTACTATGGGGACTCCGCAAGCAGGGCCTTATTAGATGGAAGAACCAGGCTCGTGAACTTCCAGATTCATGAGCCAAATGAATTTCCATTTATTATAGATCACTCCACCTCAGGAAGCAGCCAAAAATAGATGAGAACACAGGGTGTTAGTGGGTCATGTCACGTGGCTGAGATGAAACACGCAAGCGCACCACGTGG
>JADRCH010000114.1:966955-1190930 GCA_019843965.1 Rhynchomys soricoides
CACCACGTGGCTGAGATGAAACACGCAAGCGCACCACGTGGCTGAGACGCTCGCACATAAGCCGCCCCACCTTTCATAGTTAGTACTGCTCTTCGTAAATATTTAGCTCCTCCCAGAAGAGTTAAAGAGTCCTCCACCTCCTCACCGCCACATATCTCAGTTTCCAAACTTTTAAGTTTAATGAGGGAACGGCCAAGAAGAAAGAGTATTAAAATCTCAGATCTGCACTCAAGAAATTATCAGCCAAAGCTTTGGAGTATGACCTGGGATTTTTAATTTAACTTTCAGCTTTTGAGACAGGGGTCTCACTATGTAGTCCTGGATGACCTGGAAGTTGCTATGTAGACCAGGCTGGCCTCAAACTCAGAAATCCAATTGCTTATGCCTCCTGAGTGCTGGGACTAAAGGTGTGTGCCACTACATGTGGTTGTGACCTGGGATTTTTAATAAACATTCCAGGTGATCCTGAAACAGATTAGTGTGTTCACCAATAGGAGGGGAAAAAAATCCAAGTCTTGAAGAAGGCATTAAATCCTCCCAAATTTGAAGTTCTAGTTTGAATCTCGTTGAATCTCACTGAATGATTCACCAATAATCAGCAGGCCATGCACGTACATTTCCTTCGACCTTGTGTTATCTTTTCTTCTTCCTTACGGAACTGACGCCCTTACCTTCAGGGCCACCAGCATCACTGTCAGTCTTCAGAAGTGCATTGACTTCATCAAACAGAACTGGTTATCCACTCTGGTTTATGTAGAACACTATTCAAATGATTATGTTACTCTAATATTAACTTTTTGGGGGAGGAGCCCTTCTTGTTTAAGGCTGAGAATACCACTCAGCCATAGAGTGCCTGCCCAGCTCTGCTGAGACCATGGGTTCCAACATCCAGGATCATTGTCAGGAAGTAAACGGAAATGTGCCTGGTTCCTTGCACAGGTCCAGGTGCACAGTGAGTGACGGAATGAACTGCCTATGCTATTGGTTTCCCATGGAGTCCTGAGCCCTTGTGAGACAGAGAGCTTGAGGGAAAAGGAGGACTTTCTACTTCAGTGTGCTCCAAAACCATGCCAGGGACGCCAGACAGTGAAAAATACCCAGTGGATGACAATAATTAGCGCTCCTAACCATCCCAACTGAGGGAGCCTCCATGTGTCCTACACCCTCCTTGCACACAAGTGTTCTTAGAAACTTGAAAACACGGGGCTGGGCCACCAGGGCCTTGTTCCTAGCTCTCTCTGACCCTTCTGTTGATAGAACTCTGTTGCTATAGAGACGACCATTCCTCTAGGGAGAAGAGTTGAATGAAGCCTGCAGAAAGGCCTCTAGGGAACAGTGCATGGAGTCTCTTCACCCAGTCATTCACTTCCTCCTCTACGTACTGGCCTATTCCTGTGTCTACTTGTGTCTGTATTTGTTGACTTATTTTATTAGCATCTTTACGGAGGATTAGGCAGTCAGCTGGACAAAAGCCTCTTTGGGTACAGAAAACCCTATCCACTGCCCATGGTGAGATCTAAGACCCAACTAACATTGGCCAAGGAAAGACAAGGGTGTGGGAGGGTTCCGGCCATCACCAGGAGTTGTGAAGGGACAAAGGCTGGCCTGGCAGATGGGGGCAGTGTGGACAGTGTGCCTCTAGACTTCATTTGGCTTTTACAGGGTCTTCAAGACATGCCTTGCATCAACAAGGGCAGGACTGGACTAGGTGGGGCTGTTTCTGCCTGTGCCCAGCCTTTTTGTCCTATACCTGGTCACTTCTCCCTGGTGGACTTGTGGAAGGGCCCTCGTCATCTGGAATGGCACCCCAACAGCCCTGCAGTGACCCATTGACTCAGTCAGCGTGTATGTGTTTCAACCTGCCTCACCCTGCCGTTGCTCATGCCCAGATTTCCGATGAAGCAGAAGTAGGCATGGATGTATGGGCTCATCTTGCCACATAGCTCTGGATTTTCATTAAGTGGAGGATTATCTGCCCATGCCTCAAATATTAATGTGTTCGGTATCTTAGTTGCATGTACTCTTTGCGAGGAAGTGTGAGGGACACAGGGAAAAGGAGTGAAGAGAGAGTGGGGTGCAAATTGTGTATGCAGAGTATTCACATATGAAATTCTCCAAAAATGTAAAAATAACTAAGTACTGGCTCCTTTTCAGCTGTCTAAGAGAATTGCAAATATTTCATTTTGGGGGCTGAGTCATATTTGGGAAGCTAGCATAGTGGCTTTAACCTACTAGCTTAAAAGGGAGGGGAATAAACCTTCAACATGTTCATTAAAGGGAGAGGTGGGGAACCTTGGGAGGAAATCATTCTCGAGAAATTTGGCCTCTCCTTTGCATCTTTTACCCAAGGGGCATTGCAGAGCCTGCAAATGAGGTGTGGAGGTCAGTGCAGCTGCATGGGACAGGAACAACGTGAAGTTCTGGTTCAGGATCTGCTTGGAAGCTGCGCCTGTCCAGTGGATGAAGGACTCATCTAGTGTTTCTTGTTCCTGTCTGTCTAGGTAAAATTATGAACAGCTCAGTGTCCTTTGTATGGATAGACAGGTCAGAGCACTTCACTTGTTCTTCAGAGGCATGAGGGGCTCTGCAGTTTCTCATCTTGCTTTGTTCCAGCTCTTCCTGATGTTGCTGATTAGAACCCCTCGCTGTCCGGGAAGCATAAAAATTGGATCAATCTGTAAAGCAAAAAGGAGATGAAGGGCGGACTCTGGGAATGAATATGTAAAGCCTCTGTGCTCCAAAGACTCCATTTGTGTGATTCAGCTTTCAACAGTCCTACATACAAAGAAGGCAGACATGCCACCCTGACAATTTAAATAAAAATTTCAACATTTTTTTTTTTGTTGTTAAATATTAAAGAATGGTTTTGGTGCCTTGGGAAAGAAACTATGACTTTTCATGTAGTAAGTACTATTAATTTGGTAGGTGTTTCAGAGATCTCATGGTTGAGATAAGATTTGTTGGGGTTGAGAGGTACTTGCAATTCTTCATGGCTCTGGTTGAGAAAAAATGTAAAATCAGCAAGTCTATGAATCAGAGATATTTGGAAATGTGAATAAGAAATAAACTCCAATCTGATCTTTTATAGTATTTGCTGCATTGTCATGTGGCTGCCATGAAAGTTTGTATTAGAATACAAATTTTGACTGTGTTAATGTTTTAACTTTGCAATAGTAAACTCATGGTTAAAAGAAGTTAACCAATGTGGGCTAGGGATGTAGCTCATCTGGTAACCTGCATGCCAGCATGCATAAGATCGCCATGCTGGAGCTCCACCCAGAAAAGTGTCTCAAGTTGACTGTGCTGTTTGGACAACAAAGAACCTGGGAGGAAAGACCAGCACTGTGGGTGACAGGTAATGTTTACTGGGAGTTATTGCTTCTGCTGTGTGTGGTAAGGTGGCTCATGGTCTGTTGGGAAGGCACAGCATCGCTCTCTCTCTCTCTCCCCCCCCTCCCCCTCTCTCTCCGTCTCTCCCTTTTGGGAGTTGTCATTGTTGTTTTGCCTCCTAAATGCTGGGATTAAAGGTGTGGCCTTTAATTACCTGGCCTTCTGGAGTGCTCTTTAGGAAGCTAGTGGGCAAGTTTGTTCAGAATTTCTCAGTAAGAGAAACAATAAATTTAATGAAGATTAATCACACACATTCAGCTTTGCAAGGTGCCCAGCATTGTCTGATAAAGTGTTTATATGAAGTTTCTTTGGTCAATAGTTATTATTAAAGGATTTCACTACTGGTAATATAATTTGAGAGATAGCGCCAAAATCTTGGAATTGTAAGACACTAGGGGTCACTTGTAGTGGGGTTTCAGGGTTGTTCTTTGGGTAATGAGGGTCATTGTGTTGTGAGCATTGTGTCTGTGTGAAGACTTATCATGGACGGCAAGCTTCATGGTGTGGTTCTGGCTGTTGTGAATGTTACCAACAAGCTAACTTACTGGATTGGGGCAAGGGTTTTCAGACTCAGTCTATGAAGTTCTAGTTAGTTGGTTTTAATTGGTGATTTGCAAATGTCTGTTGAAATAATGTCCTGGAGACCTGACAATGAAGAGAACAAGTCATTTAAAAATATCATGAGCTCAGATTAGTAAATCATTCCTTAGGAATGATTTAAGCTTCCATTCAATGTTTTACCTTGCCTGTGTGGCATATTAGATATGCCATGTTGAGGTTTGGTCTGCATCCCGAGTGTTGGAATTAAAGGCATGTACCACCACTGCTTACCTGTGATGGTTGGTTTTAACTGGCAACGTGACACAGTCTAGAATCACCTGAGATGAGATTCCCAAGGAGGGACTGCCTACACTGAGCATGACTATCAGAATGTCTTAATAAAGCTAATCACTTGGGGTCCTGGGAGAAAGATGTATGTATGCTAAACATAGAGACAAGACCTCCTTCTCCTAAATTTTTGCCAGTATTTATCACAACATGAAATGTAAATAAGACACCAGTCTCAGAATTATTTCTATTTGAATACAATGCAGAACTTCTGTTGTCTTATACTAGTTCAAAGATGTTCTAACTTTAGAAACCCTGCAGAGTAACTGCTTACAAGTGGTCAAACTGATGGACCTGTACTACTCAGGAGGCAGAGGCAGGAACTCTGAAGTTTGAATGCTGCCAGGGCTACAGAGTGAATTGCAGGCCAGCCTGGGATCTCAATGAGATCCTGACCCAAAATTAAAAGGCAAACAGAGGGCTGGGGAGGTGGCTTAGAAGTAGAGTGTCTGTCTCACATGATGAAGCCCTAGTTTCTATCCCCAGCACACAAACACACACACCCCACAAAATAATCAAACTGCAAACTATTTCGTGTAATATCTATTTTCATTCCTGGTGGTACCTGAGGCCTAACTTGAAGGGACTATATAAACACAGAGCTTTTAGTGCATGTATGTGTGTGTGTGTGTACATGTGTGTCCACACATATGCATGTGTTTGTGTATGCACATATGTGTGTACATATTTGTGTGTACACATGTGTGTACATGTTTGAGCATGCATGTGCTTATGTGTGTGCACGTGTGTGTGTGCCTCTGTGTGTGTTTGTGTGTGCATTTACATGTGTGTAAAGTTTGAACAAGAGACTTTATTCTGTCACATTCTTCTTTTCCTCCTCTGAGTCTTGGTTCCTACAGCTAGGGAAGCTGGCTTAGGCTATTTATCTTTCCCCCAGGTGGTGATTAAAGTCTCTTTCTCAAGTATGCAAAATTAATTTCATGATAGAAAGCTGTAATCTCGTCCCCTGATCTGTCCTTTGAGAAATGCATCAAGGGAGGAGGTAAAACCTCAAAAACAAAGGTCATATTTACATTCTCATACCACATGGTACAGACTGAGAAGGATCAAGGGATCCATGTTGTGAGTATCTTTTCACTGCACAAGAGGCTCTTTGGAAAGCATCTCTTTGGAGCTCTCTTCAAAGCCAAGAATAATCACCGCAGCCAGAAGATCACATTTTGCATGCCACTATTAGACTACAGCATGCTTCTTTTGTGTGGTCTAAAAGATCAGTTCTATTTTACACTATGGGCAGAGAATTGTATAAAGGATATTCAAACTGTAACACCACTTAGTAGATTCTCATTTTTCCTGAATCCTATGATACGGGTAACGGGGGTGGGTACGAGGGGAGTCGATAACAATGTGAATAGAGGTTTACGTGTGTGTATGTGTCTGCTTTGGTTAGAATATTTTAAGAACTCTTATGACCTTAAATTTCTAGGAATATTTTGGTAATTCTGCCCAGGCCCTACCACCAACTAGTGTCTAGAAGCCGAGCACTGGCTAGGTTGAAGGATTTTTGTGAGGCACATAATACATGGCCTTGCTCTTATAGAGCTTTTAGCATATGGAAAATACATTACTGTTCTGCAATGTGCTGCAAAGTATAGTGTTATAAGGCTATAGACCCAGGGGCTGGAGAGATGGCTCAGCGGTTAAGAACACTGACTGCTCTTCCAGAGGTCCTGAGTTCAATTCCCAGCAACCACATGGTGACTCACAATCATCTATAGTGTAATCCGATGCCCTCTTCTGGTATGTCTGAGATAGTGACAGTGTACTCATATACATAAAATAAATCTTTAAAAAAAAAAAAAATTCACGAGACATTTTGCTCACAGTAGCCCTAAAGAAGAAGCTACTTATATACCCACCAACTAATGGGTTTTAAAATGTCATAAACCTAAACAGTAGAATGTTAAAGAAACAAAAGCATTATTTTTAAAAATATAATGAAATAAAACACATGATACCTCCTGGGTGAACATTGAAATCTTTATGCAGGACTCAGCACATATTGCATGATTACATCTATGGGAAATTTCCTGATCGGGAAAGCCATACAAATACAGTGCATTGTTGAAGAAGCAGGAATGGTGGGCAGCAATGGGCGAGCGAGCGAGCGGGCGGGCGGGCGGGCAGGAGGGAGGGACAGCGGGTGGCAGCAAGTGGGTGCAGGGATTCTTGGGATGGGAGGATGAACGTGTTCTGGAATTGATGATTCAAAGTGTTGTGGGTATACTAAAATCTTCTGCAACTCCTACCTCTATCTTCTTCAATCAAATTAAGACCACAGCTGCACAGAGCAAACTGCTGACTCTGACAGAGAACGCTAAACGCCTTACAAATCAGCGTTAAAATCCACTGTGTGGTAAGGGCTGGAAATTGCCTCTGAGGAAGAAATGGTATCATGTTCTCTCCTATGCAGAGATCATCAATTTTGAAGACTCGCTTCACAATGTGGATTTAGGCAACCGCTAATTTTGCCCTTTATTGTAAAGACAGAGAGAGGGACAGGAGGATTTAAAACAAAGCAGGTGCAAAGCTAGCACACAATAAAATCTTAGTCCAAGTGTTAGGAATCAGTGATTTTGTTTAATTGGCTTCGAGGTAGCCAGAAGTTCTCTTCATTTATTATTACAATTCCTGATTAATTTGTATTATTTCCTTTTTAATAAGAGACATACTAAATACACGTACTAACTCAGAGACTGGGTAAGCCCCAAAGGCCACTGTTAGTTATCAAAAGCCAATGCTCACCTTACAGACCTGTAGCCCTGGAGATAGAAGGCTTTCGTTCAGCAGCTGTGGACTGCCCCTAGAGGTGAGCGACATAAGACATTGAGCATGTTCATGTGTTTGACACCTAGGCTGGTTTGCCACTGATCTCTTCATGAAAATGAAGTGAAGACAAAAAAGTCTGGTTCACCCTAACATGATTTATTGAGAATCGGCTATGGTAATTTAAATGAGAAATGTCCCCCATAGGCCCAAGTGTTTGAACACTTGATCCCCAGTTGGTGGCGCTGACTGGAGGTGTTATGAACCTTCAGGAGGTGCCGCCTTGCTGGAGGAAGTGTGCCACTGGGGGTGGGCTTTGAGAGTGTAGATGTAGCCTTGCCCCACCATACTTCCATTTCTGTTTCGTGTTTGTAATTAAAGATGTGATCTCTCAGCTTCCTGCTCTGCCTACCTGCTGCTGTGCCTCCCCTGCCATGACAGACTCTCCCCCTGGAACCAAAAGATAAAATAAATCCTTCTTTCCCAGGTTGCTTTTGGCCGTGGTTTTTTATCACAGCTACAGAAATCAACGGGCACAGCAATTCTATGGCTGTACTTGCCGTGCTGTACACCACACCTCACACTGTCCCACTTTGTCTTAGTGGGCTGATTCCAAAAATCAGCATTCTGTATGTGTCCATAGTCCTGTGAGTTACCAGAGAGATCTGAAATGGTAGTCTGTGTCCAAGTACGTTACATTATTTGTTGTTCTCTCCTTCCTTGCAGTCTGTTACTGAAGATTGATCCCAGAGCCTCTTGCAAGATAGGCATCTGTTTTAACACTGAGCTATGCCCTCAGCCTTGGGCTTTTCCTTCTTTGTGTGCATACCCATGTGTGTATGCATTACAGGTACATATGTGTGTGTACAGGCACGTACAGGTGAATTCCAGGTCAACCTTGAATGCTTTATTTTGAGATAGGGTTTCTCACTTGGACCTGGGGCTCACTAGTCTGACTGGCCAGTGAGCCCCAGGGATCCTCCTGCCTCTAATGACTTGTACTGGGGTTCCAAATGCATACCACCGTACCCTGCTTTTTACACAGTGCCATTGACAGAATCCAGGTCCTCACGCTTACATGGCAAACACACCAACCTACCTCCACAACTCCTTGGGCGTTTTGAGACATGTTCTCACTCTGTACCACAAGCTGGTCTGAAACTCACTGTGTAGCCCAGGTTGACCTCAAACTCATAGCAATCCTTCTGCCTCAGTTTCATGGGCCCTGCAATTGTAGGCATGATCTTCTTAATTTTTGGATGGCAGCACTCTGAACCTTGGCAGGCTGATATACACAGGTGATTGCCAAACCGCGAGTCGGGCTACTGAGGGAAGTGCAGTGTGAGTGTAACCACAGGGCTTCATCTCCCGGCATCTTGTGACCTGCTTGCAATTCTTCCCACAAAGAAAGCAACAGCTGCAAGAATGGTGTCTCCGCCATTGTCTCCTCTCCACCAAGAACATAAAGTTGTCGGGTCATTAAAACTAGGTCCCTCCATCTTGCTTACCCATGTTATATTTTGAAATCTCCTTTTAAATCACTGCCTATGTTTGATAAGTGCGCTCACTGATATTTACAACAGCTCCTTACTATGCCAGACATCATTGCAATCAGTTCTTAATACAGTCTAGCCATCCTGTGAGGTTGGTGTCCATCTAAATTAGGACTGGATTTTTTCTGACTGCAAGCAGTATAAAACCCACTGCCCAGCAGATTAACCACAAAGCTCTTTATTGTTTAAGATCTCTTTGCTTAGAGATCTGGGGATAAGTGGACATGGAAGAGTTAGGTAGAGAGATTGCTTCCTGAGGCCAAGGCACTTTGGTCCTTCTTCCCTGTCATCTTCAGTGTGACAATGTCCTCTCATGTCCTTAAGATGGATGCTATGCATATCATGTCCCAATAATTGCATCAGAAGCTAGGGGTCAAAGGCCCAGGAGCTGTCTATCAGTTTGTCTTTCTTACCAGAGAGAAAAATGGCTCTCGGAAGCTTTTCCCCTCAGGCTCACTGGCCATGGTTCAGTCACATGACTTCCTATAATATAACCATCACCAGTAGAGATCACTCCCTAGCTCTGTGTAACACTCACCTGCTGACCTGATCAAAACTGGAATTCCGTTTATCATCGTCCCTAATGAGGAACAAGACCGATGTGGTAATCAGGCAGGCAGAGTCAGCTGGGCATTTATGTTATTTGACAAATGAGGGAACTGAGGCTCAGGAGATTAACTATGGTCAAGTTGTAATGACAAGGCCAAGCTTCTCCTGATGAGTCTGCTTCGAGAGCCCTTCACTGTCCCCTAACGTGTTCAGGCTGGAACTTGCCAAAAGACTGAGCTGTGGCAGATCACATCAAATGGAATTTATTACTGAAAGCATCAGGAAGACCTGTCTCTAACAGCGGCTAGTATATTGAAGGGTCTCAGAGCCACTAGCCTACAGCCACTAGCTGGTCTGATTAAATGTGAATATGACTAAAGGTTAGTTTGGTTTTGTGCTTGAAAACGGAGATTAAGAGAGAAAAACACAAAAACAAAGGGACATCTTTAAAGAAAGCAAACATTTATTACCCCGTTTTTTGCAAGCGTTCACAACCTTTTCCATCTGTCCTTTATCTTCTTTGCAAAAAGGGCCAATTTCTTTCAAATGCTGTATACTGGAAAAATCTAAAGTATTCATCAGATAAACCAATTTAAAAGAACCACTACTGACTTTTCTTTACGAAGTGCACAGAGTATCTGGCGTGCTACAGATAAGGTCTCTTTAAGTAGCATTATAATCAAGTCCACACAGACAGTGCTACGTTTCCAAGAGCACAGCTGGGCTGGCGCTGAAGCGCATGTGCACTGGGCCTGAGACTTCCACTGCATCCCAATGACCATGTGCGGCCTTTGTGCAGCCACCCATCCTGCTCCCTTGACACCATTATTGTTATCACAAGCCACTTGCCCATTCACCTCAGTGTGCCCCTGGATTAACTTATGGACACCTTCACTGAACTTTGGCTCTGGTCAGGACAAAAAAAAAAAAAAAAAGCTGGGAAACCAAAGTGGTACCCTTCTCCCAGCATGGAACCCCACCTCAGACTGGTTGGGTCAGCCACAGTTGGGGTGGGGAGCAATAGTGTATAGCATAGAGAAAGAGGGTGCAGGTGGGAGGGGACAAAGGAGGCTGGAGAGGGCTGAGCCCTCGGACCAGGCTTCCAAATCTGGCCATGCTACTCCTGGCTTGCCTCAGTTTGCCCCTATATAAAACAGGGTGCCACATCATCTGCCCTGAAGACAGATAATATTTAAAATGATATACAATAAAATCTGAATGTATAGTAGATCTTAGAGTTATCATTACAAACCTTTCAGTAAACAATGAACAGGCTATTATTGGCAGGAATGATCCTGCCTGCATTGTCACTGCTAAAGTGGTTTGTGGAAAAACACACACGATACATTTGCTTTAATTTTTAATGCCTCATAAAGTACGTAACGCTTTGTGTGTGTATGTGGGGGGGAGGGGTACAGCACAGAGGAGACTGAAAGGCAAGCAACCTGGGGGCATTGTACACAGAAGCCAATGGTGGCAACCCCATCCCTCTGGCTTCCCTGCAAACAGTTTCTTTTACAAACGTGGTTTTTGGTATGCAAATCACTGTATGCAGATTTCTGTGTGCAAAATACAGCATAGAAAAATGGCCTCCCTGCCAAAGAAGATAGGAGATGTTGGCTACCATCGAGTGCAATGGTAGCAAATTCCGGATGCCTTCTCCCACTGCTCTTTCTAACAATGTATAGGGTGAGCAGATTTTTGGCATGCTAAACTGAACTATTTTGGCTTTAGGTTGTGTGTTCTTGTGATAAAAGTGTGCTTATTGAAGCCTGTAACTGCTTTTTGAAGCCATAATAATGTGTCGTGGTATTTAGTTTAGCATTTCACAACAGCGTACCACCTCCAGCTAGCAAAACCACTTGTTCTGAAATCACAGATGGCTTCACATCTGAGGGTAGGGCTGCTTGACTTGTGTGCTTCCTACTTTCTGCAAAGAATTGTGCTTACTCAGAGACTTCCTTTTACATTTCAGAAAATGTTTCCTAATTAATGTAGTCCTTGGTAAGTGGAAGAAAGGTAAGGCATATTAGAACATTCTTTCTTCAGAGAACAGGTGAAGCTAGCACTGAATTCTCAGGGCAACCTTTTATCATTGAGGCAGAATAATAACAGGTCTCTCTCCTGGTGTCCCTTACCAATTCCAAAGCCTTTCCCCATTGGCTCTTTTCAGGAGAGGAGGTGAAATACACATGTATTCCAAGGTCACTTGTGACAGAGCCTCTGGTCTCCCAGACTTGGGATTATTTTTATCTACCATTATGCTCAAGAGACCAAGCACTGTAAGCCGGTGTCCCAGATCACAGACCTTACCTAGACTTACCTTTCCCTTACACTCAAGTATTTTTTGCTCATGTGGGATGTTTCAAACTTGCCATCTTGCCAAATGAGATGCTCATTAATTTTCCAAAAATGAAGTTTCATTTAAAAGCGTTCTCGGGACAATGCACACGGTCTGAAAGCAAAGCTAACAAGTGTAAGGCTGTCATCCCCCTGGTGTCTGGAAAAGCAGGAAAGGAAATCTTCCCCGGGACACTTGTTCACATACTCATTCATGCATTCCATGCTTTGTGCGTGTGCTCATTTATGCATTCATTCATGTGTAATTCGTTAGCTTGACTTCCTGCTTACTATGCATTGGGTATTGCCTTGGGCACAGGAACACAAATCCCTAGCTATTGTTCAGTGTCTCCCAGAAGAGGTAAATGCACAGCTACAGTGGAAGTGTGCACCAGACACCCACGTGTGCACAGGTGGGGTCGTGTACTCCATCATATGGGCAGCCATGGAGAACTGCTTGGGTGTTGGCACAGCATTGGAAGCTGAACAGATGTGGTCCAGATGGGTGGGTAGGTGGGGGTGAAGAAACCCTGAGGACAGAGGAGACAGTGAAAAAGAAGGTCTAGTGGCTTGAGCTGCCATGGCTGGGGAAGTCTTTCAGTTGAGAAATTTCTTTGACTTCAAAATAAAGGAGGGGGGAGGGGAAGTGTCTGTCTTGCCCTTTAAGGCTTCTATTCCATGACTCATGTTCGGTCACCTATGGCTTGACCAGATAGCTATCACAACCCACGGCAACCAGTCAACCTGCCTCCAGCTTCTTGCACTGATCTCAAAGGCTCTGAAGTGCCCACCTCTGCCCATTTGAAACCACTCAGACAAAATCAAGTACCTTAACCCTAGAGCAGAAGTTCTCAACCTGTGGGTCTCAACCCCTTTGAGGTCACATATCATATATCCTGCGTATAAGATATTTACATTACAATTTACAACCATAGCAAAACTATGAAGTAGCAATGAAATAATTTATTGTTGGGGGTCCCACAACATAAGGAGTTGTATTAAAGGACTGTAGCATTGGGAAGGTTGAGAGCCACTAGTTTAGAATGGTATCCTGCTCTGACATGTTCCCTCCTGACCACTGGCTCTTATCTAGAGAAACTGCAGCCAGCCATGGTATCAGAGAACAGCCTGGTACGGAGGGAAGATGCTTCATACAGTGTCTGGGGACTCCTAGAAGTCCCTACACTCAGCTGGCCACAGAGCCTTCAAGATGCATTCACAAATTCACACTATGCATAGTCACCACCAAGAATATAGAGGGAGAGGCATGAAGGAGAGTGGGACTTTGTAAATATTTGCAACTAGATCAGTGACCCCCGGGGTGATGTCCTCCTGCCAGGCCAAGGTAGAAGCTTATATTTGCTGGAGAGTTGCACTACTCAAAACATAACATAATGAGGCAACAGGATGTGATTTGTATTGCAGAATGGCATTCCGTAGGCCTTAATGAAATTATTTTAGACACGCACCAAAGGACAGTCTGGCCACAAGTTGTGGAATCAGGAAGCCAATCATTGCAAAAGTGACCATCAAAGCCAAGGTTGAGAAAGGCATGTGGGTGTGGCCATAAACATTAGATTAAGCCAGGGATATGGGCTCATGACTAGAATTTGTCTGTGGCCAAGGATCATGGAACCTTCTTCCTTCTTGCACACTCTGAACAGAAGAGAGATCCAACACCAGGAATCCTCTTGCTGCTCACCTCCCCCCTCCAAGAAGATAAACACTTGAAATTCTGCCCAGATCTTGTAATCTTATTAATCTAACAAAGAGACTTAGTAACTGCCTCAACCAGGGGATCAGTGTTTACCATGTAATTTGCAACAAGCTGATAAACACACCCCAGTTGCAAGGAAGCAGGCACTTGGCAGAAAATGGTGAAAAAGGATTAAGGCAAAGGTTTCTGGGTAAGAGTTTGTTCACTTCCCCCTGCCTCTGACCTCCCTGCCCCTGCCATCTCCCAGTTTGAAGGTACCTTGTATATGGCTTCTTCTGATCTTGCTCTCCAAGGATCTGCCCCAAGCTTCTGGTTGAGAGAGATGGCCCCTTGAAGGTAATCTTGCTGGGCAGTTCTGGCATTCTTTCTGTCTTGTGGTAGACCTTAGCAAGCCTTCTCCCTTTGGTTTGTAGGGACAATGAAGTTTGACAAGACGATCAAAGACTGGTTCCATGTAGACCAGGTCTCACACGACAGTGAGCCTTTGGTGAATGCAGAAGAGAAAGAACTTATAGGGTGAATGGAATTCAAGTAGGTGAAGTAGTGAGGTTATGGTAAGTCAGTCATCACAGGGGTCTGGAGGCCCCAGGCTTGGCCCAGGTATCCCGTCCTGATGAGACCAGCAGATCTGCAGTCAGCTCTGGGCTCAGCCCAGGTCTAATTCCCTGCCTTTAAATCACAAGCTCCAGCCCCCTTGGCTTTGTCTCCCACCAGGACCAGCACGTGTGAGTGAGATTTAAGACAGAAAGTACCCAGTGTACTCTGAGACACGGCACAAACACAGATATGCCAAGCACCTCAAAATGTCAACTCAAATCCTCACAGCAAACCTCTAAATTAGAAACAGAACCACGGAGAATCTGAACAACATTCCTGAGGTCACACAGCTAAGAAGTGTCAAGTCTTGCTACAGGGGCTTGGCAGAAGCTGGTCTGGTCCCTGCAGAGTGCTGGACGCTATATAGGCATACATTTTTTTTTTTTTCAACCTACTTTCAATAAGGGTTCAACTTCCCCTCTAGCCCACCACCCAGCAGAGGTAGTGGAAGAGAACAGTTATTAGGATATGGGAGAGTAGATCTGTTCAGCAATAGTTCTTTAGGGGCGAGCTCGACCTTCTTTCTTAGCAGTTCAGTCCTGTAGCAAACACTAAATATGACTCAGCAGCTACAGACCAGTCCTCAAGGCAGACAGATACCATATATGAACCAGCAGCTACAGTCCAGTCTCCTATTGGCAGGCAGACACCAGGCACGAACCAGCAGCTGCAGTTCAATCTTGAAGAAATGGCAAAGCTCACCAATCGACCTGAGGTGAGACCATGGAGAGGGCAAGCATTTTCTCTCAATGGCTGCATTACCACAAGTTGAGCTCAAGGTAAAGTGAACCATATATGCTTATTAGTGAAGAAAAATGAGACAGCAAACCAAACCAATGCTCAGTGCTTGCTGCCCACTGTCTGTGGGGTCATATTTATCCTCCTTCGTCACGTGTCCTCTCACATGTTCGCTATATCTAAACATCCTATCACCTGTGTGCCCCAGCAAAGCATCATTTGACATAATTAACTTGTTTCCACTTCACGATGTGTGGAAGTCTTACCTCCTTCCAGTGTTGCCATTTCTAGTCTCCGCTTCTGTATTCCTACCTGTAACCTCTTCCCTTGTTACGTGCCTACTTGGGTTTGATCTGGGAGCCACTGACCTTGCCCAAAATGTGCTTCTTGTTCTGTTTCTGCAGACCCTCTCTCATTTATCCCTGATTTCAGGGTATGTGGCTCACACAGAAATACACAATGTCCTAATTGTTGCTGGTATTAAACACTGATCAAAAGCAGCTTGGAGAGTAAAATGGTTTATTTCATCTTGCAGTGTACAGTCCGACCAGGGAGGCTAAGGTAAACCTAGAGGCAAGAGCAGAAGCAGAGAGCATGGGGAAATGCTGCTCACTGGCTTGCTCAGCTTGTTTACTCATACAACCAAGGACGCCTTCTCAAGGGTCACACTGCCCACAGAGGGCTGGGCCCTCCCACATCAATAATTAATCAAGAAAATGTCCCCCAGACTTGCCCACAGGCCAATCTAATGGAGGTAACTCCTCAAGTGAGGGGTTCTCTTCCAAGGAGACTCTAGTGTCAAGTCGAAAACAACCATACAGTACACACAGGCTACCAAATACATGGCTAATTAAACGTGAGAAGTTCTCTATATGCTAAGAGCTGTCTTTGTCATGGTCTAAGGTTTGGCTTAAGGTTTAGAGCAGTTATTGTTCTTGCCGAGGACCTGGGTTTAATTTGCACCATCCACATGGTGGTTCACAACCATTCACATGGTGGTTCACAACCATCTGTAACTCCAGACCAAGGGATTCATTGCCCTCTCCTGACCTTTGTGAGCAGCAGGTATGTACACAGTGCACATACATGTATGCAAGCATGTTGGCAATCAGGCACATCCATGGACAGCTAGAAGTGGTTTCACAACAATCAGGCATCTTCACAGTCAGCTCTTGAGGGACCCAGTGATGAGACATGTCATCTCTAGTGGCCCAAGAGGCAACAGCATCGCTCCCATGTCTGTCCCTTTACACATGCTCCACAGGTCTAAGAAAAGCCTCATTCTCCCTGCCCCCCTTCCTCTTCCCTCTCCCAGAATTCACCTCTGTTTCCTTTCCCAATGAACTTCCCATGTGAGACCTGCTGCATGGCGTGATTTGTTTAGGACTCGCCGCTTAGTTCCAACAAAACAAAACACTCATACCCATAAAAGAAATAAATATTTAAAATTATTTAAGAAAATGGAGCTGGTGCTGAGTTGACTAGGGGGGTGTGATGCTTTGAATATGCTTAGCAGCTGTGTCCTTGTTGGAGTAGGTGTGTCCTTGTTGGAGTAGGTTTGTCCTTGTTGGAGTAGGTGTGTCCTTATTGGAGTAGGTGTGGCCTTGTTGGAGTAGGTGTGGCCTTGTTGGAGTAGGTGTGGCCTTGTTGGAGTAGGTGTGTCTCTATGGGCATGGGCTCTAAAACCCTCATCCTAGTTGCCTGGAAGCCAGCCTTCTCCTGTTTGCCTTCAGAACAAGCTGTAGAACTCTCAGCTCCTCCTGCACCATGCCTGCCTGGATGCTGCCATGCTTCTGCCTTGATGATAGTGGACTGAACTTCTGAACCTATAAGCCACCCCAATTAATGTTGTCCTTATAAGAGTTGTCTTGGTCATGGTGTCTGCTCACAGCAGTAAAACCCTAACTAAGACAGGAAGTAAGGGTGCTGCCACTAAGTCTGATGACCCCAGGACCCACGGGGCAGAAGGAAAAACCCAACTTTCACAAGTTCCCCTGTATTTTACACACACAATAAATAAGTGTAATAACAGTTATAAAATAAAACTAGGTATGTATGGAACTTAACACACAGGAACACGATATTTGCCAAACTAAAAAAGTAAGATCCAGACAGAGGCCCTTCTCCCTGGCAAGGGCAGCATTTATTCCAAGAGCCTCTCTCTCTCTCTCTCTCTCTCTCTCTCTCTGTCTCTCTCTGTCTCTCTCTGTCTCTCTCTGTCTCTCTCTCTCTCTCTGTCTCTCTCTCTCTCTCTCTCTGTCTCTCTCTCTCTTTGCGAGCATAGTGTATCCACGCCTACATTTCTGTTCCTTTTTAAATCTTTCCATTCTTCCACTTTTCTTACCTCCTTTAAGATTCCTGACTACATGCCTCTATACATACTGTTGGAAAGATACTATTTACTTAGAACAAATTTTAGTGATGTGCGCACACAGAGAGAGAGAGAGAGAGAGAGAGAGAGCAAGTAAACTCTTTCTGTCCCACCCACCTCTAAAATCTAAAATCTAAGTAGACAATTTAGGTTGTGACTCTCCAAGGCAAGAGGGAGCCAGGTATGCCAATTGTCTTCTGCCTGGCCTGGACCCCATGGAGATTTCTCAGCAGGGCATGATAATTATCCATAATTGCAGCAGACATGGCTGTGAACTGAACTCATCCTTCTAAAGACACAGCGCCTCTGTGTGGGGCTTGCTACCTCTCCTGCGGCCTACAGCTTCACAGGCAGGTACCTGGCAAACTCATTAAACTCAACTCTGAATGAAAATCACAACAGCCAAGGGCAATATTTTGAAAATAAACCCGTTCAGAACAAGAAGTAAAGGACTTAAGGCCTCAGGAGTGATGTAAAAAGGAACAGAAAACCTCAGAACACCTTTTCCTAAATCGAAGTGACTGAATCTGTCCCAGCAGCTTGGTCCTTTCCGGAAGCCAGTCTGCCACGGCACATCCATCGCCCGCAAACATTACGTCGGTCTCCTGCCACAGAAAGCGACTGACATTTCCTCCTGACCTGTGTCCTGTTGCCCCTCAGCCAAAGCGCCTGCCAGGCTGCGTTAAGGGAAAGGTGACGCAGCTGACACAGATGGCTGTGATGCATGCTGCACAGGCTGTGAGAGGAGGCGAGGAGGCAGCCCCACTGTGAAGTCCACTCAGCTAGACATGGGCACACCCTCCACCATGGCTCTCAGGAGACATGTGCTGGCCACCTATCCAGAATGTTTTTCATTAGGGGAAGTGGGGCGGAGCCTATCGGCAGCTAAAAAGCGGAACCTGTGCTGTTTGGGGGCACACGTTTCCTAGGGTCTCCACCCCATGAGCACAGTTCTCTAAAAGCCTCTCTGGGACGCCTCTCATAACAAGTCTCTTCAGGATAGCCTAGTGTCTCAGCTACAAGAATACGTAACAGGATATGGTGGGGCCTAATTCTGCACCTAGTGCTGCTACTATGCCTCTGTGCCCCTCAGCAGTCGTAGCAAGGGTGATTTCTTGCCTGGCTGGGACTTCTGAGGGGTCCAGGGTTCCCTGCTCAGTACAATGGATCTAGGGACAGTTTTGGTTCAGATTCCAAGCCAGCCTGCAGGGAAGGCTCCCCAGTTTCTCCAGGCTTCTGTCCCCCAGTAGGCTGGGATGACAGCTTCATCATTCTTTTTATAAGATTTACTTCATGGGACTGGAGTGATGGCTCAGCAGCTAAGAGACTGGCTGCTGTACCAGAAGACCTAGGTTCAATTCCCAGCACCTATCTATAACTCCAGTGAGCACCCAGCAAACACCCTCACACAGACATATATGAGGCAAAACACCAATGCAATTAAAATTAAAAAGAAAATTTTAAAAAAAGATTTACTTCATTTTAAAATCCTGTGTATGTATGTGGGCCTGTGTGTATGAGTGCAGGTAATGCTAATCCCAAAGATTCAGGGAGACAGATCGCTGACCCAAGTCGTCATGGTCAAATTAATTAAAGCAAGCTGTTAATTAAAGAAAGCTTTGTCATTTGTGTACATGGGCTGCCTCCCCCTATGACGGGGTGGGAGAGATCAGCATTGGACATGAGAAAGACAAGGTTTTTATAGCTCAGGGTGAGGGGTTTCCAAATTGGAGAGAAAACACAGAGGGTTAGAGGAGCAGAACAGAAGCATAGCAAGTTAGTCAGAAGGTCCTTCAGGAACAGACATGATTGCAAGATAGTCATAAGGTAGTCATGACAGTGGCTATTCACAACAACCCTTTGAAACACAGGTAAGGTTACCAGGTGATAATAAACAACTTTTAAAAACAAAGACATGGTTGTCATTCCTGGAACAGGAATTAAGGTTACAGGTAGGGCATAGCCCCATCCTTGAGAAATGTAGGTTAAATCATAAACAGGAATGAACCTAGTTTGTCTTTACTATAAGTTGGCTTTTAAGTCTAAGAAGGAGGCAGGCTGATTCATCAGTACCCGCAGAAGCCAGAGGCATTGATCTTCCGGAGCTGGAGTCACAGAAGGTGCTATCCACCCAACATGGGCACTGTGGACCGAACTCAGGTCCTCTGCAAGGGTAGTATGCGGCTGAGCCATCTCTCCAGCACCCAAAACATTTTTAAATTACATTTTACTCTTTATCATTTGTGTGTGTGAGCATGCCACAGCATATCTATGGAGGTCGGCAGACAGTTCATGGGAGTCAGCTCCCTCCTTCCACTGTAAGGATCTGAGCAATCCTCAGGTCCTCAGGCTGAATGCTTTTACTCACTCAGCCAACTGGCCAGACCCACAGTACTTCCCTTTAAAGGAAAGTGCTGAGTACAGAAATAGCTCATAACAGCTATTTCTTGATGAATGTCTTTTAAAGGACACAATGGGCATTTAGGAGACTATTGAGGATCATATCCAGCGACCAACCTCCAGTAATGAAGACTTTTCCAGTAGCCGCAATTTCAATCCTAATAAGCCTGTATGAAAGACACACAGTCCAGATATTTTAAAAGTCATAAGCCCAGATTGGGCAGATCTAGGGCTAGACTAACTTATTCCCCAGCTATAATGTCCCCTGTTACTTGCTGTTTCTCCTGGCAACACGGTTCTGGTCCATGGTGGCTTCCTCTTCTTCTGTCTGCTCAGAAAGTAGGCCTGGTGCCCACACTCCTGGCTAAACACAGAAGAACACTTCCTGTGTTTCTTAGGGTTTCTGTTGCTATGAAGAAACACTATGACCAAGACAAAAAAGTAAAACATTTAAATTGGAGGTGGCTCACAGTTCAGAGGTTTAGTCTATTGTCATCATGGCAGCAAACATGGCAGCATGCAGGCAGACATGGTGCTAGAGAAGAAGACAAGAATTCTACCTCTGGATAGGTAGAGGATGTCTGGATCGGTAGACAGCAGGGAGTGCCACACTGGGCCTGGCTTGAGCATCCAAGACCTCCAAGTTCACCCCTAGTGACACACTTTCTCCACCAAGGCCACATCTCTCGATTGTTGGCATTTCATCTATGCTCTGCCCCATAGTTACCTGGTAGGTGTGCCTGACTCACTATAAAGGGGGCTGCTTGCTGCCGCCTCCTCCTCCTCCTCCTCCTCTTCCTCCTTCTCCTCCTCCTCTTCCTCCTCACTCTTTCGCTCTCCTCTTCCCCTCTTCCCTCTCTGTCCCTTCTTTCCCCATTCCCCTCCCCCTCTCTCTCCACTTGTTCCTGGCCAGCCTCTTCTCTCCTCTCTCTTCTCTCTCTCTCTCTCTCTCTCTCTCTCTCTCTCTCTCTCTCCCCCCCCCTCAGGGGGGAAGGGATGCCTCAGCATGGGCTTCAGAGGAACCCCCTTCCCCCACACCATACCCTGCCTCTACCAAACATATCCCTGGCTTCTTTTCCTTTTTTATAAAACACAACACTGATAGTACACAATCACTGCATTTTCCCACACAGGGAACCAAGGCACAGTGAGGTCAGTTGTCTTCTCCAAAGACCCATAAATTCTGAGTGAGCAAGTCAGGTCTTGAACCTGAGGCCATCTGACCCTGTAGCCCAGGCTCCTGCCCTCAGCTTTGGAAAGGAAAAGATGGAATTAGAGACCAGCTCTTCCACACAAACAGTATGGTGGTTTGGATGCCTACATTCAAATGGCCTACATAGGTGCATAGGGGATAGCACTATCAGGAGGTGTGGCCTTGGTGGAGAAAGCAATAAAACCCTTTTGAGGGTCTGATAAAACCTGTGCAGAGTAGACCTTCGAAGGGGAGAGCTATTATCCCAGTGGGCCTCTTGGTAACATGGACTAATTTAAACAAGATAGGACTGAATCCAACAAGACTGGGTATAATGCTTGCTACAGAAATAACGAGGAAGGGGGGGAACAGACAGAGCACTGGGAGAGTCACAGAAAAGTCCTAGTTCCTCCTCTAATCTCACTGACTAAAAACAGTGTACAGAGTGTCCCAGTTAGGATTTCTATTGCTGTGATGAAACACCATGACCAAAAAAGCAAGCTGGGGAGGAAAGGGTTTCTTTGGCTTACACTTCCACAGCACTGTTCATCATTAATGGAATTCAGGACAGGAACTCAATCAAACAGGGCAGGAATCTAGAGGCAGGAGCTGATGCAGAGGCCATGGAGGGGTGCTGCTTACTGACTTTCTTCTCATGGCTTGCTTACCCTGCTTTCTTATAGAACTCAGAACCACCAGCCCAAAGATGGCATTACCTACAATAGGCTGGACCCACCCCCACCAATCCACCTTACAGCTGGATCTTATGGAGGCATTTTCTCAATTGAGGTTCCCTCCTTTCAGATAACTCTAGCTCTGTCAAGTTGACATAAGACTAGCCAGCTCATGGAGGATGATTAGTTTGGTTAAAATAGTAACCAAGTTCACTCCCAACTCAGGGACCTTCCCAGGACTCTTGTTCTACCATGAATGCTGTGAACTACCACGAGCAGCCTGTGGCTGTCCCAAGATTATTAAGGAAAAATGCATCAAAAATTCTATTTCTATTCAAGGGAGAAAGACCAGGGTTAGAAGGCCAGGTTACACATGACTCCTCTCTTGTGGGAGTTCCCACTGACATGAGAAAGGTGGCTTTTCCCCTATAGGGCTCAGGAACAGGAGTGCTTAGCACAGCCATTTTGGGAAACCAATAGTGCTTAGCGTCCCAGTGACTATGAGAATGGCTGGCAAGAGCTTAGGTTTGCAATATGCAGCCTTCTGGATGAAATCTACAGGAAAGACAGAACCTTTAGACAGTATAGACTTTTCAGATATTATTAACACTCTATAAATATCTCATGCCCACAGTGTATCAGGTGCCACATGGGAAACACTAGAGAGTTGGCTGGAGATTTTCTTAAAAGACACATAGCAGTACCATATGCCACTCATCTTGGATAATATTTATGTACACGCCGGAGAAGCAAAGATGAGCTGTGTCAATATGTATAGAAAAATCCCAGAAAAGATTCTTTGTGTATTATCTACACTTACCACCAAAGCATTTGACTTTTTTTTCCCACTTCTTTAAGAGTCTTTCTACCTGTGAGTTGCAGTGAGACATTAACAATAATGAGGGGATTTCCCAGACCTCGGCTATCTCCTACTGGGGCCATTCGGGTTCTCTGCAGCTAAAAGGAGCATTGACAAGAAGCTGCTCTGGCTATCATTCACAGATGGGACTTGAACGAGGCTCATTCTCTTTCCAGAGTAGACCAAAAAAACTAAACAAGGCCTGCAGATATGATCCCAATGCAAGTTTATACATAAGCACTGTGCAAGTAGCCAGTCAGAACATGCAGGCAGCTGGGTGCCGAGAGGCTGAAGTGAGCCTCCCATCAAACTGTTGAAGCGCTAGCTAGCTCCAACCTGAAGGTATTTGGAGATCGGCCTCTGGAGGTAATTAGATGAAGTCTTGAGGTTGCAACTGTCTAGTTGTACCTTTCTAAGAATTGACATTAACCAGGCAAGTGACAGAGCACAGCAGTTCAGAGGCTGAGGCAGGAGGACTGGGAGTTCCAGTCTGTGCTATAGAGTGAGAATCTGTCTCAAAATCCACAAACAAACAAACAACTAAAGAGAATCAGATAGTCTGTCCATTCTGTCTCTCCCCCCCCCCCACTCCATGCCCTCCACACCCTTTGTCCCTCTCTTCCAGTAAGGATATATTAAGGGGTCAGCCATCTACAACCTAGGAGACATCCCTCCATAGGTCCCTTACCAGAGCCAAACCATGCTGGACCTGGATGTCTGGCCTCCTAAGCAGCAAGAAGATACATGTCTTCTTGTTCAGCTACTCGGTCCTTGTGGTGCTTTGTCACAGCAGCCTGATGTGACTCATACAATAAGGTTCCTATGCCATGTGCTTTCATCTTCAATGGTGACAAGATCAAACTCGGCGATAGCATTAAGCAGATACATCTGAGTGGCCGAACTCTGGCAGAAGGCAATTGTTAGGGGCTGAAAGACACACCGCTATCTAAGAGAAGCAGTCCGGAGCTAAAAATATGGAATGGTCCAATTATCTGTAGCCCAGATCAGGATTAAATAGACTAAATGCCAGTGACATTGAAATCCTGTGACAATGCTGTTGAGGCAGGGTGGAGGAAAAGAGAGAAAACTGAGTGCAGTGTGAATGGCCTTCTTTACAATGCAGTTTCATTCTTAATTGCCAAATGTCTGGCTGAGCCCGTTATTAGTGAAATTTATTTTTGTGATAAAAGCTCTTTGTTAAATCACAGTTTTAATAACAGTGATGCGAACTAGATTTTGCTATCATAAAGACACTGAAGTACTTGTCACTTTTGAAAAAGAAAAACAAAAGACAAAGAGCCGCAGCCTGCTCCAAATGTTCATTCAACCAGAAAGCAGAAAAGCAAGTGACTTCACTGGAGGGTAGAACTCAGAATGTCCTTGTTAGGATATGCTCAGGGCTTGCCTGGGCTCCAGGAACCTCAGGGTCTGGATTCATTTTGACCTCTACAGAGCTGTGTGTCCCGGGACAGATCTCTTGCCCTCTCTGAGATTTAATTCCCCCCCCCCCTTTTTTTAAAAAAGCAAAACAAGAAAGAGAAGAAAGTTAAATGTTTCTGCCCAGGCACTTGAAAGTTCAGCTCCTCTCAGTAGCAGGCAGCCCTGAAAGAGCTACTCTCCTCACAGCAGACAGCAAAGGCTTAGGACCGTAACTGAAGCCCAGAAGCCAAACACCCAGGAAAGGGAGCCTCCATTGCTACACTCTCTGTGCAGCACCAGCCTATGCCGGCACATTGGCACATCATGTGGGTGGCCAGGCACATCCAACTGAGCCTGGGGAGCCACAGAAGGACCTGAATGGAAGTGCCTAGAACTGAGGCATTGAAGGGAAGGATGCCTGGCAGAAGGGTAGCCTGTGGAAGAGGGCACAGGCAGAGGTCCCCCCCAGACAGTGTCACTTGGAGGCCAGGCTAAGGATTCTGCTCAGAATTCTGGCCTTCCAAGGGCAGGAGAAACCCTAAGCCTAGCATGCAGAGAAATACCTGAGCTAGACCATCTCACTGCAACACTGAGGTCACCCAAAGAGGCAGAGCAGAGACTCATGGTGACCTTCCCCGGAAGTCCTGGGAACCCTGGAGCATGGGTGGCCATAGCAAATGCAACTTCCCAGGAGGCTTGAGCGGCGAAGATTTCCTCACAGCCTCAGAGCAGAAGCCTCTCTCCTGGGCTTGTGGGTGGCCATCTTGCCTGTTTTTGTACTTCCTTCTGTGTCCCAGGCTCCTTCTCTTATCAGAAACCAGTCTCCCTGGACTTTGGCAACAACGGTGCTTATCTGCAGTGGCAGAAAGCTCTGGTGGTGAAGAACCAGGCTGCCTCCATCTTAGACTTAAAGTCATCTTATAGTAAAGACGAACTAGGTTTGTTCCTGTTTATAATTAAATCTGGCCCCACAGACTGTGCTATAGCCCACCTTTAACCTTAACTACAAATGGCTCTGTTTCAGGAATGACAATCATACCTCCGTTTTAAAAAGCTGTTTATAACCATCTTGCAACCCTACCTTTATCTCCAAATGTTATACGACCCTCTTATTATGACTACCTCTTATTATGACTACCTGTTATTATGACTATCTTGTTATGCCGCCTTGCAAGGTGTCTCTGTTTCAGGAACCTGTGTAAGACTAATTTGTTATGCTTATGTTCTGCTCCTAAAACTCCACCTATTTTGTCCACCAGGAACCCCTGACCTCATCTTCCTCACACCCAATGCTACCTTTTGAACCCCGCCTGAGGGGGAGGCAGTCTGTGTGGTCAAGTAGGAAAGCTGGCTTTAGTTAATTTGGCCATGATGATTTGGGTCTGTGGTCTTTCTCCTCCCATCTCTGGAAGACGGCGATGCCCTCTGAAAACTTTTGTAAAACTCAGTATGATGCAGTGGGAGAGCCTGCCTTAGGGAGCCTCTAAGGCATCTCTCCCCCCTCCCCCCCAAGGTCCCAGCCATGCGATGGGTCTAATATAAAGTGAAGTTTGTTTTGGGACAGGGGAAGTAGGGGTTGAGAAGGGAGTAGAGGCAGAGCAAGAGAAGGGATGGAGAAGGACAGAGAGGGGAGAGAGAGATAGGAGAAGAGGAAGGCCTGGGAACACAGAGGGGAGGGAGAGGCAGAGAGGGAGGGAGGGAGAGAGAGGTGGGGGGGGGAGGACAGTCCTTTTACAGCAAGCCAGACTCATACCTGGCTGTTGCTAGGTAACTATTGGGTGGAGTCTAGAAGAAATGCTAACACCCCTGTGGCCACAAGAGAAAGAGAAATTACCAGGTGGGAGGAAGTTTTGGGGATAGATGGACATTCTCTCTCTCTCTCTCTCTCTCTCTCTCTCTCTCTCTCTCTCTCTCTCAATGGTGGCCATCATCAAAGCACCAAAATGCATGTACACACACACACACACACTCACACCTAGATTAGAAACCTGCTAACACGGTTAAGAAATTTAAGAGCGTGGCTTGGTTTAAAGGCGTTAGTGGACACCATGAGGCCAGTGGTGAGATGCCACCACCCACTCCCACACAGGCTCCTGAAGGGATCAAGGATTCTGGAGTCCAGGGTTCTCCCGAGCCCTTACCTGCCTCAGTCCTGCTTTGTTTCTCAGGGTGGCTCCTGTGGAGTAACAGTATGACACTTGGATGCAGGCCATTGGAGGATTCGAGAAAATAAACAACCATAGACCTTCCCAGCCAGGGTCAACAAAGTCACAATTCCGTCTCTTACCTGCTGGGCCCTCAGCCTGTACATGGTCCCCAGACACAGAGATCCTGATTCTGGCAAGCAAGCACAGCCTCTGGCATTCACAGAGACCTTCCTCCCCCCCCATCTTGGGCACACCCATTTAACAGGTGAGACCCCCACCTCACCTGCTTTGGAGAGATTGCTTTGGGATCCTCAGGGGAAGGAGGGAGATCTCCACTCCGAGCAAATAGGGTTTATTTAACCTTTTGAAAAGCTCATTGAGTGCTTTGGCGGCACACACACAGTCGGAACAGTAGTATAGCTTCGCAGAGGGTGGCTGGCAAATCTATGAAGCATTCTATAGGTAAGTAAAAAAGAAAAACATACCAGACTTATATTTTGAAAATAAACACAGTAGTACCTGAAGGACATTTAAAAGGAAATTCAGAAATACATTTGTAAAGGAAGGAAGTCTGAGGACAAAAGCGGGGTGCACCCCTGGGCAGCAAAGCGGGGTGCACCCCTGGGCAGCAAAGCATTCAGAAGCCTTTGTCCCTTGGGTTTTAACTTTTAGAACACAGGACCGAGCTCCTTTGATCTCAGAGGGGTGGCTTCCTTTTTGGAGACAACCGGTTCCACCAGCAGACAGTGGGGTGAGGAGCCCCCAGAGGCAGTGCAGGCATGACTTGGCAATGTGAGGCAGAAAGCTCCAGTGTACTCTGTAGCCCACAGGGTCTGTCACCATGAGCAGCACCACCACCGTCTCTGTGCTTATTGGTGTCCTCTCACGGTGCCTTCGTCCTGTCTGGACAAGCAGGAGTCCCTGGTGCTCAGGCTCAGACCACAGCTTGCTTTCCTGTCCACCTGCCCTGGAGGCAGCTGCGGGGGAGGGAAGTCTGTGAACTGAGGCCTCCTGGGAATTTGGGTAAAGAGGCAACAATGGCCAGGATGCTGGTGTGGACTTTGAAATTCATAACAAGTACATGTGAATAGGGACTGAAGGAGTCTGGAGGCCAGCATGAGCTTTGATATGCAACAAGGAAGTGGCAGGCAGGTTCCCAGACGTGCAGTGTGTGAGCTTTAATCTCTCTGCCTTCAGTCTCTCTATGTAGTCTAGCTTGAGCTGAGCCAAGACTGTCGTTTTGGTTGGGTTCCCATTTGGACCCGACACCAACCTCCCTCTGGAAGGGGCTCTTGACACCCCCTTTCTCCCAGACCCATTTTATCCACATTGGGGTTTGGGTTTTGTTCTTTTGATTGGTTTTCAGTTTAATTTGGTTTTGAGACAGGATCTCACTATGTGTGCCAGATTACTATTGAGCCTGCTATGTATCCTTAGCTGACTTTGAACTCCTGATCCTCCAGCCTCTGCTCCTTCAGTATTAGGATCTCACATTTCAGCCACTGATGTGTTTATAAAAAGACAAAGTGAAAAGGAATATGTCCTATGGATGTGTGGTGAGGTGTGGGGGAAAGGGGTGTCTCTGCAGGCCCACGCTGAGGCTTCCCTTCCCCTTGAGGGACCAGCCACACACCGGTATAGTATAGAATAGACTTTATTCAGGGCATGGGGAGGGGAGTTGAGAGGGAAGGGAGAGAGAGAGAGAGAGAGAGAGAGAGAGAGAGAGAGAGAAGAAGAAGAAGAAGAAGAAGAAGAAGAAGAAGAAGAAGAAGAAGAAGAGAAGAGGCCGGCCATGAACACTTGGAGAGAGGGAGAAGAGACTAGGGAAGGGAGGGGGAAGGGAAGAGCCCAAGAGGGCAAGAGAGAAGCAAGAAGAGAGCAAGAGAGGAGGAGGGGGGCAAGCAGCCCCTTTTATAGTGAGTCAGGCCTACCTGGCTGTTGCCAGGTAACTGTGGGGTGGAGTTTAGACAGAATGCTAACAGCCACCACACCTGATCCATATGGGCACTTTCTCTTCAGGAGGCCAGGCTGGCTCTCGTACCAGCAGATAGCTAACCTGTGGCTTATCTGTGACAACAGTAGGCTACCCACAAGTGAAAAGGAGAAAACCACTTGTGCACTTCAGCAATAGAGGAGAAAACCTTACGGTGTCCAGGTGACCATGCATCTGAAGGCCTTATGCTACACTACAGAAGCCAATCCTGGAAGACTGCATGTGGTGTGGTCTGTTTCTATGGTGTTCTGTTTGTTTGTTTGCTGATTAGTTTTGTTTTGAGATAGGGTTTCTTGTAGCCCAGACCAACCTGGAATTTGCTATGTAGTTGAGGATAATTTAACTCCTGATCCTCCTCATGTGCAATGGTGCTCTGTTTATGTGGTTCTGTGGATCAGACTCAGGACCTTGTGCATGCTGGACAAGCAACTGATGGTCTGTGTTACATTCCTAACCCTGTGATAGTCTGAAAAGAGAGAAACTGCAGGGCAGAGAGACATCAGTGCAGTCAGAGCCAAAGTGGATAAGGGACTGGGTTATAGAGTCCGGGGGATGTTGGGGATGGTGAAAATACATTTTGGGGTGGGGTGACCCCGCTGAGCTTCTCAGACAGCAATGAATAGATGAGTTTCCTTGTGTTGTTATACCCCAGTACAGCTGTTTAGAAATCACTGCAGGGAATGGCCCAGTCTCAGTCCCTGCCTTAATGGTTATACTGTTAGGGTTTCTGCACACACCCTCCTGGCTGGTTCCTGAGACATGCTGGCTTCCTCTACCCCCACAGAGGGCTTCACGTGTACGTGAGCCATGCAGAACCAACTGCACATACCTCAAACATGATCAGATGGAACTGTAGACTCCAGAACCCTGTGGAGTGGCTGACCCTGACAGGAGTTAGAGAGGCTTCCTGACTGAGATGACATTCTAGCTAAGTGAGGCATCTGCTCCTGAGAGATCAGGGGAATGCTGGGAACCAGAGGCAAAAAGCAGCCTGGCTTTGCGGTGGAATTTAAGAGGCAGGAATGGAGGGGCACGTGGTTTGCTCTTCTTAGAAAAATATATATGTGACAGTTGATAAGTAAGGGTCCCCTTGGGTCTTAACAGTACGTGAGACTTGGGCTTTGGACTCTCCTGAGGCAGTGAAGACCCCTAAGAAGCAAGGCCACTGGCTTTTCATTTTAGAGGAATCCTGACGGCAGACACTGGGGCCCTGGGGGTTCATATGCCAGGTTGGTTTATATTTTTGCATCTCAAGTGCACAGTGCTGCCATCTTTTACTTTTGCTTTAAAAAGCAACCACTATTTTCTGTCACCATCATGTCAACATGGAAGAAGGAGGGAGGGGTGGTGATGGGTTTTAAAGCCCAGTGTTGAGAGGGAAATAATCTCACAGTGTAGAGCATACCTTAAAATCAGATCCATGCGCCCAGAACTCAGGCAGACAGAGGCAGGTGAATCTCTGTGACTTTGAGGACAGCCTGGTCTACACGGTGAGTTCCAGGCCAGCCAGGGATACATTGTAAAAACCTGTCTCAAAACAACAACAACAACAACAACAACGACCAAAAACATTCAATGCAGCTTTACAAAAACTTACCAGTCACCTGAGGACTTTCTCAGGCTCGGCCCAGGTTCTCAGACCGGCAGGGGCTTGGGCACAGTCTGAATCCCTCATGGATTCCTCAGAAACTGTGCAGCAATCGGCTCACGCCCTAAGCTCTTAGGGGAGGGGAGCTGCCAGCAGCTGAAGCAGCCAGAGGTGGTTCTAGATCTCTGTTTCTTATAAGATGACCACTAACGTGTGCTTATGTTCTCGAAGAGTGTGGCCGGTCTGAATGAGATGTGTATATATGAATGAGCGTGCTGTATACACTGCGGATCTCCCAGCTTTGCTATATACAAAGGACGTTAGGTTGTCAGGTTTCCTTTAACCATTTTGGTCCTGAGTGCTGAAATGGTAACATTTTGAAAATGTTGTGCAAAATAAAAATGAATTTGAGTTAATTTCATCAGACTCCTTTTACTGTTTAAAAACCTAAAGCTAGACACCATGGCGTGTGCCCGTGGTCCCAGCTACTCAGATGGCTAAGCCAAAAGGATAATTTCAGACTAGGAGTTTGAGACTGTCTCAGAAAATAAAATAAAAACATAGCTGCTATTAATAGAGCTGCGAGGCACATACGTCACCTCACATTTATGTCTCCACAAGCTGGCGTGTGAGCAAAGGCAGAGCAGAGGAGCAGTCGGGGACACGGTGCATGCGGGAGTTCTGGACCAGACTCCGCTAATGACAAGCAAGGGCTGAAGGTCTTCACATCTTCAAAGAGGGGTAAGAGGGAATGTCTCTGCAGCCTTCTGGAAAAGTAGAGGATATGGGGCTGTGCTCATTGTGGGAGGGATGAGGCAGGGGAGTAGGGGTCAGAGAATTAGCTGAGGAGTGCTACTGGCTTACAGTGGTCCTGGGGATTTGGGGTCAGAGAGCCGCTCCAGAAATCTACTTCAAAAGTCCAGGGTATGTCAGGGAGAAAGTCTGGGATTCCTCAAGGATTGCTGGCATTGGGCTACACAGTTCCCAACTTTGAGTCCCCCACTCTTCCCAGCCAGGGCTCAGCTAGAAGGAGAGCTTCCCATAATGTCTGATTGTTCCCCTTCCTGTCCAGTACCCCAGTATCCTTTCTGTTTGAGCCACAGGACAGGGTGTCCACAGGAACCTGGGGCCTGGTGAGTGGTAGGCACGTCCTCTGTCACTGAGCCACACTCTTAGTCAGTCGGTGTGTAAAGCTGAGACAGCACACTTGTACGCACTGGAGAAACACCAAAGTGTACTATAACCTACATCTGGCTGGAAGAACCCACTCAGCTGATGCTGTGATGTCAGCAGGTGCCCATCTTACAGGTGGGCAAACAGAATCTGGGAAGAGGGCAAGGATATGTCCAGAGAGGCTCAGGCATTTCCCAGAGGGTGGAGGCTTGACACATTCTCTCTACACTGTCTGCTGACAAAGGAAAAAAAAACATCATTTACAAATTTCTGTGAGCAGAGGCTTTAGGCCTTGGCCTCTTTTCTGAGCTGCCACCTGCCCGGGCCCAGGTTGATAGCTTGACAGGCCTGGAAGTCCTCTGGCTTAACAGAGCAGAGCAGGCCTGCAGTCAGCCTGAGGCTCTGTCCACCCAGCAGAGGCCTGAGCCCTGGAGGTGCCATTTGTCATTGTGGCCAGCAGGGGGCACTCCAGGACAGTCAACTTCTCAGGCCACGGCCACAGGCATCACCCAGGAATTGTGTCCTCCAAACATACATTCAACCCAGGGTCCCCATTTTCCTTCTTTTCGTAAGGACTAGACAGCCAGATTTTTTAAACACATCAGGTTTGGACAAGTGTTTACCCATCTGATACCTTGAACAGGCCTGGCACTTCAGAAGGAACTGTGAATAATGGATCACCATGGTGGGGTCTGTATGGGAGAGAATTCAGAATGTCAGAGTCTTGCCCCCTTTCCTCCCCTTTAATATTCACAGTAAGACCTTGGCTCCCTAGAACAAGGAAAAGTCTGGGTCCCAGTCCAAGGCTGTGGGTTGTGTTCCATCCTAAAGTCAGCTCTGAGATGACTCAAAACTCCCCCAACCCCTGCACGCAGGGGAGAGTAGAGGGGGTCTGGGGCCTGGAGGCAGGTCTGCTTGGTTATTTCTGGCATTGAGCAGGAGAGGCCACTGTGCAGACACACAGTAGCAAAATTCTGCACTGATTAGATACCTCACACAACACAGTGACTCCCACACCTGCTTAGGAACGGTACTTGTGACGACTGTGAACAGTGTGTTGTGTAAACTACTGTAATTAATGGTGTTTTCACTTGCAGACCTTCACAGCTTCCCATTCACTGCTAGCACATTCCTGACTCAGACAGGTTTGGCTGTTTCTTCTGGCATACGTTTCTGGGACAGCTTGCTCACCTGGACAGAGGCATGGATGTCTTTCATCTCCCGCCTTCCCAGGGCATGCAGTCTAGGTGTTGTCAAGCAGTGGAGCTGAGCACATGCCTGGAGAAGACACCACACACACACACACGGAACCCTGCACACATCTGCACCTTGGTGACTAGGGGCAGCCATGTAAGCCAGTCACAGTCCATGAAACTGGTTGCATCTGTAGGGAAGACTGATTGTTCTTCCTGTTGGCCTTGATATGAGGAACATGAAGCCCACTACCCTGACTGCCAACAAACAGCAAAGCAGTGAGTCTGGGCGATCTCGACATGGTTCCATCTCTGGATCCAGCCACAACAGAGGGGGGCCCTCAACCTTTAAGTCCTGTGAGCCAATATCCTCAGTCTTTTTCTTCAGCCTATTTGCATTAAGCTTGTCACACACAACTAAAAATCTTTTGTCTCTTATGGAACCTTTCAGAAGGCCTGAGCTTGGACAAATATTAGGCAGATCTGAGAAGAATTTAGCATGTGTCCTCAATGGGACCCCTGACTGACTAGATCTGGGGAGAGATCGAGAGAGAGGAGCACAAAGTGCCATACAAAGCCACCAAGGTGTAGCATTCTCAGAGGCAGAGAGCAAGAGGTATGTGTGTGTGTGTGTGTGTGTGTGTGTGTGTGTAAGACACCAGTTTTGTCTTTTGCAAACGACAGCTGTTATGCTGCTGGGACATCAGGCCTGCTCCAGTGGGCTGCTGTATGCTTGGGGTTCGGAGAGCCCTCGGTCTGAGGTAGCAGGTGGTCAACAGAAGGAGTACCCAGCAACCTTAAAATGGAGACACAGCCAGGGAGAGGGGAAGAAGAGTCCAGAGTCCAGGCCCAGCTGTGTGGAGAGAGGATGAAAGCCTGGAGTGAAAAACAAGGGATTTAGATGATTCCAGAGAATCCCAAAGGAGTCACTGTTAGTCACTTACTAGCCCAGCTGCCAGCAGCCAGTAACACGGGTAAAGGCAAGGACTGTGGCTCTCTCAGTCCTAGGACACCCTCAGATGCCACCTGCCGGGGCTGGAAACATGAGTGAAGGAGGCCTACACAGGAGCTGAATCCAAGTCTTAAAAACAAAGAAGGAAAAAAAAGCCAGATTGGGCCATTAGGAGACCAGCCTGGTGGGTTACTCAGAATGGGCTCCTTTGTCTGGCACCTCTGTGAGGCCTGTCTTCTCCAGTTTGGGGGCCAGCATCCTCCCCCACTCCTTTCTCTGCCTTATGCTGTCTCAAGTCACAGCCAGCAAGGCGCTGGCAAGGAAACAGGTGGCTCAATTTCATTCTCCTTTCTCAAGCCTTTAGTATAGGTGCCCCCTTGGCACCTGGCCCCAGCCTGAGCCCTCTGCTCTCTCTGTATTTCTTCAGCAGTGTCTCTGTTCCTGGGGCTTCCAGATGCTCCCCCAACTGACCTCCACACTGTCTGATCCTTCTTGGATCTCTCTGACCTTCAGTCACACAGCCAGTGGCCCACTGGACAAGAGCCAGGATGCCAGGCGCTAAAGCACTCATTTGCAAAGTGGAAGCAGGTGTCTTTGCATGTACCCTCTCTTTGTGCCCTCTGCCTCGGGTTGGGTCGGGGGAGCACTGTGCTCTGACTCCCTGGTGGTTCTTATGTTTTGTCTCCAAGCTCAGTGATCCCTTTCAGGCCTTGTGTTCTCCTCAGATGGTCTGCTTTAACTCAGTCTCCGCCATCCGGGCTTTCCCCCAACTGCTTCCTGTTCAATCTTTACTGTCCTCTTTTGTCTCCTGCCCTGTCTGATACTGGCATCTCCCTCAGAGATAGCTCAAAACCAGTTCTCAGGGAGGTAACACGGAAGGGTAGAGCTTTGGGGAAGCAGTGAAGGCATGAAAGCGCCACCCCCACGAATGGGGTAGCATCCTTCTAACAAAAGCTGAGGAAGCTTCTTTACCCCTTCTTCCAGGGGGTTACAAAACAAGAGCATCCCTCCATGAGGCCCTTTAAATTCTGCTGGTGTCTTGATCTTGGACTTGCCAGCGCTCAGAACTATAGGCAATACATGTGTTTTGTTTCTAAATTACAGTCTCCAGTGTGTCTTTGTAGCCGCATGAATAGATTCTGACAACCTATCAAGCTCCACGATAACACTGCACGGGTACAAGGGGAAAATATCTTCCTCCCAGCCACTCCCCGAACAGACCTGTCCCTGACTGAATCAAAGAGCCTGTAGCTGCCCTTCTCCAAAGTGGCTTTAATTACTCCCTTCTCCCTCCCAGGCTCTGCCTGGCATCAGACACTGCTTTGTCTGAGTGGATTGAGTGTGCTCCTGACCCCAGTGAGTGGGTATCCGTTGTGATGGATGCCATAGGTGGGGAGAAGCAGAGGGCTACCTTCAAATACCCAGAATTGGTTGCCCTCTCTGGAGGTCAACATAGTGGAACTTCTGAGTGGGTTTTTAATTTGCATGTCCCTAAAGAGCATCTTCCCAGGTGCTTGTCACTCACATACATGGTTGGGTAAATGACCTGTTCAAATATTTTGTTCATTTTTATTTTTTAAAAGATGGGGTTTCTCTGTGTAGCCTTGACTGTCCTGGAACTCACTCTGGGGACCAGGCTGGCCTTGAACTCAGAAATCCACTTGCCTCTGCCTCCTGAGTGCTGGGATTAAAGACATGCACCACCATCACCTGGCTCTTTTCCTCAATTTTAAATACAGAGTTTATTTATCGTCTACTGAGCTGCAAGAGTTCTTTGCCTAAGTTACTTTTTGTAATCCTCATTGAGATAAACAATTCACAGACCTCAAGTTTCATTCTTTTAAAATACAGTGGCCTTTAGTATAGTCACAAAGTTATCTCAGTTATCACTATACCTTCGTGTGGTTCATTTGGACAGATGAACTTAAAGATTTTCTTTACTCGACTCTGATACATTGTCATGTGCATGCACACACAAGTACCATGACCCACTGTCAGAGAACAGAAGTGTAAGGGTGCCTCTCTCCTTCCTCCTTAGATGCTGATGACTGAACTCAGCTCGCCAGGCTAGGAGGCAAGGACCTTTACCCACCGAGCCAGTTCTCCAGCCCTAGCTCATATTTAACACAAGTGTTTTCATGCCGCTTTAAGGGACATGACTATTTTCTATTTTCAAGACTGACCAAGTTTTATTGACCCATCCTTGTGTCTGGACAATCCCCAGCCCAACCCTTGCCACCCCGATGCTCTGCCTCCCTCTTCAGACTATGCCTGCCACTCTGATGCACTTCTTCACTCTGTATGGAGAGCTTCAATGAGGTAGTGATTAAGGACTGTAGAGAAAGTGTTTCTCAATTTAAACTTTTTTTTTTCCTGAATGGAGCAGGTGTCTGGAAGTCACAGTCTCAAGAATGAAAGGATGACATCATTCTACATTTTCCTAGAATTAAACTCATCCACTTTCTGAATGAGGCTCTGTGCCTAAATAGTAACCATCTCTCCTCCTTTAGGGTCCCACAGTCTATGTCCCAGGATGTCCGTCCTTGGTTTGTTGTAGATGCTGGTGTAGTCCTCTCTGAGCCCAGGGCGGAGCTACTGTTACTTGACTCCTGTTCTGGAAGCACTTCCTTCCCGCTGGTCCCTGTGGCAATTACAGGAGGAGGTGAAGGATGCCTGCCTGCTACCAGGGGATCGAAGGCAAACTGAGCCAAGGCATAATACTAATTACTGTTTATTAAAACCCGGTGCTAAATGCTTAATCCTCACAAAAACTTCATGAGGAACAGACTGAGAGATCATGGCTCAGAGAAATGAGTTATTATGTTCAAGGTCCCACATAGCGAGCTGATGGCATTGCTGGGATTCTGACTATCTGTAACCACTTCTTGTAGGTGTCAACTCTTCTCTGATTCATTGGTCTAACAGATGCCCTTCCAGCCTTCTTTTCACAGGGAAACCAAGGGATCAAGGTGGCTGGGACAGGCTGAGCCAAAGAAAAAGCCAGTCCTGAACATGACTAACCCCTGAGTGGTCCAGGGACATGTCAAGCCAAGAGACATGTAAAGGTTAATTTTCTATTCTGAAGGGAGGCCAGTGAGCCCTCTGCAGAGGTCTTTGCTGTTTCCACAGCCACATCAACCCTGCAACTCCAGAGCCCATTTCCTGCTCCAAAGAACCAGACAGTTCTTTAGTGAGCTCCACCATTATACTGCTAACAAACACCACCAGTGTGGTGTGTGCAGGATTCACTTCAGGGAAGTCTCTGGGTGTTAGTTCTCCCAAGTCTCCTGGTGAGGATATGGAGGATAGAAGGTAGGAGATACTTTATGCAAAGAAAGTGAAGGATTCAGGGTTTGAACTGTTATGCTGTGCTGACTGCTCTGTGACTCCCCAGTGCTTGCAGACCCAGTGGGAGACAGAGGCTGCTCTGTGCCTTCTGGGGGGCAGAGGACAGGGAAGATCAGACAGAGGATATTGCAGTCTTAATCCACAGCAGCCTTACCACACAGCTCAATTCTAAAGCTTCCTGTAAGCCATTCTGTGGATTAATTCCAGCTTGTATGGGTCAGGGCCCTGATGAACAACAACAAAAACAGACTTAATGAACTGAAACAGAAGAGGGGCTTGTTGAAAGGAAACCGGTTTGAGCCAAGGCTCACCAGGCCAATGAGGATCTGCCACACTGTACCTTAGTCTGCATATGATTTCCTTGCCTTGCACTCAGTATCTCAGCCACCAGTCCTACCACCATGCTCCTCCCTCTGCAAGACACTATAGTCATCACCACTGAAAATATTAACGGTTAAGCCTTGTGGAGCCTCACCTTGTCTAGGTATGCTAAATCCTTTCTTGTATTAACTCACTTTATAGATGAAGAAATTGAGGCTGGGAAAAGCAAGGCTAATAGCCAGTAGACAGAAGGGCCCAGAAACCCCTCCCACCTCAGGCTGGATCATTCAGAGCCTGTACCCTAATCAGTGTAGTTCTGGGCTGAACCCATGCCCCTGATTTCAAGAAGAGAGAGGCCAGGTGTGGTGGCTCATACCTATAATCCCAGCACTTGGGAGGCAGAGGCAGCTGGATCTCTATGAGTTCAAGGCCAGCCTGGACTATAGAGTGAGTTCTAGGTCAGCCAGGGCTATACAGTGAGGCCCTGTCTCAAAAAAGAAAGAAAAGAAAGAAGAGATGGGGGAAGAAAGAAGAGATGAGGTGAGGAGATCATCTATTCCACTTGCAAAGTGGGAGACTTGGCCTCTGTGGCTCACTGTCTGGGGCTGATGGAAGGGGATTCAGGTGTAAAGCAAACCCTCATATCAGTTGGTCCCTGCTAAGCTTGAATGACTCCATAAAGCCTGGTTGTCACCTACTGCCCTCAAAATCTTAAGGCCCCAAGTGGGGGTCTAAAGTCCACAAGACTTTGAGATCCTTGGCAAATAGGGACATTCCTAGGTTCCATGGGTAGTGGTGCCTCATGGGGACATTACACTGAAGTTCTCACTTGCCTTGTCCACAGAGTTTGAAAAGTCACAGCCCAAGTGTCGGGTAGCCTTCGCAGCCTGAACTGTGGCATTGGTCAGCTGTCTTCCTGAGAGACTGCAGTGGACGCTTCCCCAGCCTGGCAGGCACATCTCAAGGAGAGCAGAGCTGCTGTCTTTGTTTGGCATTGTTCAGTGTCAGCAGTAGAGAAGCAAAATCAGCCCAGAGGGCTGTTTAATTGCAATTGGAAAAAAATATCCTGCTTTTTCAAGGGAGAAAAGGAGAGTTCTCCATCCCTTCAGTTTCCAGTGAGACACTGTATCTGCTGATTCGTTCTCATTCAAATCTAAACAAGCACATTCATCATTCCAAGAATGCCACTTAAGCGACTGCCTTGCCTCAAGTGTTCCCAGACACAATGAGGCATGGTGTAAGCTACTGACCCCTAGAGAGCAAGCACCAAGGGGAGATGCACCCCCTCCCAATGGCCCTGGAAAATGCTGCCTGGCTCCTCATGTCCCCCAGGGGCAGAAGGAAAGTCAATAGGATCTGAAGACCAAGTCAGAAATCCTGGAGCCTGGCTCCCTCTCTGTAAAACCAGCCCAGCTGGACAGGAGACAGCACGAAACTGCCCTGCTCTGTTGCTACCACCATTCCTAAGTACTCAAGGCTTTATTTACTGGCCAAGATTTGGTCTGCGTCCATCACTATTCAACTAGCTCAGCACAAAATGTCCCCCTTCCATCTACAAGTCTCCCAGGTCCCTTTCAGGTCATGTACTTGAGTTTTGAGAGCAGTGGTAACAGTTCACACACCTCCCTGCTGTACTATTCTGCTGCCTTGGCTGCTCTGTGAGCTCATCAGCAGAACCCCCACCCCTGCTTTATGGAGGAAGCACACACTGGTAAGTAATTGGTCTGAGGTCCCACAGCTGGTGATCAGAGGAGACTCAGGCTCAGGCTGCTATATTTGGAACCCTCACTAGGACATTCATATGGACTAGGCCACAATCCTCAAAGCAGGGTGTAGCAGTGCAGGCCTGTAAACCTAACTACGGAGGCTGGGGCAGGAAGATCAGGAATTCAAAGGCTAACTGGGCCACATAGTGAGCTTAGGTCAGCCTGGGATAAACTGAGGCAAGCCTGGGTCACCCAGTGGGATCCTGTGTCAGAATGAAAAGTTTTTTTAAAGGGCTAAGAAAATGGCCTAGCATGCAAAAGACAAATACTGTAAAACAAAACAAAATGGATTTGGACAGAGGCAGGGCCCACAGCTTGGTGGCCTTTATGTCCCTATCCCTCCACACTCAACAAATGTTTGTTGAGTGGTTGAATAAGCAAATGAATGAGTACATGAAGTGAAAACTAGAAAAACCCTAGAGACAACACAACACTAATGATATTAACAACGGCTCTACTTAAGTGCTTACTGTATGCTATGCACATGACCCCACTCAGTAAGAGTTTGGTAGCTGCTACTCATGGGCCAAACCTTTTCACGTTTTTTTTTTTTTGGTCTGTGGACACTAGAAAATTTGTTACACACACACACACACACACACAGAGAGAGAGAGAGACAGAGAAAGAGAATAGTACCACATAGCAATATGTACCTCAGTTGTGACATGTGATGATGACTTTCTCTTAGCCTAGTCTATCAGAATGAAATGCTAATGGTGATAGACTAAGTCAATTTCAAGGGCCAATCGGTAGATCCTGCAAGGTGAAAAATGTCACTTCATGGAAGGCTGTGCATTAAGAAGCTAACACAGATCCCGCTCTCTGCTCTCACCACTACTGGATTCATGCAAGAGCCCCATCAGGCAGGGGGTTTTGGTTGGTTGGTTAGGTTTTTAGAGACAAGGTTTTTACGTGTAGACTTTACAGTCCTGGAACTGACTCTGTGACCTCGAAATCAGAAAGATCCCCCTGCCTCTGCCTGCCGGGTTCTGGGATTAAGGTGTGGGCCCTCCACACTCAGGCTGAGGCAAGTTGTTCCTGTTTCTACTTTTCTGATGAGAAAACTGAGGCCTGGGATGGGGGCGGGGCGCTGAGTGACATAGCAGTGCATCCCAGTATATCCTTCAGCCTAGGTTGTAGAACAACTGGGCACCCCGGGTGCAAACAGCAGACACTTGATTCTCACAGTCGTCTGTGGGTGTGCTAGGATGGACAACTGGGACTAAAGACTTTCTCCATCAATGGCACCTCTGCTTCTCACCCACCATCTTCCAGGTTACGGGACACACTGCTGCACTTTCTATAAAGGCTTTAGCTTGTCAGAAGAAAAGACCTCAGACCTGTGTGTATCAGCACACAGCACTACCTGGTTCATACAAACAGTTCTTTCGGTAGAAGGTCAAGTAAGAACCACATTGAAAGTCATCTATATGCATCTTCTATGGCAAGGTTTTCAGTTCTTTGTCCTGGTGTTTCCAGTGAGTTCAATCCTTTGAAAAGGTAAAGTGAGGGGAAAGAGGGAGAGCCCAGGGGGTGGACGTGTAGGCAAATGGCCCAACATGTCCGAGCTGAAGTTTCTTCACCTTTAAAATGATGACACAGATGAATACATTTCAACACACTGCTGAGTGACAAAATCAGGACACAGCATGCCGTGCAGTGTCGAGTTTTTTGCAGTGTAGCTTGTATTTAATGTAGATGTGTGTGCTTGTGTACTGAGCATGATGAGGCACTGGAGAATTGTTCAAATCTTCCACTCTTACCTCTCTCTGCACCACTGCTGTCCTCACTATGAGCCTGCAACAGGAAGGCACATGACATAGACTGTCAGAGGAGGAAACAGGGGCAGTCATTTTGCCAAACAAACCCCAAACTACCAGAGCTGAAGCCCCGCCCTGGGTGCCCTTAGGGGGAGGCCAGAGGGCCATCTCCACTTGCTGGCCTGTTGGCTCTTCCTGGAGCTTTGGCCTGCTTTATCTCCCAGATAAGGTAAACACTCCCTCCCTTCATAGCCTGGCCTCACGTCCTCCTGGGTACTCTGAGCGTCTTATCTTCCACATTCCACTTCCCTTCCCCAGTCCCCTTTAAAAATGATGAGTTGATTCTCACTGACACCTCACGAGGTTGGAATTTTTCATTCATTCATTTGCCCACATATCCACCATTTATCCGCTCATTCACAAATATCCACTAAAGACCACTCTGTACCAAGACCTTCAAGAGCTGCCAGGGACCCAGAGATAAGTCGAGTGAAAGCCCTTAAAGCACCCCAGCCTAAACAGTAACACAAAGTACAACGGGAGCAGAGGAAGTCTTTGTCCTGCTTTAACCCCCAAGCCCACTAATAGGAAAACATTGTCACCTCATTACACAGATGGGGCACACAGAAGCCAAAGTGTCAGAGTGGGAGGCCCTTGGAGGAATCCCAAGGTGGGAAATACATTTTGTAGCATCTCCTCTCCTCCCTTGTCATGACCATGGAAGACATTACAAATCAAACAGGTATCATGACCACGGAAGACATTACAAATCAAACAGGTATCCTTTTTGTTTTTTAAAGATTTATTTATTTTTATGACTACACTGTAGATGTCATCAGACACACATTAGAAAAGTGCATCGGATCCCATGACAGATGGTTGTAAGTGACCATTTGGTGGCTGGGAATTGAACTCAGGACCTCTGGAAGAGCAGTCAGTGCTCTTAACTGCTGAGCCATCTCTCCAGCCCCAAACAGGTATCTTTTCTTTCCCCATATGCCTTTGAGTCAATGTCAATATAGCTGTCTCTTGGCTTTCAGACACCAAAATCTACAGGTACTTAAGTCCCTCATGTGAAATGATGCAATATTTGCATCTGACCTACACACAACCTCCCGCATGCTTTAGAACTTATGATATACAATGTAATGTAAATGATATGTAAATTAATGTCACATTGTATTGTTTAGGTAATCTTGACAAGAAAAATATCTGTATATGTTTAATACAAATGCAATTTCCCCCCATTGGTTGATTGAATCCACAACGTAGAAAATACAGACATGGGGGGGAGGCCACTGCAGTTAGTACGTATGCCAAGTCCAGACCTTGTTGGGGTGCTGAAGGTCATCTGGTGAGCCATCTTCCTACTCATTGCTGTTGGGCACTAAGGAGTCAATTCAGAGTTTATTGTGTGTAGCTCCAATCAGTCTCCCCATACCCCCAACAGGTCAACTCTTGCTGCTGGGAGGGAAGGAGACAGCCCTCTGCTAAAGAGATCCATAGGGTTTGTGGCATGTGGGCTTTTTTGGGCAGGTTTCATAAATTGCCCATAGGATTAGGAAGGATACATAAGCCAGAAGATGCCAGGCCCACACATGGAACAGGCCCAGAGCAGAGCATGGATTATGGGAGCATAGACCTAAGTAAGCATATGTAGCTGTTGGTTTGCTTTGCTCACCACTGTCTCCAGTGCCCTGTGCCTGCCTCGCTCCAATCCTAGAAACACTAATGACCTGAAAATACTTCCCACTGCAATATGCCAAGAATCTTTCTAAAGGCATGACTTGTTGCCATGTGGGCATGTACACAAGGATAGCTCAGGGCCCTACCCCATGACCTTACTGTGTGGACCAAATCAGAATGTTTATCAAAGCAACAGAAACCTAAAATAAATTATAAAATAAATTACATATATATTATATATACATATCTCAGATTTATTAATGGATGATGGAGGTAGATAGGTAAGTACATGAGTGGGTGGAAGGATGTTGGAATGTGTTCTATTTCTGGAAGAACATCGCAGCATGGATTTGAGCAGAACAAATTCGATCTCCTGATTATCAACCTGAAAGGAAGCAATCCTGCTTTCTTGTGTAACCCACTACTCATATGCATTAGGAAACTTCCCTAAAGCCTTTCCCCAAACTGCTTAGATTTTTCCAGTTGGCTTGGCCTAGCTCTGCCCACTGCTTTCTCCTTTGTCTAGGCTGAAACCCTTGCTTTGGATCTCAAGGTCACCATGCAAGGCCATGATACTTTTAGTTGGGCACAGCAGAGTACGGTGGTTGGGGCAGAGTCAGAAGCTCTACTAGGCTGGGCCACGACATCAGTGGCAG
The DNA here is from genome assembly GCA_019843965.1 of Rhynchomys soricoides. NCBI lineage: Eukaryota > Metazoa > Chordata > Mammalia > Rodentia > Muridae > Rhynchomys > Rhynchomys soricoides. Next base: position 1,009,013 of record JADRCH010000114.1, read on the forward strand.
TGTGGCGGTGTAATGCGGCTGGAGGAAGCACCTCAACTACCTGGCCAAGGTGTCCCCTGAACAATCAAGCTATGTGACAGGCCTAGTAGGAAGGTTTACTGGTGGGATGGGAAGGGGACCTGGAAAGGAGGGGGACAGAGAAGTACAGAAAGAGAGAGGAAGGGAAGGGAATGGGGGGGTGGCTGAGGTAATCAGAGGTCTTCTTATATGCCTGGCTCTGGCAGAGATGCAAACTATTACTAGGTACTGTTGGGTGGGGCCTAGAGGAATTGCTAACGGGCACCTGGGAGAAGCATATGTAGCCGGTGGGTGTTGAGAAGCATCTGGGCTCATCCACGGAGCCCAGCTTTAAAGGCAAGCTTTAATCAGAGGTGGCAAATGGCTGTGCTTGACAACAGGGCATTTCCGTCAGCTTCCCACAGCCACATAGGGTGCAGCTCTCCTCTCTCCTGCAGTACTTGACACATATTGAATTGCTTTTCATGAGCCCAGGCAGGAGGCAGCTCATAGGGAGTCATGGCCTTTAGATTAGTGGTATCCAGTATCCTGAGGTGCAGTCTTCATGCTGTGCAGGCAGTGGTGGTGGAGTTTCTGAGGCTCCACAGCAGCCTGGAACCACAACTGCCTGGACCTCGGTGGGGAGAGATGGCATCAGAGCCACAGAAGGAGGCTGGCAAGGGGCCTTGAAGGAACCAGGTGCCAGCCACCCACTGCTAATTGTGATCTTGGTTTCCTGCTCTCTAAAGGAGCCATGGTGGCCCCTCCCACCTAGTGGTGTTGACCCCAGTATTAAACAAACAAGCCATAACAATAGAAGCAAGGCTTGCACCAGGAGTGTATACCCGCTGTGCACTCCATGGCTAACAAAGGGTCTTTCCCTGCCAGGAATAGGATTTAATAAATACAGAATACTGCCACCTCCCCTGCCTGGGAAGTGTACCTCAGGGCCCACCTTGAGTCTGTGTTCATTGCTGCTTTCTCCTGACTTGGACTACCCACCCCCAACCCCTTCCAGAAGGACAGTGAGTGAAATGTGGGCTCCAGAGCCAGCACAGCTGGAGGGCAAGTTTATTGATAGGCAGGGAGGGGTACAGGATGCTTTTGCCCTTGAATCGGGCAAGAAAATGCCATAGTCAGGTATGGGCTGTATGCTTACAGTGCCCCTCACATCCGCTATAAGGTAGGTATGCTCAGACACCTCTGTTTGTTACAGAAAAAGGAGCTGAACTGTACTGTGGGCAAGAAGTACATTCCAGACCCTAGGCTAGGAGTTAGCAAAGCCAGTGTTCAAGTTGTTCTGGCTGAGGGAGAGGCTGCAGAAGGGTGAGCATGTAAACCGTGCCATGGGCCTTCCACAGACAAGTGAACAGGCCGGTGGGGGATGAAGAGTGAGTGGAACTTGAGATCTATGAGCAAAAAGAGAGGCAGAAGCCTGAAGCCCAGTGCTTCTCCCAGATTCCCCCAGGCATGGCTTCACTGGCTTCACTCTACACAAGGCAGGAAAAAGACCTTCCCGAAGTCTCGCTAGAGCCTTGGGACTCCTGGGTTCCAAGCAATAATGGAAGGTGGCACATGACGATGAGTGGATGAGGCTGCCCCACGACAGGGCTCCCTTTCTCCTGTCCCCAGTCTGTTCTGTTCCTACAAGTGTGAGGGCAAAAGTCCAGGGCCACCTAGGAGAAAAGCAGTGCAGAAGTCCTGCCTGAGTGGATCCCTATTAGGGAGGCTTTCCGACTCCAGGACTATCACACTTGGTCCTGCTAAGACAGAGGTAGCCTGGCAAGGGGTTTTGGGGGTAAGGGATGAGCATCCCTGGGGGTTCCTGAGAGGCCCCGCACTGCAGCATTTGCTCAGCATCAAAGCAGCCTCCTCCATTATTCACCAGGCTAGCTCCCCATCACCCCCTCCCACCCCTCACCCGGCCACTCCTCCACAGGCTCCTGTTGCCTCTGGAACCTTGAAGATCAAACGATTCCCTCTTTCTAAGCCTGTTTCATTTTTAAATAGACTCACTTCCTTCTTCGGCTCCTAGTCCATCAGCAGGGACAGGGGCTCTTCCACTTGCAAGACCTGAAGCCTTGGATCCTTCTCCCACTCTGTCCATCCGTCAGATCTTCAGGTACACCCTTCAGATTTCAGTATCTTACTCCACCTCCCACTAGACCTGAGCCCCTCCTCTTCTTGCTCCCCACCCCCAACCTGCCTCTCAGCTAAGCAAGGTACAACGAACTTGTTCAAACCTTGGACAGGCATAAAACAAAAAGACACAAAACAAAATAAATCCTCCAAAATGGGCACGATGGCAAACTCCTGTTATCCCAGCACTCTGGAGGCAGAGGTAGGAGGATAACCACAGGTTCAAAGTCAGCCTGGCCTATATAACAAGTTCCAAGGTAACCAGAGCTACAAATGACTGTAAAAGCAAAACCAAATGAAAATCTTAGGCTCCCTGGGTGTAATACCTAAACCCCAGGCCCCTCCTGCCCTGACCCTAGTCGTCTCCTCCCTAGCTGTCCAGCACCCCTTTACTAACTCAACCTGCCCCTGGATGTTCCTGGAGCGTATTCTCACCTCAGGCCTTCCCTAGGAAGCTCACCTAAGTACCTACACAACGCTCCCAGCTTTCTTAGACACTACTCCCTGCCTCAATAAGGAGAGGCATGGTTAGTGTACACTGCTGGGATGCAGCAGAAGCAGAGATGTGTCTTACTGGTCTCTGTGACTCATTGCTGGGCACATTACAGCCACTCAGTACGTTTATCAGATAAATAAAACAGGTCATTAAAAATATCTTCCGCTGTAAAAATATCTCCCATGTTGTAAAAAGTAGGGGAAACAGCAAAAATGGAAGAAAATTAGTCATAGCACTTAGTCTACCAAGAATATTTTGGAATAGTGGTTGCCAATGTTTTGCTACAACTTATACAAGTCCACTAAACTGTCGCAGGCCATCTCCAAATATTATCATATTTCCTTTAATATTTGCTTGTATTCTTAATTATGTGTATATGTGTATTATGTGAGTGTGGGTGCTGGGAAGGCAGACACCCTGGAACTGGACTTACAGGCAGTTATGATACACCCAATATGAGTGCTAGAACCAAGTTCAGATCATCTGCAAGAGCGGCAAATGCTCTTCACCTCTAAGCCAGCTCTCCAGTGCTTGAGTATTCCTGTACATGACACACAGCAGGTCTTGGACTTATTTTTCAGACAAGGAGACGGAGGCCTGAGAAACAAAATGTAAACAGTGATTTTAATAATGGGCTGACGCTGGACATGGCCTTTGTGCTGGGCCCTTTTCTGTACTTGTGTTATGGTAACACCATGAGACGCATTTGTAAACAGCACTTTTAATGACTATGTAACATTTGCCAAGATGATATGCTTGTATTTCCCTAGCCAATCCCTTGCCGTTTAGAACTTGGGATATTTCCAGCTTATTACTATGAATAATTAATACTCTTAAATAGGAAGCTTTCCCCACATTCTGATTATTTCCTTCATCTACATTTCTAGAAAGAACTATCCCAGGGATTCGATTGCGTGATTTTCTTTTTTTAATGTCTCCTAGGGCTCATTGATAGGAGTTTCACTGAACACACTCAGACCCTGGGAACACTGTCCAGTATTAAAGAAAACAAAACCAACCAAACAACCAACCAAAACCAAAAAGAAGAAAATCGAAGCCCTATCTGATAACAAAACTGGACACAGCATCACTCACTTGAAAAGCCTGTAATTTAAGCACTGGGAACTAGAGACAAGAGGATGAGGGGTTCGAGCCCATTCATGGTCACTTGGTTCCAGGTTAGTCTGGGCTACATGGTCCCTGTTTCAAAATAAACTAATAACAAAAAATAAAAGGCTCCCAAGGCCTGTCACCAACTCCATGCTGTGACTTTGATGTTAACAAGTGTTGGAATGAAGGGGAGGGAACCCTGGGGACTTCTCAGGTTTTTTTCTGTGGTGTCTTTGTCCTGCTCGTGGACTAGAATAACTAACTGGTGTTTCTCCTGGCAGGTGAGGCCCTTGTTCATTATTGAAGTCTCAGCCCTCCATTGGCTGCAACCAGGGCTTTTTGTCCACTTCATTAATATTGCAGGCAGACTCTGAGGACCTAAATATTTGATCAGAGGGTGTGAGAGGCTGTCTGTGAGCTAGCTGTGTTCCCTCTTAGCTACGCTCAGGCTGCAAGCTTGAGGCCCGACTACCATCAGTTATTGTGGTCAGTTGTCTGTGGAAAGCAAATCACTATGGGGAACAGGTTAGAACAGTAATGATACAGATTACAGCAGCCCCAGGCTATATTCTTGGTATTCCACATCATCCAGCCTTTGGATGCCAAGACGTGGACCACTTGTCCTCAGCCACAGGGGATACTGAGTTCATTCATGCACTTGACTTCATTAAGCCACGTCTGAATACCAGCTCTATGCTGTGTATTCTGTAAAGATTACTTCAGTAGCACTTAGCAGCCGGCACATGTGTTTTAAACCGTTAACTCTTTGTGATAACCATTTGTTCTTAGTCATCTCAGTTCTATGAGGGAGGAAGTCTGATCATTGTTCCCATTTCACAGATGGGCAAACAGGCTCGCAGATTTAGCTAAGTAGTCTAGAGCTGGACTGTAGACTTTGGCCATTCATTTTGGACCTAGAACTGGATGTGGATACCATGTGCTGGGCCAGCTCTGAAGCTTCTGGGATTCTGTGCCTACCTATGCAGCCTGCTCTTATCCAAGGTCTCAGCACCTGCTCTCTACCTGGCTTCAGCCACAGCAAAGTGTAGGGAAGAAAACTTCCTGGGGCTAGTATATCTGCCTTGCCCTTTGCCTGAGGGGAAAAGATCCTGTTTCTAGTGAAAGAGGGACCTCATCCAAAGCTGGTATCCAGCCCCTTACCTGTCTAGGGTTTCAGGTCCTGAGTGACAAGGGCCTGGAGGGAAAATGGGCAGGAAGAATGGGAGTGACTGAGGGATAGTCTAGGGCCAAGACTGATGACAGAGAGTTCTCTCACAGGGACATCAATATAGGGTTGGCATCTCAAAATGAAATCCTCTAGAGCAGCCAATTCCCAGGCCCTGGTGAAGAATGAAGACCCTTGGGCTGTCAAGATGACTCAGCTCGTAAGCATGTTTGCCCTGCAAGACTGATGGCTTCAGCTCAATCCCTGAAACCCACACTTGCAAGAACACAGTTCTTGAAAGCTGTCATTTAACCTCACAAGTGCACTGTGATAGGCCCATGTGCACGTAATACACACAAACACACACTAAAACTTTCTAAAAAGGTATCAGCTGGGAGCAGGGACCCAGACTCACCTGTCTGCCTGAGGGGCACCTCTCCTCACTCTGGGCACCGTGGCTTTCTGACTGAAGAGTGTACGGCTGCCACCATTTCCTGCTGTCTCTGCGACACTAAGAGCTATGGCAAGTCCTAAGACTCTTAATCATTACCACTTCTAGAGGGATCATACACTGTGATAATAATGGAGGAGGCTACACAAAGACTTAGCCCAACGGTGCTTGTCACAGTGAGACAACAGCCGCACTCGACCCCCACGACGGGGGTCTGCACATGCGTGCCTGAGCACATGCGTGGCTGTTACCGGTTTGCCCTCCTCCCCAGTCCATTCATCACCCAGGCAGTTGTCCACCCCTCACACACACCAAACAGGACAGGCACCCCTCCTCCACCCCAGACCTTTCAAAATATCTGCCATCACAGTAACCTAGAAAGCAAACAAGTACTCTGCCACAGCCTCTCACCCAGAAGTATCTATTCCCTCTGTCACTTTTGTCCCCACCTCTCTCGGCCCCTGGTTGTCCCCAGATGGCCTTCTTTCCTGGTCTGCGGCTGAGGTGGCCTCCCCATTCAGCTTCCTCTACCTCAGCCCCCCTGTTTGAGTTTCTCAATATATTCTCTTACTACCTAAGTTACTGTTGATGACCCATTCAAAACTCTAAACCCCATGACAGGGCCTGCCTGTCTTGCTCCCTGCTAGACCAGCAGTGTGGCACTCATGCCCCAAACTGTGAAAGGAAGGGAGAACTGGAGGACAGGAAGAAAGGAGGGAAGGAGGAAGGGAAGAAGGAAGATAAGTAGTGAATAGACCTGGCAGGCTCTCTATGCCAGCCCTGAGCAGAGCTGGGGCTGCATCTGAGACCTTGCTGCTGCAGCACCTGGGCCTGTGTAGCAGGGCAGGTATCTTTGCCAGTTTTATAGGTGAGCCTCAGCAGAAGAAACTGGCGGCGCAGCCCAACCCCCTTCCCAGCCAGGTGAGGCTGCCCACCCTACTTGGCATTCCGGCCAGGATTCCTTTTCTCTCACACTTCCCATGATGCCAGAAGTGGGTTTGTGATAACATCCATATAAATTATTGAAGTGACTTCCTGGGAGGCTGAGATGAAACCCCAGGCTAATTGTGGTGGGGAATGAGGAAGTGATGCTCCTGCACCTTTGAGGTGCTACCTCCCAATCTCCTCCCCACAGGCCTCAGCAGGGAGTGGAGGGGAATCTCTATGACTTACACCCGGTGATATGGCTCAGGTCAGCTGCTCCTGACCCCGACTGGAAGAAGAGCTCACTGAGGAAGGCCTCAGGACTTTGTGAACAGCAGGGAATCCCATTCTGGAAGCCTGTCAAGCTCTGGCAACAACCACGTCCCTAAAAATTGAGGCAGGGATCTGGGATTGGGGTAGAGGGAGGGTTGGGGGCACCCTGTGGAGAATGGAGGACCCCAGGAGGGGTGTAACTGCTGCCTGAAGCAACACTAGGGGCAAATGAAGAAAAAGCCTGGGTGTTCTGGGGGCCAGGGCCTTGTGTGTGGCAGCAGAGCAGGTGAGGTGTCTCTAAGGCCCAGTGAGTTCCCAGCAGCTCCTGCCACCTCTGCTTTTGGCAATCCCTGGTCTAGGATGAAGCATAGCTCTGAAGCCACGTGAGTCCTCTGGTCTCTGGAAAGGTGGGAACCTTGGCACACCCATCTGAAGCTCAGTAAGCACACAGTCCCTACCCAGTAAACACTGCTGAGGGAATTTCCTTTGGCCTTTCTCTCACGATTCCTCAGAGGTATCCGCCCCTCACAAGCAAGATTTCCTAAGAAGTGTTTGAAATCTAAGTGTCTAGTGACAGTGTGTGCTCTGGTCTACACTGCACACCTCCCTACCAGAACAGAGCCCTGCTTGCAAGATTATGTTCCTGCTCCCACAATCGCAAGCAGCTGCAACACTTGCTGGCACCAAGGCTCCTTTTGTGTAACCATTTAAGTAGCAGAATAGCCACCAGCTGGGAGGGTGGGCAGGACCCAGTGACCTTGGGTAGGAATGAGGGTGGGAGGGGGTATTGTTAGCTGGGGAATGGGTGGCTGAGACTTATATTTCTTTCAAAAAGTGCCAAAGACAAGTGGGTACCTAATTGGGTGGGCTCTATTCATCCTTTAAACGTGAGATCTTTGGGAGACAATAGGAAGCAAATGGTTTAAGCCAAGTAGGTGAAGGCCTGGCTTCTGTAGAACAGTTCCATGGCCCTGGATGGGTGCCCTGGCCTCTCTGAGCCACCACTTCGTAATCTGGAGCTTTAAATCTGAAGCATCTGCTAGCAGCCAGGCTTTGTACGCCTGACTACAGCCTTAGAGCTGCCACCTGGGCTCCAAATAGGAAGTGAATGTGGGTCCCACAGGTCCTTGTGGAAGAGAGCCCTAACACTGGGTGCTGTGCAAACTGAAGACATAAAGGAGCCGGGCATGAAGCTGAGATGTATTCTGTCGTAGGAAACTACTTTTTTCCTAGGCCTTAGTTGTCCCACTGTCAGTGAAGATCAGAGTCCCTGCTCTGCCCTTCCCCACCCCAGTGGGACATAGGTGAAGTAGTTGTGGCTAACACTTAATGGAGTCCCAGGGTCTCTTTTAGTCCATGTGGCATCCTGTGGTGCCGGGGTTGTTCCAATGAAGAAATGAGGACCCAGGCTATCAGAGCTGACCTGGCCACCTTTAGATCCGTCACTGGAGGTTCCAGCCGAGGCTGCAGAGACTGGAGGTGGCCAGGCTTCCTGGACAAGGAAGCTCTGTTCATGTCACAAAGTAGACTAGGAGAAGTTGAACCCCAGGACAAGCCTGTGGGTGGGACAGTGGGAGGAGGAGAGGCCACTGGGAGCAGGGTTAGGGTCTGAACAGACAGTGGCAGTGGCAAGCCTTTGTCCGCAGCTAAGGGCAGGCCTACATCACATCGCTGCTTTCTGTTTCCCCAGGTGCGATCGGAAGGTGAAATGTGGGAGTCTAGCTGCATAGAAAACTCGATGGGAACCCCTTGGCTTCCAGCTGAAAGATCAAAAGAGGGGAGCAATGAGCCCACAAAATCTGCTGTGGGTCAGGTCACGAGATTCTGCCACATTTACTCCCCATGCCATCTGCTTTGTGGAATGGTTATGATTGTTCATTTACAGAAGAGAAGCTGAAAACGAAAGGGCCTAGGGGAAAAATATCATTAGTCTGTGGCTCAAGAACATTCAGAAGAAAAAGAAAGAAATGCATCTACTGAACATGTACAGATCTGCCCTTGCCGTTATCCCTCATCTGATCCATAGAACAATTATTTACATCCTGTTATGTTGCCTGAGTAATCGAGACTTAAAGGATGCTGGGTGGCTGTGTATAGGTGAAAGGAACCGCTACACCATTGTCTTAGTTAGGGCTTCTAGTATATGATACAACACTGCCCAAAAGCATCTTGGGGAGAAAAGCCTTTGCTCCAGCTTACAGTTTCCACAGCACTGTCCGTCCCTGAGGGATGTCACAGGAGGAACCTGGAGTCAGGAGCTGATGCAGAGGCCATGGAGGAGTGCTGCTTACTGGCTTGCTCCTCCTGCCTTGCTCAGACTGTTTTCTTACACACCCTGGCACCACTAGCCCAGAGACGGCACCACCCACAGTGAGCTGGGCCCTCCCCCATCAATCATCAATCAAGAAAATGTACCACAGGACAGCTGGTGGGAACATTTTTCTCCGTTGATGTTACCTCTTCCCAAGCAACTCTGGCTTGTGTCAAGCTGACATAGAACTCACCAGCACAGCCACTTTAGATGCAAGTCTAACTATAGTATTTATTACTAATAAATAAGAAGACAAAGCATTCTAGGCCTGGGAACATCTGGACATAAGGCAGAGATGGTTAGGGCAGTGCTTGGGAAATTGTAAGTGGTCCCTAGAGCCTGGACCACGGTCTGAAGCACAGTGGGAAGTAAGGGAGGGCAGGTAGCCCTGTGGGGTCCCAAGGAAACAAATAAGGGGCCATGAGGCCAGTGAACAGGGCCCCGTGCAATGATCGGGCAGGGCCCCGTGCAATGATCCGGCAGGGTGTGAACCAACACCAGCTTTTCAAGGACTCACACTTGAGCATTTAGCACACCTGGGCCTAGGTCCTGGCTCTCCTATTCCCAGTGGGTAGACCTGGGAAGTTGTGTGCTGAACTAAAATCCAGCTGCCCCATCTGTTTTGCAAAGTGAAGATAACCCATGCTACCTCACGCATGGGGCTATGTGGATAGCACACGGCTTGCCTTTAACCCACTGACCTTAGAGGAGTGGTGTTCCTATCCCAGTTCCCCAGAGGCCGATCATAGCCAGGAGTAAAGATCCAAGCATTTCCATCCGCGATGGGATAGCAGACAAGCTCTGTCAGACTGTCTGTATTCCAGTTTCCTCCTGCTAATTCTGCTTCCTTCCCACTTTTCCCCAGGTATGACCCTTAATATGTATCTTCCACATGAAAGTCCATCTCAAGGTCTGCGGCAGACAACCCAACCTGTGACAAGGACCCCTGCTTCCAGCCACACAGCCGTCCCAAGATGGTCCTCATGAACAGATCCTCCCATGGCCAGTACTCTAGTTTCTACCCCAAGGAGGACAAAGGCTCAGCCCACTGGAAAGCAGCAGCCTGCGAGGTGAGCGTGGACAGCCTTTTGAGATGCCTTACTTGGAAAGATGGTCTGTCTCCCATTTATATAAGACAACACAGCTCATTGGACTTAGGGACCGTAAGTGAGAGACATTCTCATGGAGAAGGCAGAAGACTGGAGTGATGGGGCCATGAGCCAAAGAAGCTGGCAACTACCCCAAACTGGAAGAATCAAAGAAGGCATCTCTGCCCCAAGTCCCTGGAGGGAGCCAGACCCCACAGCCCCTCCATCGTGGTGTCTGGCCCACGCCCTACAACAGTATGCTCCTGTCGTTTCAAGTTATGCAGCTTGTGGAGGCTTACATCAACAGCCATGGGAGCTCACGCCACCTCCAATACCACCGGACTCCTTCAGAAGCTCACTTCCCAAGGCCCCAGACACTGCACAGTGATGCCTGCCTGAGGAGGACGAGTTCAGAGGAGCCCTTTCCTTTGGGTTTTGACCTTGAATAGGAGGTGTTAGGAGGGCAGGGAGGATCAGGCCAAGGGGAAGATCATGGCTTACAAGAGCCTTGGGGAGAAGCTTTGTAGATATGATGAGCGTACAGGACGGGGTTCTAGTGGAGGCGAAGAAGATACAAGTGGACGGGGTCAGGGCAGATCGGACGCCACTGGGGTCAGATCAGAGGTCATGGTGGGGCAGATCAGAGGCCACTGGATACCAGAAAGAGGTTTCTCCTCAACTGGTGTTTTTTAAATTTTATTTTGTGGCTGTTGCTGCTGTTCTGTGGGGGGGTTCGTTGTGTTTTTGGTGGTGGTGGTGGTGGTGTTTTTTGCTTTCTATCATAGAGCTGTTTTAAATTTCCAGAAAATTCAAGAAGGTAGTATACGTGATTTTCAACTTAAAATAGAACCATGCCATGATAAACCCATCATTATACTGAGAGCTTTGTTAAATTAAAAATTTATTGACTGCCCAGGACGTCCTGGTACAACCCTGCCCACCTTCTACAGGCTCAGAATGCTCACATTAGCCATCTCCTGGGTAAAATCCTCTACCACACAGCCCAGTTATGGCAGAGTACTGAGTGGTTTCTGTAACTTAGGAGTACTGTACTGCAGGTTAATGGCTGTACAGACACAGGGGACTCAAGTGGGTTTTGTGTGGGTGTGATTAGATGCCAAAACCCCCTCACAGTCTAAGGCTGGTGGTGTGCATGGCTTTCTTTGGTGGCCTGGCATTAACAATAGATTGCACTCCTGTCTCCAAAGGCATGATGCAGGACTTCCACTAAGTGTATCTTTCGCTCACCCCACTGTAAAGCTGTATAATAGTCAGCTAAACTGAACAGTTCAGGAGGCCTGTGTCCGGCCCTCACTCCCCAGCAGCCCTTTTGGCATCTGACCTTGGCTTGGGGACATTTGCTACAACTAATGAACCCCTGTTGACACATTATTGACTAAAGTCAATGCCTCATTCAGGCTGTGTTAGTTTGTAATCTAAAATCCTTTCTCTGGCATTCAGTCAGGGCTGCTACATTCTGTGGAGCCATAGCATTACCTTAGGCTGCTCTCTGGTCTTGACAACCCTCAGACAGGTCTGGTCTTGGATTGCTTTGACAGATATGAGCCCGTGGCTGGTTTTTGTGGAATGTTCATTTGCTGGAAGGACCCCTGCTTTTATGAGCAGTGTTAGGAAGGAGACCACAGAGGCAAAGAGACATTTTTAGAATTTATTTATTATTATTATTTTTTAAAGATAAGGTCTCATTATGTAGTCCCAGCTGGCCTAAAACTCACTATGTAGACCAGGCTGGCTTCAAACTCACAGAGCTTCTCTGGCCTCTGCCTCCACACCAGGCAAGAGTAATTCCTTTGTTTGTCTGTTTGTTTGTTTGTTTGTTTGATTAATTGATTGGTTGATTGGTTTGGTTTGGAGACAGGGTTTCTCTGTGTAGTTCTGCCTGTCCTGGGACTCACTCTGTAGATCAGCCTGGCCTTGAACTCCTGAGTACTTCTCTACCTGCCTCTACCTCCAGAGTGCCAGGATCAAAGGTTGTGCCACCATGGCTGGCTACATAAGTCATTCTTTTTTTTTTAAAGATTTATTTATTTATTTTCTGTATGTGAGTACACTGTAGCTGTCTTTGGGCACACCAGAAGAGGGCATCGGATCCCATTACAGATGGTTGTACCATGTGGTTGCTGGGAATTGAACTCAGGACCTCTGGAAGAGCAGTTGGTGCTCTTAACCACTGAGCCAAATCTCCAGCCCCATAAGTCATTCTTATGGTAGCACTTCCAGTGCTCAGGGTCCCCACCTTTTCATGACAAGGGTGTCCTGTCACTGTGACTTGTCACTGATCTTGATCCAGTGTTTGGGTGTTTAGAATGGCGTTTATTGAGTTTCTTTGAGGTTACAGTGTGGGTCCCTTCCCACCATGCACTCTCTTCTGTCTTCTCTTGAGAAATTGCTTGTGTGGTGGGCACTTGATGACAGGAGACAACATGCCGCTCTTTAAACTGAAATTAGCTTGGTGGGTCTTTTTTTCTAAAATCCAGTACCAACAAGTATGGGCAGACACCCTGTGTTCTTCCTGATGGAGATATAGAACCACATTTAGGGGAACAACTTGACACATTCATCAGATGCTAATGCACAAGCCCTTTGACCCAGCAAGTCACTCTCCCATTCCCAGGCATAGTGATACCCAAGCAAGGACACCTTTGGCAACCCCATGGGAAGTCACCAAAAGTGAATCAACAGAACATTGTTCATTGGTAGGACAGCAGGGCAGAAAACAGTAGCAGAGTCATATCACAAAGTACTAAGCAACCACCCCATTCCTGTGACTAAATCTGAGGGAGCCAAGTTAGCATGGTTCAGAGAAAACCTGCTCATCTGTGGTTACTGAAGTTCAGTGTCAAAGTCATAGAATCTGCCTAGGAGCCAATGGATGAGCAGACCAAGACATCCCACACCTCGCAGGTCAGAGTATTATTCATCCATTAAAAAGGTGAAATTATGTCATTTACATGAAAATGAATGGATCTGGAGATTATAATAAATGAAACAAGCCAAACTCAGAAAGACACATTCAAATAGACACAGAGACAGAGACAGATAGACAGACAGACACACACACACACAAACACACGGTTTCTCTGTGTAGCCCTGGCTCTCCTGGAATTCACTCTGTGGACCAGGCTGGCCTTGAACTCACAGAGATCCACCAAGTGCTGGGATTAAAGGCCTGTGCCACCACCACCTGGCTCTAGAGCTTGTTCATTCTAGGTGTGAAGTGTAAGGCGGATTATTTTGGGGGAAAGGAAAGCAATGGGGATGGGGAAGGGCATAATGAGGGCCAATGGGGGATGAGTGCGATTGAAGCCCATTGCATATGGGCTCAAGAAGGCTGCACCAAACACTAACAGTACAATGATATATGCTAACAAGACTGAGAGATGAGACTGTAAAGCTATCTACGTGGACAGCTGAGCTTCTGAAAGAAGTATACAGGCACTGATGGGCCTCTTGATATGACTGAGACACATGGATCCATGCATGCACAGAAAGCATGTGACAGGACCCGCAGTAACTGTTACCTGTGGTGGCTCCAAGGTGGGAGCAGAGGAAGACAGCGCTTTCCACTTTTCCCTGTACAGCTTTTGACATTTTGCACAATAAGCAAGTATTGCTTTTGTGATGAAGCGTTTTAAATATTCATGATGCCCTGAAGATCTGCATTTGAAGGAAGCACTGCTGGTGAGATGTGAGCTGGGAAAGCAAGGTGAACAGCAGACCAGGAAGGAGACCTCAGTGTCCTGTGACAAACAGAGAGACAGGGCAGGGCACTACTTAGGAGGCGGCATTGAAAGGACTGATGAGATTTTGCTGGAAAGAAGCACAAGGCATTGCTCCATCGTGTGTGTGTGTGTGTGTGTGTGTGTGTGTGTGACATCAGAGGAGAGTGACAAAGGAGCTGCTCACAGCCAAGGGAAGCCAAGAAGGGACAATCTGGTTATGAGGCTCTCGGGCCAGCCATATACAGAACTATACAGAACTGCCACCATCCCAGATGACAGAGGGACCAGCCGGTAGGGAGGGGCCTAGGCAGCCAATATGCAATCCAATCCTGATGTTTCCCTGACTCCAGATGGAGGTTCACTCTTCCCATAGGTCAATCCTAGCTAGAAGCCAGAGGACAGCTCATTCAGGGCAGCCTCCTGGGTGATAGGGTCTGAGGGACTGTGTGGCGAGAGGAGACCTACAGAGAGAGAGAGAGAGAGAGAGAGAGAACGCTTCTAAGTTAGCATCCAGACTTCTGTTCTAGTGCCTGATAGGCAGTTTCCTTTGGTAGAGGTGATCCCAGGAGAGGAGCAGGTCTGTGTGAGGGCAAAGAATTCTTGAGGGTTCAGAAAGGTCCACTTGCTAACAGACCTAAAGTCTTCTGGGAGAGGTGTTGAGACTGAGCTAGAGCTTGGAGTGGGTTCTCAACCAGTGGGTCTTGACCCTGTTTGGGACTTTGAATGATCCTTTCGTAGGGGTCTCATATCAGATATCCTGCATATCCGATTTTTATTTTCCAGTTCATAACAGTAGCATTTAAAATAATTTTATGGTTGGGGTCACCACAACATGAGGAACCGTACTAAGATGTCACAGCATTGGGAGGCTTGAGGACCGCTAGCGTAGAGCCTTTGAAGAGTTTGCTTTCTGTGAGAAATCTGTGTGAGAAGCAGGGCAAGGCACTGAGCATCCTCAGCAGGATGGAGGCTCAGGACCATACAAACAGGCATGTGCAGAGACGGCCTGACCATGCTGGCTACATTTCACGAGATTCTACACTGTCAGCTCCAAGGAAACTCAAAAATCTGAGGAGGGAGGAGGAACAAAAAGTTAGCTCCCATGCCAACCCCCCTACCCTACCCTGAGTCTTAAATCTTAACATCTAACTGCGCCCTTCACTGATTGAAGTGGAAACAGCCTTTGAGTTGGGGAGGGACCCACCTAGGGCCACACTGTGCCTGAAGTAAGCCTAGCTCCCCAAGCCTGCCCCGTGGGGTCTGTGTATGACAGCCTTCCCAGAGCTCAGAGAAGGCTGGTGGTGAGATAGTGCCCAGAGTATGGGGCACTGATCGCCTGAGTTCAATCCCTGGAGCTATGTGATAAAATGGAGAAAATCTATTCCAAAAAGTTATCCTCTGATCTGCACACATGCACCATGGTGTGTGTGTGCAAACAGGATGAATTGAGTTTGGATCCCAACACCCACTTGAAACGCCCAGTATGGCCAGACAGCCCAGCTGGAAAAAACTTAGAATCAAAGTTCAATGGGAAACCCTGTATCAAGGGACCGAGACACAGGACTATAGAGGAAGATATCAAATGACTTCCTCTGGCCTCCACATCTGCAGCATGAGCACACAGAAGCAAATAAAGCACATGCCAAGAAGAGGAGGAGGAAGGAACAACTGTAAACTTTAAGCTTTCTTTAAACTACAGCCTGGGCTTGTGAGATGACTCATCATCACAAATTAAAGGCATGTGCTGCCAAACCTGACAGCCTAAGTTTGATCCCTGGGATTCATACGCTAGGAAGACAAAAGTGACTATAAAAAGTTGTCCCCTGACCTCTGCACACACACAAGTACACTCTCACACAAATGAGTAAATGTAAGTCCATACCTGCAATAGAGAGAGGCTGAGCTACACCTGCCATTAGCTGAATCCTAAGCACCTTATGCTTCTAGAAGCAACACCCACCATTTCTACCCACATTTCCTTGGCTAGAATTCTCTCATATGACTAAGGCAGCCTAGGATACGTGGCCAATCTGCATGCTTAAGAAACAAAGGTAGCTTAAGCCCTCTGCCATGGGAAAACCAACAGCTTCTTCAACAGCCAAAGAAGGCCTGGGAGATCCCTCAGTGAATAAAGCAAGACTTTAAGGTCAGATCCCTACCACCCATGTGAATTCCAGGTGGCCATGGTGGTCCATCTGTAATCCTGGTGTCTTGGAGGTGGGGACGGGATCCTCAGGGCAATTTGTAACAGCATAGTGAACCACAATCAACTGGGATTGTTTCAGAAGGGCAAGGATGGCTTTACATTTGGTAATTAATGCAATTCCCTATTTATAAAGAGAGGAGAAAACCTACGATTCCTTCTGAAGATGTAGAAAAATCACCTGAGAAAAACTGAAAACATATTCATGATAAAACTAAAAGGAAACTAGAAGTGGATTGGCCCCTTTCTCAGTGTAGTAAGAAACAGCTACAAAAGGCCTGCAGCCAATTCTATGCACTTCAATAATGGATCAGGGATGTCCGTTCTCACCATTTCTATTTTATACTGAAATGGAAATTCTAGTGCAATTAGAAGGCAAGAAAAATAATATAGTGTAGTAAAAAATAAGTTAAAATGCTGAGATTTACAAATGACATTGTTTCAGTAGAAAGCTCTGTAGAACCTACAAGTGTTCACTTGAATTAGTGAGTAAATTCGGTCACAGACTATGAGGGGAGTTTATGAAAGTCAACTGTGCTTTTCTGGGGTAGAAAAGAAAAATTTTAAATGAAAAATTGAAATGCCACACCGTTATCAGAGAACAGAATACTAAAAATATATCTACAATGGATCTGTGTATCTAAAAACTACAGACTATGGCTAACAGACATTAACCATCTATGCAATTGTAATCATGTACGATGTGTTGGAACATGCAATCAGGGTGTCTGTGTTTCCCAAAATGACCCAGGTCCCAGGGCTTCAACACAACCCCAGCAGGAGCTGACGAGATGATGGCTCAGTGGATGAGGATGCTTTCTGCTAAGTCTGAAGACCTGCATTTGATCCCTGGAACCCTTAAGGTGAAGGAAGCGAACTAATATCCCCAAGTTGACCTCTGATGTCTATATTAATGCTTTAGTGCACATCCCTGCACACACACACACACACACATTAAATTAACCAGAAGTTAATCCCAGAAGGTTTTCTGAAGAAGTAGACAAGAAGCAGGAGGATCAAGTTCAAGGTCAGCCTGGGCTACATGAGGAGATGGTCTCAAAAATGAAAATAAAAACAAAAATAAAACCTCTATGATTTATGAGAACTTGAGAGTCTGTGGCAGCTAAAACAATCTTCAGCTAAGAACGAGCCTGAGGAACTGGAACTGACGACTAGACAGTGTGGTCTGAAAGCAGAAGGGTAGCAAACAAAGAGAAAGAACAGGTTCACACCAGAAACCCACTTGTGGTCAAATGAGTTTCAACCAAGACCCCTCATTGGGAGTGACCGTTTTAGATAAACACGGTGAAACAATTAGCTCTCTATACGAGGAAATTTTAAATCTAGCCCTTACCTCCCTCCAAACACAAATGGTGAGTTGGTACAGATCATGAACCTAAATGAAAACCCACAATCATAAAGATTCTTTTAAAAAATATTTTTGCTAAAACTCTATTCCTGGGGTAAGGGGTACATAAATAATGTCTACCCCTCAACCTAAGGTTCCAATGATAAACCAAGGCATAATTCTACCAAAGTTCAGTCTGGGGAACCAGTGAGCCGTTGGCTTCCTTACAGAGCATAAGTGAGGTTACTCACAGGGTTATCGAGTGCTCCTCCCCCAAAAGGCCCCTGGAAAGTCTTCACGGCACATATCAGGGCTGTTCCACCCCCGAATAGATCAAGCCTCCTCTATTATCTTTCCTGGCGTATATATCCCAGACCCTCTCCCAGGTCATGTGCAACTAAGGCAGAGTTGCACTCACCCAGGTGGTAGGAAGTGTCTAGAAATTTGGGTGAGGGTCTTATGACTCACCTCACCCTTCCATGGAGGGCTATAAACAGTCACAAGGCCAGATGGGGTGACCTTTTTTTGAAAAGGGATACATCTGAACCCCCAACACCTCAGAGGATAGTCGAGCACAACAGAATGTTTTGGGGGGCTTTGAGGTACGCAAGGATTTCTTTGCACATGAAATAACCATAGGAGAGAACAGTGTCTCAGGTCCACTAGTGATGGCTTGGCTCCCCAGAGGCGCACCAATTTGAACAGCCATTCACACAGCAAACTACCTTCCCCAGCCGGATGTAAGGTTTGGTCTGAGAAATTGAAAGCACTTTAGAGTTTATTGAGTCCAGCCTCCTGCTCAGAGTAGAAATGGCCAGTGTAATCGTTCTCACAGTGTTTCATCTGGTTTCCGCTTCAACTCCTAAATTCTTTCTGGCATCTTGTGAGTTCCTGTCACCTGAAGATACAGAAAGCCATGCGATGATGCCCAGACTGCTGATCAGAGAGAAGAGGTGGGCCACCCTTTTATTCCACCTGATTGTGCGGATGAACACTTGTTTGAATTACTCGAGAAACACAGACTCTAGTATCAGAAAAACAGTTTTGTTTTGGGCTTCACTGGGACCATGGCAGGTGCAGAGTAATGAGGGAATAAACGACTATCCAATGGGCCATCATAGGTATGTCTAGCATTTATCTGCACACTCCTTTATTTGTGTATATGTGTGCACTCATGTGAGTTCCTGTGTGTGTATAAATGCTGGTGCACGTGTCACAGGTGTCAGTCCTTATCCTTGAGAAAGGGACTCTGTTTCTGCTGCACAGGTCAGGCTCCCGGCCATCTTCCAGGATGCTGCACAGGCCAGGCTGGCAGCCATCTTCCAGGATGCTGCTCCCTTTTGCTTCTCACCTTCCCAGAGGAGTGTTGGGATCACAGTGGCTTTTGCATACGCCCTGGGGATTTGAACTCAGTCCTCATAGTAAGCACATATGCATGCTGAGCCATCTCCCCAGCTCTGACTTATATATTTTAA
This sequence comes from Rhynchomys soricoides, assembly GCA_019843965.1. NCBI lineage: Eukaryota > Metazoa > Chordata > Mammalia > Rodentia > Muridae > Rhynchomys > Rhynchomys soricoides. Next base: position 1,027,736 of record JADRCH010000114.1, read on the forward strand.
TAAACCCTTTCTATATCTTAAAAGATTTCTTGCCTCTAGACTAGAAAATGCAACCTATCATTAAAGGTTCATTTCCAGGAAGTGAGGGGAGAAACCAGGATACACAGCATGCATATATGAAATTACCAAAGAATAAGACACACTTTTTTTAAAAAAAAAGTTTTACTCCCTCCCTTTTAAAAAAAACATAGTTTCATGTGGCCCGGGTTGGTTGAGAGAGCGCGGGCTATGTTGCTTAGGATGGCAGTGAACTACTGATCCTTCCACCTCTGCCTCCAAGAGTTGGATTACAGGAGAGTGTCCTGAGCCTGACAGGCATTTTTGCCTCCTCCAGGAAAAAAAATGTCTGAGCAGAAGAGTGAAGAGCAGCAATCTCTCTTCATGTGACATAAGCACCTCACATCGCTATTATTTTTATTGACATTATGCAAGTGAGACTCTTTTAAAGACCTCATTGAGGAGATGAATAGGCAGGCTCCAGGTTGGTAGGAAGTACAAATCAGGAATGTATCTAGGAATATAAGAATGCCTACAATTCTATTCTTTCCTTAAAAGACCATCAGATTTTAAAATAGGCCCCAGATTTGAGCAGACACTTGCCTAGGGAAGTGTGCAAATGGCCACAGAATTATGAAGTCCATGCCACAGAGCTGTTAGTCATCCTCTAGTCACAATGAAGCCACACGTATCAGAACAGTTAGAAACAACAGGACTGGAAATACCAAATACAAGCTGGGAGTGCTGGCCTTGATCTCAGCCCTCGTGTGGCCGGGGCAGGCAGATCTCTTGAGTTTGAGCCTGGTCTACATTGTGACCACCAGCACAGCCAAAATACTGCAGAGCAGTGGTTCTCAACCTGGGGGTGGACCGTTCCACAGGGGTGGCCTAAGACCATTGGAAAACACAGATCTGTATATTACAATTCATAACAGTAGCAAAATTACAGTTATGAAGTAGCAATGAAAATGATCTTATGGTTGGTGTCACCACATCCTGAGGAACTGGATTGAAGGGTCACAGCCCCAGGAAGGTTGAGAACCACTGCTGTAGAGACCCTCAAAAAAGGGAAATACCAAATATTAGCGAAGTATAAGTAAATTTCTTACACATTTTTAATGGAATATAAACCCATACAACTATTTTTGGTTTTGTTTTATTTTGTTTCTAGACAGGGTTTCTCTGTGTAACAGCCCTGGCAGTCCTGGAATTCGATTTGTAGGCCAGGCTGGCCTCAAACTCACAGAGGTCCACCTGCCTCTGCCTCCCTAATGCTGGGATTAAAGGTGTGCTCAGATATTATTTTCTGTTGTTGGTTTTTGTTTTGTTTTGTTTTGTTTTTTTATAATCTGATGACTCTTGGTTCTAATTCTAGCGTATAGGGTTGAACTCGGGGTCTTAGGATACACGGTAAGCCCTGCCTCTTCTATATTCTCAGCTCTGAGAATCTCTTATAAAACTACACCCACCTACCCTAGACTAGCAATCTCACCCATGAGAAACAAAGAGGCGAATACCTGTTAGAGGGTTTGTATACAAATACTGACAATTGTTTTCCTAGGTGGAGTCAGTTGGAGTGTTTGCAGACAGGAGATGAGCTAGGCAAATTGTAGAGTGTACCTACTATGTAACTCTGAAGTGATCACAAGAATAAATTCTTGATACTGACCTGGGCAGAGCTCTATTAGAAGAAGCAAAACATATATAAAAGGGGGAAAGCCTCTAGGCTGCTGCCCATGAGGTGGTTGAGAGGAGCCCAGCAGGGGAGGGATGAATATGTTCTGCATGCTGAGCTGAAAAGTGACAGGGCCATCTAACTGCCCACCTTACCACACTGAACACTTAGACATACATGCATTTAGCATACATGCAATAACGCATGTTATTCCAAAATAAACAAAAAGGACTAGCTGGAACAGTGCTTACAAATGATGAATTCAGAATTAGGCAGAACACAGACGACAATGAGTTTTGCTGCCAATGAGTAGCTGAGTGGATTGTTTAATAATGACAAGAAGAATGGGAAGGGCAAATCAGGGACCAGTGGGCTGGCTCAGTGCATGAAGGTGCTCGTTAACAGACAGTTCAAATGTGATGACCAGTGTTCGATCCCCAAGTCTCCTGTCAAGGTGGAAGGAGAGAACCAACTCCATAAAGCTGACCTTTCATTTTCACACACGCTGACACACCCCATTCTGTGTGCTCATGCACACACACTCTCACACACACACACACACACTCACACACACACTCACACACATGCACAAATCTAGACAGGACCTGCATGTCACTTTTTGCACCAACATTAATTTTGGGTAGACCAGGAATTTAAAAGTACTAAATGAACCCCTTGGGCGCTGAGGCAAATGTGGGTAATTAATTCCATTGCCATAAGTGCAGGACAGAGAGCCCTTTCTCAAAACACCTTAAACCCAGCTGACAAGATGGTTGTGGGCCTGAGCTCTGTCTCAGCACCTAAGTAAACGTGTAAAAAGGGAAGTGATCTCACACAGCTGTCCTCTGGCATGTGTACACTCCCCTGCACTGTACATACACATAATAGTTTTTAAATGACACAAACCAGGAACCATAAAGGAATAGACACACACTAAAATCAACTACATGAGCAAGGGGTGGGGTTGAATAAATAAATGAACAAATGAGTATGTAAAAAGTGATTACTTTTTTTTTTTTCAAGATTAGTAACCCAAGAGATGAGTGGGCACAGGACATGGACAGATGGCTTGCAGAAAATACATGCAAATGGCTTGTAAACACACAAAAAGATGTCCACGCTCAATTACAGAAAAAGAAAGGCCACCAAGAACACGTTACAGTTGCCCTGATTAGATGGCTCAGATTTCGGTGCTTGGCTATCTCCCATGCTGGGCAAAGCAGACTGCTCTCTCCCGCCTTGTTGATGGGAATATAAATTGATGGACTCTCGGTGAAGACAATCCAGCCATATCTATCAAATATAAAATTGCCCTCACCCCGTGACCCAGGCATTCAGCTTCTAGAAATTAATTCAACAGATACATTCTACATGTCCAGAAAGACAAACGACAGAGGTTCCCCGAGTAGCCTTGTTCAAGGTGGCAGCTAACGTTAGGCCACAAAGAGAAGGCTAGTTAAATGAATGGCCCTGTCTAATGGTAATGGGATTCCTCGAGATTGCCAGATGTACAATGAAGTGGTTTAGGGAGATCCCTAAGAACTCACACTAGAAACAGATACCTGGATTCTTCCTGGGGTGACTATATTGTTTGTGGTAGCCCACTGACTTCCTTTCTTCCACTGAGATAGCTCCCAAATGGGATTGTCATGATAATAACAGCAACAGCAGTAGTTATAGTAATAGTAATGCCAACCTCAAGACAGCCGATTTTAACAGTCAGTCTTTTAACCCTTTAAAGACAGGGTCTCTCTACAGAGGCCCAGCTGCCCTACAACTTGCTATGTAGCCCAGGCTGGCCTTGAATTCACAGAAATCTGTGTAACTCTGCCTCCAGAGTGCTTGGATTAAAGGCTTGCACCAACCCACTCCAGGCCTAGACAATTATTTTTATTTATTTATTTGTATGTATATGGATGTTTTATGTGTCTGGCAGTGCCTGAGGCCACCAGAAGAGGGCATCAGATTCTCTAGAATCAGAATTCTGGATGGCTATAGACTACCATATGGGCACTGGGAATTGAACCTTGGTCCGCTGGAAGCTCAGACAGTGGTCTTAACTCCTGAGCCATCTCTCCTGCACCAAAGCTGAGGATTAAATGAGCAAATACACTTCAAGCATTTAGCTCAGTGCACTGAGAAGGTTAGAACTTCTCAAGAGGTCACTTACCTCTAAAGATCTCCAAAATATATTAAGTACAAAAAGTCAAAAACAAAACAAAACAACAACAACAACAAAAAAAACCAACAACAACAACAAGATCTGGTTCCAGTTGCAAAAAGCCAGGGTATTGGAATGTCACACTGTGCCCAGTAAATAGATTGACCACTTATGGAGTCGATAAACCTAATGAAATAGGTCAGAGCTATGCCTGTGTGCTTGCACATCCATACACTGTCCTACAAGGTTGTTCAAGTAACTACAAATTATCTGTCATGGTGTGCATTTGTGATTGCAGCACTGGGGAAGCTGAGGCAGGGAAATCATAAGTTCAAGACCAGCCTGGGTTACATAAAGGTCCCAAAACAAACAACAATGACAAAAATTCCTACAAATTATATCTGAGGCGTGACCAGGGATGGCAGCAACTTTTGTGCAGTTAAACATACTTTTTTGCAAAGTTTATGTACTAGCTAATCCAAAAATTTTAAAGTATATTTTGAAAAGAATTTCTTGATGATGATGGAGCCATTCTGTTTCCTGATCATTATGATAGCGACACAAATGTAATTTTATATTTATTTGTATGTGTATGTGGGGTATGTATGTGTGTGTGTGTGTGTGTGTGTGTGTGCTTGCATGCATGTGTGTACATGGATATGAGGATGCTATGTGTGTACACACCCACATGGAGGCCAAAGGTCAACCTCACTCTCTACCTTGTGTATTTGGCAGGTTCTCTCCCTTGAGCCCAGAGCTCATTGATTGGTTAGTCTAGCTAGGCAGCTTGCTTTAAGGACCCATCATCCCTACCTCCCATGTGCGGAGATGCAAGAGGGGCTGCCACACCTGCCCAGCATTTGCATGGGTTTCAGAGAAGCCTCGGGACAAGGAGACCAGGGGGAATGGTGGCTGTATCAGGGAGAGGGATAAGGGTGGGTGCAGGGATGGAAGGGAGGACCCAGTGAGGCATGGTGGGTGGGGAAGGAGGATTAAAAACATCATGGGGGATGCAGGAGTGGTGACCTAGAACAGCTTGGGGTATATGTGAGGGAGGACCTGGCATGGGGTGGGGATGTGGGAGGGAGGACATCAAGGTATGGAGGATGCATGCACTGTTTTCTTTCTCAAGGCATATGGTGACAGTGCACACTGTTGTCTGGCCCTTTCCAGTCACTCCTCACAGCCACAGAGGCAGATAGCGTCACTGTAAATTTCCAAGAGAAGTCAAAATTACTTGCCCAGGGTGCACTGGTAGGGCCTTTGAACTATGCCAGACTAGAGCTTGTGTGATTCTTAGCACAGAAGACTCATTTCTACTAATAAATTAGGTCCAGGAGAGTCAAGAAGGGCTACAGAGAGAGTGCGACACTTGGCCAAGTGCCTTGGAGAGTTTGAGTGGGCTTCTGTCCCACACAGCTCTGAGCAGTGTCCTTTATAACATGGGCTCTGTGTCATGTGGGGCCCAGTCTGCACAGCCACAGATAGCAATTCTGAGTTCTTCACTGTTGATAGAATCTTTTCCCAGAGGAGATAAGGTCCTGATGACAAACAATGGCACAATTCCACCAAAGGTCACTCTGAGAACCAATGAGTTTATTTAGAGTTCCTTACAGAACATAGGTGAGGGGTTACTGCTCCTCAACCAGCTACACCCAGAAGGGGTGAGGGCTCCCCTGTGGCCACATAGACAAGTCCCCTCTTTCGTCTGCTCCGACTTACATACACTCCAGCCCCTCCAGAATTGTTAGTTGCAGGGAGCAGTTGGGTAGTGGAGGTGTGGAAGGAGGTTAGACCATCAACCAGCCCAGCTGGGATGGCTTTTTATAAGGTGGGGAGCACAGATGAATGCTCCAAGATGGCGGTTTCTTGGCTCAGAGGACAGTCTCTCACAGTACTCACAGAGAGATGGGAAGATGTGTCAGTGAAAGTCTGGCTATATAACAACATTCCAAAACAACATACGGGCCAGCAAGGCAGTTCTGACCTCTGGGGTTTGTTCCTGCGCTGGAGTCAGCTGGTGACACTACTGTAGAGAGATCAGCTATCATAGTTTACCTGGGACTGTCTCCGTTATTGTACTGAAGGGCCAGTGTCCCAGGAAAGCCTTCCATCTTAGGCAGGTGCAGAGCTGGCTGCCTTGGCTGTCAGGGACAGCTGGGTCCGCCTCCACAGGGCATTCAGCCTCCAGCAGCCGGGCCCAGGTCATTTCCAGCAGCTACACAGTGCCCCCGACTGCAAGCAGCTGCGTGCAAGGCCTCTGAAGTGGGGCCTCATTCTGCATGGCCAGCCCAGATGAACGGGTAGAAACAGCCCCCTCCTGAGGAGGGGGGCTGGGAAGCCACATTGCAAGGGGCAGACTGGGGCTGGGGCTGGAGCCAGTTTTGTAATCCATCTGTCACCGAAGAGAAGTCTTGACTCAGCTGCAATAGACCCAGTGAGATCAGAATGATTGCTGGCTTGTAAATGCTTATTGTCTTAAGCCGACTGCCTTTACCACACAGCAAAAGCTAATGGCCACAGTGTCCCCATCCTGTTGTAGTACATTCTGGGAGTGACAGGAAGTTTCATGTATCTGGAACCTGCTGGAGAAGATGCTCTCTCATTTCTTCACTGGTGAGATGAGGAAAGGAGATCCAGGTTCCTTTACCTAGGCAAGAAAGACAGGGCCCAGAGAGGCTAGGCAGGCACCCACGGCCAGACAGCTGGCCCACATACACTAGGGCTGCCATCATGCATTCCCTCTTGCGCTGAGGGAAGCCTTGGGAAGAAGGGGGGTATGAAGGTGCTTTTGCAGTCTCTTTAAGAACAAGAGGGATCACAACTATCTGGTGGGGAAGAGGCAGATGGGAGCTGAAATCATTGGACATTGAAATTAGTGACCTGCACTCCTGCAGGGCTGTTTATTTCTTGGATTTGAATGGTTGTTTTTTTCCCCTCCAATGCTCCCTTAGGGCTCCTCCTGTATCTTAGGTAGCAAATAGATTTGCAGGTGTTTAATTAGGCTAGAAAATTAGGAGGCCTTGACCAGGATCCTCCTGCCTCCCAGGAGGCTCCCCAGACCTGGACAACAGGCTGGTTCCACAGAGAAGGCCTCCTGCTCTGTGTCCTGGCCAATTAGGCCCTTGTCATACATGTCACTAACTGGTGTGGCCTTGGACTAGTTGCTCCCTCCCCAGACCTCAGGCTCCTGTCTATGTCTTCTGGCAGAGGTGGGACAGAAGGGCAGATTTGAATGACTCAGCACACCAGATAGGACACCTGCTTTCAGCAAACAGCTTGTGGCAGGACCAAAAGTGACCTGTGCTGGGGACATCACTGCCCTCACAGTGGCTGAACTGGGAACAGTGGAGTGAAGTGGCAGTGGGAGTGGCTTTGTCCTCTCTTAGAAAGGGTAGAAGTTACAGTTTGATCAGAAAGCCAAGGTGCTGGTTGACGCTGCTTGCTCTCTTCCCTTTCTCTTGAATGGAGGCAGAGGACAGATGAGGAAACTGAGGGGAAGGGGAAGTAGACCCTGTGGGGGTGGGGTGGGTGGGGTCAGGAAGGCATATGGTTGTGTATATATGCTCAGGAACCTCTGGCTGCCAGGTTCTTCCCACCAATCTGCTTAGTGTCTATAGCAGTGGTTCTCAACCTGTGGGTCAGACTTCTCTAGCAAACCCCCATCTCCAAAAATATTTACATTATGATTCATAACAGTAGCAAAATTATAAAGTAGCAACAAAAATAGTTTTGTGACTGGGGTCAGCACAGCATGAGGAACTGTATTAAAGGGTCGCAGAATTAGGGAGGTTGAGAATCACTGTTCTATGGCTGTCAGCTGCAGGACTAGACATCCTTTTAATTTCCCTGTCCTCAGGAGGGACGCAGCCAGTGGGAAGCTCAGAGGCTAAAGGAGGCTGGAGAAGCTAAGGGTGGATGTGTGGCTGGTGTGCGTGGGGTTGTTAGTGAAGGTTGTAGGAGGCTAGGCGCTAGGGGGGATAGGGGAGGCTGTGGAGGCTGTTGGTGGAGGGCTGGAAGAGGCTTCAGAGGTTAAAACCGGCTGCAAAGAGCTCTGGGCCTGTCGCCCATAATTACCCCTTCCCTCCTGCCTACTGCAGTGTTCTGTGAACCCCTGGTCAGGGTTGGGAGGAAACAGACCCAGCAAAGCAGAGTTCCCACTTATCTGTGCCAAGGGCTAGCCTCGGTAGGTCAGGGATTTGGGAGCTGTGAACATGGGTTATGAGCTGGCAGCCTATGTTCTGTTTGAGATGACTCCCTAGACAGCTCTCTGTAGTCTGTTCAAGACAGCTTTTCAGATTGCTTTCTGTGTTCTGCTCTGCTCTAGACAGCCTTTTCTTGCTATTCTTAAAAGCTTTCTGGTTGAGACAGCTAGCTTTCTGCTGGAGACAGCTAGCTTTCTGCTCTCTCTGGTTGAGACAGCTCTCTCAACTAGTAAAAAATCTAAAAGCTCTCTGGTTAGCTCATGGGTTTTCTGACCAAAGTCAGAAAAGCTGCTATAAAAAATTCTTGGATCTTCCAATCAAGTCAGAAATCCTGTTTTCAAAAATTCTAAAAGTAATTCTTGGGTTTTTCTATCAAAATCAGAAAGCCAGAAACCATTCTAAAGGAGCTGCATTCATGCTTCAGACAGCCTTCTCTGGGTAGCTGCTAGAAAACATTCTAAAAGATCTGGGTTTGCTCTCAAAGTTATTCTGGGATTTCCAACCAAGGTCAGAAATCCTATTAGAAAAAGAAATGCTATCACTTTCTGCTAGTTCTTCTCATGCAGACCAAACGCCCAGTTTTTTATTTATATACCAATTAGTTATTTACTCCAGGTTCTGTCTTAACCATCCCACAAAGCACAGACAGTAAGATAGCTGGGTGGGACTATTTAGACTGTGACTGGACCTAAACTCCCTCTGTAGCAGGCTGATCTTGAACTCAGGAATCTGCCTGCATTTGTATCTGTCTATCTTTGTATCATTCTGACAAGCTGGCTCTCATAGTGCAGCTGCCTCTGCTCCTTTAGATCTATGAAGCTCCTTATACAGTTCATATTGCATCCTATATTTTTGCTTAGTTGAGAAATTATTAATTTCAGAGTTCTTTCCACCGCCTTAAGGGCTGTCCTAAAGGTCCCAGCGTTCACCATTTTGCTGAGACATACCTTCACTTCCCTGACTCATCTAGTCATTAACATTAACAGGGAGGACATTCCTCGGAGGAACATGAAAATATGTGCATTATTATACAAACAAGCCTTAGGCCCACAGCAGCCATTGCCACTTGTGGAGGCCCACTCCTGCTGGCCTGTTCCAGGAGGGGGGGAACCATGCCATTCTATCCCGCCAAAGCCATGACAGACTCCGAACATCTGCCTGCTAATCTCCAGCTCTGACATTTGGTTAATACTGTCCCTTAATCAACTTGCTATTTTGTAAAAGCTCCTTAAAAAAACAAGCAAACAACAAAAAGAACCTAAGCCTGCATTTTAAAAATAAACTTTCTTCTTTTAAATAGTTAGAAGTTTACAGAAACATGATGGCGATTCTTTTTAATATACTATTTTTATTAAATCGTTGAGAATTTCATACAATGTATTTTGATCATATTCATCCCCCCCAACTCCTCCACATTTGGATTTGCTTCTTAAAATTTATTCTAAAAGGATGCTTCAATATTTTTGCACAGGAAAAACCAGCATGAGTCACCTCAAGTAGACTTTAATCTTTAAAATGAGCACAAAAACAAAAGTGATGTTTTTAAATTTTTTACATTGAAATAAAAAAATTAACAGCTCAATAACCTCAGTGATAAACTTGATTTACCAAAATGTAGTCAGCACAGAGTACAGAGTAGGCCAGTGTGTGTATGTGTGTGTGTGTGTGTGTGTGTGTGTGTGTGTGTGTTTTGTATGCACACCCACATGTGTGTACTCACATAAGTATATGTGTATAGGCCAAGAAGAATGGAAGGGGTTGAAGAGAAAGCTCAGCAGGTAAAATGCTTTCTTTCTTTCTTTTTTTTTTTTTTTTTTGGTTTTCCAAGTCAGGGTTTCTCTGTGTAGTCCTGGCTGTCCTGGAACTCACTCTGTAGATCAGGCTGGCCTCGAACTCAGAAATCCGCCTGCCTCTGCCTCCCAAGTGCTGGGATTAAAGGCGTGTACCACCACTGCCCGGCTGGTAAAATGCCTTCTATGCAAGCATGAGGACCTCAGTTCAGCACCTATGTTAAAAAGCAGGGCTTAGCAGAGCAGTGGTGGTGCATTCCTTTAATCTCAACACTTAGGAAGCAGAAGCAACTGGATCTCCGAGTTCTAGGCCAGCCTGGTCTACAGAGCTAGTTCTAAAACACCCAGGGTTATACAGGAAAAACCCTATTTCTAAACAAACAAATGAAGGAACAACGCTGAGCACAGAGCTAGGATTGGTAGCTCACACCTTTAGACCCAGCACCAGGTTTGAAGCCAACCTGGTCTGTATAGTGAATTGCAGGCCAGCAAAGTTACTTAGTTGAGACCCTGTCTCAAACAACAATAACAAACTACACACATCTGTAGCGGGTGAACACCTGATTCAGCAAGACCCTGTCTCAGAAAATAAGGTGGAGGTTGAAAGAAGAAGGCTTCTCTCTTGCCCATCTGGCCTCTATATGCACATAGGTACATACATGTGAACACATATGAACACACACTGACATAGGTACACATACACCAAACATGACAATAATAATGGTAACTACACATTTAAAAGAGGACGCAGGAGATGGACCCCTCACAACTCAGGGTTCTTGCAGCTGCCCTGTGACACTACCAGGAGCTCTCTAAGGAACGTGCCAACCCTAGCACAGCTGTAGTTGTAGCACTCAGGACCCAAGGACTCCCTGGGCTTAGCCCATTGCAGCCTTTAGCAGGTAAGGTACTGAGTATTGTCCTTGTCTCCTGTTCAGAGGCAGAGTTTAAGACAGGTTGAGGAAATGGTTCAAAGCCACGGACAGAAGCCTTACAAGGCAGAGGGCTCTGAAGTCTGCACTTCTAACTGCTGTGTTCTGCTACCAAGAAGAGAACAAAGGACGGGCTGTTTTTAAAGAGTTAAGACCATGGTGTGGCTCAGCAGCAGGGCCAACACAAACGAGGCTGAGGCCGGCCCTGGTTTCCTTCCCCCACACTGGACACTTTCATTTCCCCCAACCATGTTATGCTCTAAGTATCTGGATTATATAGAGGCGCTGAAAACAAGATGAAGCCCCTTACGACAGCCTCCTCCAATTACTGAGTGTGAGCACGTCCAATTTTGAATTGAGATAAACAAAGCCTTTCCCCCAAGAGTCCTCGGCAGTAATACCAGGTTCGGTGTGCTAATAAATTCATTTTAAGACGAATATACCACCATGAAGATAAGATGCTCACCTGAAAACTTCCCCAATCTCCTGTGTACCCCTGGTAGTTACCAGCACCACACAGTGAAAGTCAGACTGTAAGGCAGTGGTTCTCAGCCTTCCTAATGCTGCAACACTTTAATACAGTTCCCCATGTTGTGATGACCCCCAGCCATAAAATTATTCCGTTGCTACTTCATAACTGTAACTTTGCTACTGTTACAAATGTAAGTATCTGATATGCAGGATATCTGATATGTGCAACCCACAGGTTGAGAAGCACTGTTCAGAAGTCAGAGTAGAGCTGCAGCTGTTTTCAGTAAGGCTTCAAGCCACCCACACTTACCTCACTGACAGGGTTGAGGCATCAAGGTGGGCAGATTCTGGGGGCCAGCCTCCTGGGTGGGGCGGGAGGCCATGGGGGCTGGTGCAGACCCAGGCCCTTGCATTGGACATTCCCTGAGCCTGGACATCTTTTTTAGGAGTTTGAAGCCCCACTCCCACTTTTCCTTTCCTTCTTACTCCTCTGGTCTCTGTTCTGATGTCCCTTCTCAGAGGATCATTAGTGTCCCCTGCCCAGATTCTGCTTATCTGAAGTCCTACTATCTATATCAGTCATAGAGGGCCCAGAACCTGAAACCAGGGTGAGCTACATAAATGATCTTGAAGCAAGCAGGCAGCTGGCTCCACATTCAGGCCCTGGGCCTGGCACTAACACAGGGGTCCTTCCAGTCTTTGCTTAGTGGCCCCTGCCATAGGGAACTCGGTCTCTCCACTTCTGAGAGGTGACCACCTAGGATTTTTTTCTTTTAATGCATGTATGTGATAAAAAAAAGCAAAAAACAAAAAACAAAAACAAAAAACTCTGTTCAAAACTAGATTAGCATTTATTTCACAGAAACTGAGAGGTTTGTGCCCCACCAAAGACCCTCTCTTCCAGTATACACATTCCTAAGCAGTGGGTTACTTTGATATCATATTCTGGGACCTGGTGTCCCCTTGTAGGAACCAGGGAATATGAAGCCTGCTGGTGGTCCTTGAAGGAGTGATACAGAGGGCTCCAGATGAGCCCCCAGCAGCTGTGTGACTGTGGGTGATGTGTTTTATAAAAAGATAAAGACAGAAGGAATCTGTTTGGCGGAAGTGTAGTCAGGTGTGGAGGAAGGAGGTGCCTCCGCAGGCCCATGCTGAGGCATCCCTTCCCCCTGAGGGACCAGCCACAGCCGGTATAGTATGGAATAGAGTTTATTCAGGGCATGAGGAGGGGAGTTGAGAGGGTGACAGAGAGAGAGGGAGAGAGAGAAGAGGAGTAGAGGCTGGCCATGAGCACGTGGAAAGAAGGGGGGGGAAGGGGAGGGAGGGGCAAGAGGACAGAGTGAGAGCAAGAAGGCAAGAGCAAGAGGGAGTGGAGGGGGTGAGCAGGCCCCTTTTATAGTGAGTCAGGCATACCTGGCCAGCGCCAGGTAACTGTGGGGCGGAGCTTAAACAAAATGCTAACATTGAGCCTTACCCTTTACACCTGCAAACTGGGGATAGTGGTTTTCATGGACGCCAAAGCCAGGGAGCTATTCTGAATAAGACTCCCATCCTGGTGATCCTCCAAGGACCAGCTGAACCATCCCATTCTCAGGACCCTCAGGCAGATCAGCAGTAGAGAAGCTCTCTTGTTTACCTAACTAAGCACTGCTAGAAACATGGTGGGCCAGATCAGGGCTCCCAATGGCCTGATTACAAGCTGTCCGTGTGATGGATGGGGCAAATTAAACACAGAAATGAAGTCAGAGTGCACCTAGGAAACCGGGTTCCAGACCACATTCTTTGACTATTGTTGTGGGAGTGACTAGAGTGAGCCACATGAATGATCAACAGCTCTCTGGCTCTTGGAAGGCCCAGGCCAGAATCCTCATGTTTTCCTATCTGCCCCCTAAGTTCTATCCATCAGCCTTTGCTTGGTCACCTGAAGTGATCTCTCAAACTGGCTCTAGACTCAGCAGCCTGTAGCCTGCTGTCTCAGAGAGTCAATAGTTTCTGCTGGTGCTAGGAATGGTCTTAGCACTTGGGAGACTGAAATAGAAAAATCAGGAGTTTAAGGTTACCCTCAGCTACATAGCAAATTTGAGGCTAGCCTAGGCTATCAGCAGTTCACCTCTCCCCCAAAAATAGTTCTTGGCGGTGAGGTATGTAGGCCAGGAGTCTGCGTTGAAGGCTCAGTCTGTGGGGGTAAGGCTGCCTCCCACCCACTGTCCGATATCTAATTGGTCAGGAATGAATGGCTTTCCTGGCTTCCTCGGGAACTCAGCTAATGTTCTTATACTTTAAACAGTAACTATCCGTCAAAATCAGCACTGGATTCAGCCCCTTGACTCCCAGGCACCCAAGCTTCCCAGAGCTGGGCAAGGTGTCTGTAATTCAGGACTTGAAATACAGAGGCAGGAGAATCTCCTTAAGTTCAAAGTTAATCTTGAACTAGGTAGTAGAACTATATATATATATATAAATAAAATCAGGAAAAAAATTCCCCCTTCCAGGGGCCTGAGCCTTGGCCCTGGTACATTCAAAGTGGACACTCTACCACTGACCTACATCCTCAGACTTAAAAAGCTTCTGGTCTCCATTCCCTGCTGTGTGTCAAGCCCTCCATGCCATCTGACCCAATTTAACTTACTGATTTGTTTGTTTTCTGGTTTCCCCTCTGGAAGCATTGCAGCATGGGAGGAATGTGTGTGTTATGGCTGCTTTCTTATCATTGCCTGTGACACTGTGCCATGTGCAAGTGGCCTCTGGCATTAAACACAGAAAGAATACAAGGAAAAGCACACAGGAGGTGCAAAGGCTTTGGGGAAGGAAAGATCATGCAAAGAAACATGGTGCAGCTGGAGTCCCAGTGTGCTCCTCAGGAGGGGCGGGGGGAGGCAAACACAGCAAGGTCCAGACGGAGAAAGGTCTAGAATGCCAGCCCAAGGCTTGGAGGAGGATGGGAGCGATGGCATGCTTTAAAGGGGAGCAGGAGGTGCTGTCTAGGCTTAGCAGAATCTCCTGAGTGGGAGGAATGACTTCAGGGGCCAGAGGAGACCCAGAGTGCTTTGGGAAGCCAGGAGTCAGTGAGGCAGAAATGCAAGCATTCAGCTGCTGTAGGCATTACCCTGGGACAGCGTCAAGATGGTCTCAGCTTCTTTCTGAGAAGCCCCAGGCTGCCCTCACCTGAAAGGGCTGCTCTGGGTACTTTGGAGCTGGAGATCCAAGCCTGGCCCTGTCTTACCAAGACCCTGGGGGACAGGGGATTTCTATTTTATAGCAGGAAGTTGGAACCAGTGTGTGCTCATCACTGTCTGCCACACAAGTGTCAAAATGCATTAATCTTATGAAGAGGTTCCCAACACCAAAGCTGGGCCTAGGAGGTTTAGTCCCATGGAAGAAGGCAGCTGACACTACATAGACAATGACTCTCTCTCTCTCTCTCTCTCTCTCTCTCTCTCTCTCTCTCTCCTCTGTGTGTGTGTGTGTCTTTTTCCCTCTGTCTCTGTGTCTCTCTGTGTCTCTGTCTCTCTCTTTCTGTGTCTGTCTCTCTTTTTCTCTGTGTCTCTGTCTCTCTTTCTCTGTGTCTCTGTCTCTCTTTCTCTCCGTGTCTCTGTCTCTCTTTTTCTCTGTCTCTTTGTCTCTGTCTCTGTCTCTCTCTCTCTCTCTCTCTCTCTCTCTCTCTCTCTCTCTCTCTGTGTATGTGTGTGCGCGCACCTGCATGTAGGGAAAAGGTCAATGTTAGGTATCATCTTTGGTAACTCTCTCTTGATTTTGAAAGCTTCTCTCACTAAATCTGGAGCTCACCAATTTGGAATTACTGTCCAGTGGGTTTCAGGGATCCTTCTGACCTCACTTCCCTGGTGCTAAGATTACAGGCACAAGCTGACCGTGCTTGTCTTTCATGTGCATACTGGGAACTGAACTCAGGCCTCAGGCTTTCATGGTGAGGACTTTACTACCAAGTCATTTTCTCAGCCTCAGGAATAGATTTGTTTTATAGGCAATTAACAAGGTGATATTTTTATCCCAGATTTTCAGGCCAAGCATAAGGAACCAGGCAGCAGAGCCATGGGAACCCAGGCTCAGCACAAAGGAAGAAGCAGGCTATCCTGCTGTCCTTCAACTTGACAATTCTCTATGTTTCATTTTGAGGGAAAGTCCTGAGGAGCCAATTTGGCCCAGACCCTAGATCACCTTTTATACAGAATCATAGGTTGCCACTTTATTCTTGAGGGTTAGGGTAACAGATAGGGTGACCATCAACCCTGAAACACTGATGGAAAAGCTGAGACCTAGAGAAACAAACTAGCGCCGGGCAGTGGTGGTGCACGCCTTTAATCCCAGCACTTGGGAGGCAGAGGCAGGTGGATTTCTGAGTGCAAGGCCAGCCTGGTCTACAGAATGAGTTCCAGGACAGCCAGGGCTACACAGAGAAACCCTGTCTCAAAAAAACAAAAAATAAAAATAAAAAAAAAATAAAAAGAGAGAGAGAGAGAGAGAGAGAAACCAACTAGCTTTGGTTCTCTGTGCAATTGAAGGATGGGACCAAATCTATTATGTGGTGATGTCTTTGGGCTTTTGTCACTAAGGTCCAGCCCTGCTCTCATGACTGAGATCATCAGGCTGCAGGGCAGATACCTGGATCAGAACTACTCGGAGAAGCAAGAATTCCTGCAGTTCCCCAAGGTTGTCCTCAGTCTGCCCTTGGGGACTCTGCAACCGTCAGCACAGGTGTTCAAGCAGTGGGGCATCTCATTTATGAAGCTACTGGTGCTTCCTGCCTCCCAGCCTCACTGCCTGAGCTTTCACCTTTGAGCCTGTGTGTCTAAGGAGACAATCCCAGTCCACAGATGTTAATGTACCAGCTCTGCACAACCTGGCCCTCCTGTTGCTCTCTGGAACTGTAGCTCTGAATCCAGGCTCAGCCGCTTGCCAGCCTTTTGGGTCTGAGTCTTGGTTCCCAGAGGCCTCAAACATTCCTCTGCAGGATACAGCCAGCACAGAAGTCATCAAGAGAGAAAGGGTCAGATTTCATACAAAGATCCAGATTGCCAACCTTTCTTCAAAAACTAGAAGATCTAATCTCATTGTTTCCCATTCCGGCCAGGCAACAATTTACTTATCCTGCAGGCTGGGCAGCCCCTGGCATGCAGTGGGACTACACAGTCATGCTAAGAGCCCTGAGCCTCCTATGCCAGGGTCTTTGGTCACTGGATAGGGCCTGGGTTGACAGGTGGATGGATGGATGGTTATGATAATAATAATAATAATAATAATAATAATAATAATAATAATAATAATACCTGCTCACTGTCCCCCATTTTTCCAAGGATCATGAAGGGGTCTTGGTGCCTTGTAAACTTTGAGGTACCACAAAGGTTTATGTAGTATTTAACAGGTGCCCGGCTCTCATCTTCCTATTGTCTCTTTTGCCCTGTACTATGACCCTCAAGACCTTTTCCATCCTTACCTAGCTAAGGAGGCAGTTAACTTAAGTTCCAAAGAGTCTGACACAGCACTTGCTCAATATGTGCTAGCCATCTCATATACTTTTTTTTTTTTTTTTTGGTTTTTCCAGACAGGGTTTCTCTGTGTAGCCCTGGCTGTCCTGGAACTCACTCTGTAGACCAGGCTGGCCTCAAACTCAGAAATCTGCCTGCCTCTGCCTCCCAAGTGCTGGGATTAAAGGCATGCGCCACCACTGCCCGACTGTAGGTACTTTCTCTAGGTCACAAGATGACCAGATGACACCACCAAAGCTGGTAGAGATTAAGAGACTGGCCTAGGGTCACAGTCAATGAGCAGAGAACAAGTACGTGTCACACTGGGGAAGCTTCAATAAGGGACTGGGCTCCAGCGGGAGTCCCTGGTACTGTCCAGACCTGGTCAAAGGAACCAGGGAATGTCATCTGAATTTTTTTTCCTTGAGTCAGGGTTTTCTCTGTCCTGGAACTCGCTTTGTAGACCAGGCTGACCTTGAACTCAGATCTGCCTGCCTCTATTTCCCTAGTGCTGGGGTTAAAGGTATGTACCACCACTGCCCAGCCTTTTTCTTTGTGTGTGTGTGTGTGTGTGTGTGTGTGTGTGTGTGTGTGTAAGGGGACCTTTTTCTGATCCAGCTCCCTGTAGCATACCTGTCACT
Organism: Rhynchomys soricoides; assembly: GCA_019843965.1. Lineage (NCBI taxonomy): Eukaryota > Metazoa > Chordata > Mammalia > Rodentia > Muridae > Rhynchomys > Rhynchomys soricoides. The sequence continues at coordinate 1,045,091 of JADRCH010000114.1, forward strand.
CTGCAGGCTGCACACTTGTGTCCTCTGTCCTGAAGACCCACCCAGCAACCTTCTCAGTTCCTTGCTTTACAGATGGGGAAGCCAGGGTCAGGAGAGGCAGCCTGACAGAACTCCTTCTAGGCTTCAAGTTGTCTCTGAGATCCTGGCCAAAGTTTCATTGCCCTGTCCTGACTCACCAGTAGTGCCCACTGGGTGGACTGAGAGCCTTCTCTACACAATTGCATCTGTTCATGACAACAACCTCATTTCCCAGACCTGGAGACCAAGCTCAGCAAGGGACAATTCTCCCCAGATCACACAGCTGGGGACCGATTCACACTCAATCCATGGATCCAAAGCCTGAACTCTTTGGTGAGTCCAAAGCCTGGACTCTTGAAATGCAAGCATTAAGTGAGCTGCACAGGGTGGTTTTGAGACTGTAATTAGGTAATAAATAACAGAACAATAGCGGATGCTTTCACGGCTACTCTACCCTGTGCTGGTCTAAGCATTTTGAACATATTAGCTCACTAAATCAACTCTATCAACAGGCACCGGTGTTACTGTTTTTGAACCCTGTTATGAACTGGAGAAATGAGGTACAGAGAGGTAAGGGGTCTTATCTGAGGTCTCAACAAGTGTCTGTGGTAAAGTCAGAGTTTAATCCAAGTTTCTAGATCCCAAGTCCTTGCCTAACCGACTGTCACCAGGGTACAGCACAGACATGCTGGACCCTAAGCCCTACAGCTCTCCTCAGTGCCCCAGGAGTATTACTCTGGGAGAAGATGAGCCACGAATATCCTGGGCCCAGGAATTCCTGTCCCAGGTGGCTCCCCACAAAATCCCTCCAGCCCTAACCCAGTGTCTGCTTGGGTCTGCCTGGTGTTCAGGCTGTGTCCTCTGACCTCTGGAAAGAGTCAGCAGCATGAAAATGCCACAGGAGCTTAGCTTTGTGTCTCCCTAGAGATAGGTAGCTGAGCTGGCCCAGGGCATGCTGGGAGTCCTGTCTACCTCCTGGTCTCCATCCCTGCTAGAGCCTCCTTCTTACTTCCTGGAGTTTTGCAGGAGTCATAACCACACTGTGGTGATTTCTTCTTCCCCCTTGTGCTTAAGGTCCCTCACCCAGGGAGTCCCTGGCTCGGGCTGTGCCTCCATCATCTTTCCCTTAGATAAGGAGCCCTGCTTTTATTAGCAGGAGCTCCTGGGCTTCCTGTTCACTCTGTTCCTGACAGCTCAGACCCCCAAGTTCACAGCCATCCCTCTTTACAGTCATTATCTCATGGTAATTTCTTGGGGTCCTTCTGACAAATGGGAATAATTGCACCCATTTAAAGGATGGGAAAATAGAGGTTCAGAGAGATGAAGGAAATTGCCTGATGACTCAGTCTTCCCAGGGTGGTTCTGATCCCTGGGTCCCCTAAAGCTGGTTAACCCTCCCTGTCCTCTCCAACTGCCAAGTGAAGTGACAGGACCAAGTCAACCCAGGTGGGTGGGGTCTGTCTCTGGGTTCGTAGAAGAAGAGCTGCTGAGCACAGCTGGCCTTTGGGACTGGGATACCATCTCTTCCACCAGCTCCAGATCTGAGCACTTGGAAACCGGTGGCTGCTTGGCCAGCACCTGCATGTCTTCACAGGCTGCAGTTGGCTGCGGTTGGCTGTCATATAAAGGCTTCATCCCCAGAAGGTTTCCGCGGGACCTGAAGCTCCCAGACCCCTGACCAAAGAAAACAGAAATCTTGGGCTATGTGGATCCTGATGGGTAACACTCGGGCACCAAGGGATTAAGAGATTATGAGAAGAAAAGTTTAAGACTAGAAAATCCCCATGTGAGGGTTGATTGGGCTATGAACCATCAAGGCAACCTAAAGCAGGCAAACTGAAGTTGCCCTGGCCTGACCCCAGCTAACCTGGCCTCCCTTCCTCCTGGGAGGCTGGGTACCTTGACCTAATCCCACCTTTGGCATCAATTGATGTTGGACTCAAAGGAGATGCCCCTCTGCCCTGCAATAGAGAACTTGTCTCGCCTTCCTGGGTTGCTGGGAAGACTGCATTTCCCAGCTTAAACTCCCAAGGTGGTAAAGTGCTATGGTTGGCTCCCACCAAAACTCATATCAAAGTCTGGTTGCCGAGGCGATTGTGTTGGTAAGCAAAATCTTTAAGGGGGATAATATTTCCCTTGCAAGACTGGATTAGTTCCTGCAGAGATGGATTAGTTCTCACAAAAGCTGGCTGTTATAAATTGGGTCAACCCTTTTGTCCCCTTCTTTCCCAGGAACCCACTACTTCTCTCACTTGCATGTCGCTTGTAGTGATGCCAATCCAGCATGTCATGACAACTTTACCAGTTTAGACTACCAAGTCTTGAACTTCTCAGCTTCCAGGACTGTGTGATAGATAAACCTACTTTCCTAGTAACTTACCTTGTATGAGATGGTGCGCTCTAGAAGCAGCTGTCAACCTGGGGATCACGACCCCTTTGGGGTCAACTGAACCCTTCACAAGGGTTGCCTAAGACCATCAGGAAATACAGATGTTTACATTATGATTCATAACAGTAGCAAAATTACAATATGAAGTAGCAGCGAAAAATAATTGTATGGTTCGGGGTGACAGCAACATGAGGAACTGTATTATGGGGTCTCAGCATTAGGAAAGTTGAGAACCACTGGGCTATAGAATCATAAAATGGATTAACACACCATGCAACTGGGTTCTTACAGAAGGTGTGTATATAGACATGATGTTTGCTATTCCTAAGTCCAGCCTTCCCACCACCCCTACAGTGACACTTCTTCCTCTTTTCCCAGCCTCCCACCATGCCCATGAGTTGAAGACAATGGTCTCTGTCTTAGTCAGGGTTTCTATTCCTGCACAAATATCATGACCAAGAAGCATTGGGGAGGAAAGGGTTTATTGAGCTTACACTTCCATGCTGTTGTTCATCCCGAAAGGAAGTCAGGACTGGAACTCAAGTAGGTCAGGAAGCAGGAGCTGATGCAGAGGCCACGGAGGAATGCTGCCTACTGGCTTGCTTGCTTCAGCCTGCTCTCTTATAGAACCCAAGACTACCAGCCACAGATGGTACCACTCACAAGGGGCCCTCCCCATCTTGATCACTAATTGAGAAAATGCCTTACCACTGGATCTCATGGAGGCATTTTCTCAACTGAAACTCCTTACTCTGTGATAACTCCAGCTTGTATCAAGTTGACATACAAAACTAGCCAGTACAGTCTCATAAAATGGAAAGAACTTACACAGAGCATCTTGGGAAGCTGAGGTCAGAGGATCAGAAGTTCAAGGGCATTCGCTGCTATGCTGTGGGTTCAATGGCAGCTTGAACTACTTAAGATCCTGAGCCTGTGACCTGTACTCCCTCCACCCTGCCACCAGGAGAGGAAGGAGATTGGATATGTGAGTTGCTGTGCTCAGGAGATTCATTGACCTGTACTGTATTTGTGTAAGCAAGAAGTAAACCTTTATTACTACTGCATTGGGAATTTAGAGTTTGCTACCTTAGCATAATCTCAACAACCAACTAGTAAACTGCTCTTTTTTTTTTTCTTCTACAGGCCTTGCAGTTAGTAATGAAATTATAGTCTTCCAAAGTGGTTGAATCAACCAACACTGAATTAGGAATATATAAGAATGTTTAGAGCTAGAGAGATGGCTCCTCAGTTGACAGCACTTGCTACTCTTTGAGAGGACCCAAGTTTAGTTCCTAGCACCCATGTTGGATGGCTGGAAACCACCCATAACTCCAGTTCCTAAGGAATCTAACAGCTTCTGGTATTCATGGCACCTGAACACACAGCCTATGCTCAAACACATTTAAAAGAAAAAGGAAGATGAGGAGGAGGAAGATAATGAAGAGGAGAAAGGGGAGGAAGAAGAAGAGGAGGAGGAGGGGGAGCAGCAGAAGGAAGCTTGCTGGCTAGATGTAAGGTGGACAGCTGTGATCCCCACCTAAGGTAGGAGGCTGATGACTTTGAGGCAAGCATGAACTAGGTAGTAAGATCTTGCCTTAAAATGAAAAATGAAAGAGGAGCTGATTAACAAATGGACTTCACTTACCACCACTGGGCTCCTTTTTTGTGGAAAAATCCTGGCTCTTTTTTTTTTTAAATTTATTTTTAAGACAGTATCTGTCTATCCATAGCTGCTATGGAACATAATATGTAGACCAGGCTGGTCTTGAACTCAGACATCGCCTGTGTCTGGGATTAAAGGCGCTGTGCCATCACGCCTGGCTCTCTGGCTCTTCATTTGCATTTCTCTGATTTTTACTAAGTGTTAGCTGCTTTTGTTTAGGTTGACTTTCCATATTTATTTCATCAGATGTGAAGATTGTTCATCTTTTTTGCTCCTTTTAAATTGAGTTGTTTGTTTTCTCGGTGATTTGTGAGATGTCCTTACATGTCCTGGGCGGTAATGCTTTGTTCATTATTCATGCCGTGATATATTCTCCCAGTATGTGGCTAATATTTTCAGTAGTGGGGAGGGCTGTGTTGGAGCAAGCAGAGTCTAGGCATGGTGAGGAACACCTCAGCAGAAGCAACACCAAAGGATCGCTAATGTTACTTCAAAGAAACAGGAGAAAGTATTGTATCCATGAAAGAAGAAGAAGGCAGTATGAAAAAGGAGCAGCCGGACAGCAGCGTGCTCGCTCTCGGGGTGTGATATAAGTGAAAATTAATTCTGTAGAGAGCTGAAATTATCCAGGAGGGAAAAACGAAAAGGGATGAAAAGTAGATGAACAAAAGCTAGGAGCACTGGGGGAGGGAGGGGATGGGAAGGAGGAGTGGGGGTGGGGGACAGGGGGTAAGAAGGGAGGGATGGGGCGGGGCTTGGGGTGGGAGACAGGAAGTGGTGGTGGGGTGGGGGTAGTGGGAGACAGGAGGCAGGGGGTGGGGGTTAGGGGTGAGGGACGGAAGTGGGGAGTGGGAGGTGGTTTAGTAATTATCCCCAGAAAGAACAAAGTCTCTATAGAATTGGTTCTAGAAAAATATCTTCAGATCAAAGCTGATATGTCTCCAGAACAAGAGGACCTACTATGTGTCCAGCACCATGACTAGAAACAAACATGTTCCTAGACACACTGAGTGAGAAAGAACGGGGCTCTTTTGATAGATTGGGAAACAGGATGTTGTTGGACTTTTTGACAAAAATTGAAGACAACGGAGCAAGCCTTCATAACTCAGAAAGAAAATTATTTCCAATGTTAAATTCTGTACCTGGCAAATTGTCAATCAAATATGAAACATGTTTAGCAATGTGAGGCCCTGAAGATTTCACCTTAAGGACCCCTGTTCTAGCTGTTTTCTGTTGCTAACAAAAGCACTAGGTACATTTTACTGGAGAGAGGTTTATTTTGATTCATGATTCTCATCTAAGGTCAAGGGCTGCATATGGTGATAGCTTTCTCGATAGCAGAGTCCTCAGGCAATATAGGATATCATGTGGCAAGAGTGTCTCTCTAGTCTCTCTCTTTCTCATAAAAGTACCAGGATTAAAGCATGTGGGACCTCATCCTGGCTCTCTTCTGATCTGTGTCACTAGCTCCCTTCAGATCAAGATGTAGAACTCTTGGTTCCTCCAGCACCATGTCTGCCTGCACTCTGTCATGCTTCCTGACATGATGATAATGGACTGAACCTCTGAACTTGTAAGCCAGCCTCAATTAAATGGTGTCCTTTATAAGAGTTATCTTGGACATGGTTGTCTCTTCACAGCAATGGAAACCCTAACTAAGACACATGGGAACTAGGAAATGAGGGATCCCACTCAGGAGGGAAGTCAGAAAAGCTCCAGGTGACCTCAAAGCCTCATGGTACCTGAGAGCTCACCCTCCAAGACCAACCCAAGAGGAAACAGCTATAGACTAGCTGGGATTTCATGCAGGGAAAAGAGCTTCTAGGATACTTAGTGCATGTGGTTGTATTGAGAGATTTATACAAATGAGGGAGACTGGAGATGGGTAAGAAATGGATACACAGTAAACTGAGCAAGAAATAAATACTAAATGTAATGGCTATTCCTGGTTGTCAACTGGACTATATCTGGAACGAACTATAATCCAGAATTGGAGGGCTCACCTGTGATCCAGACCTTGAGGCTGTAAGACACAAGTTTCTGACCTGGATCTTGGCATGGAGATTTTGAGGCATAGTGGCCATGAAAGGCTTAGGCCCAGGCATATTAGTACACACCTTTAATCCCAGGAGACAAAGGTAAGGAGATCTCTGAGTTCAAGGTCAGCCTGGGACAAAGCAAGTCCCATATTCAGGCATGGTGGTACACACTTTTAATCTGGGCCACACCTTCTGCTGGAGACCTACATAAGGACATTGGAAGAGGGAAGATTCACTCTTCTTCACCTGATTGCATTTACTTGCCAGAACATCTGTTGGAACCTACTTCTGCAGAAGACCAGCTGAAACAACTAGCCTTGTGGGACTGAGCAACTACTAGATTCTTGGACTTCCCCATTCACAGCTGGGGAACAACAACAGCCATTGTTGGGTTAATTGGACTACAGGCTGTAAGTCATCACAATAAGGGATCACACTGAGGGAATCCTCAATATAGAGAGACATTCCATAAGTTCTGTGACTCCAGAGAACCCTGACTAATACACTAAAGGAAAAAATATCAATTATTAATTCCAAGTTAAACACAAAGCTCTGTAAGAAAAGTATTCATTATACCACACTGTACATGGTTTTTTAAATTACTATTATCCTATAAAAAGCCTTGCAAAATGCAACAATGAAAGCATCAGCAACAAACAAGAAATAGAAAGATTGGATTATAACAAATTTAAAAAAACATGTTTAGCAAAGGAAGATCAACAGAGGGAAACGGCCATCGACAGAATGGGAAAACCATGCACAAGTGTATGTCTGATGAGGGGTTGACAGAAGAAATACAGGAATTGGGGCTGGAGAGGTGGCTCAGTGGGTGAGAACATGCACTGACCACACCAGCAAAGAACCTGAGTTTAATTTCTGGCATGTATGTCGGGCAGCTCAGAACTGCCTATAACTCCAGTTCCAGTGGATCCAATGCCCTTTTCTACCTTCCAAGGGTACTTGCACCCTCATGCACACACACACACACACACACACACACACACACACACACTACAATAAATCTTTATAAGAAATCCAGGAAGTCCTATAACTCAATAATAGCAACCACAAAACTACCCCATCGTGATTTAAAATTGGGCAAAGGACTTGAATAGACATTTATCCAACAAGATAAACAAATGGGCAATAAAGCATATGAAGATATGCTCATTATCACTGATCATTAGCAATGCAAATTCAAACCACAATTAAAGAATAACCTCACATTCATTTGGCTAGCTATTATATTTTCAAAACTCAACAAATCAAATAACAAAATTCATAAACTAGCAACTTTTGACTGGTATGGGGAAAACTGGAAAACCTTGTACATCCTGGATGGAGACATGAAATGGAAGTGTTGTTGTGGACATAGGCCAGTGGCTCCTCAAAAATTAAAACTACAGTCACATCACGGTCCAGCAAGTCTGTGTCTGGACTATCCCATGTAACTGAAAGCTGGTGTGTGTGTTCACTGCAGCAGCACTGGTGATGGATACAATAGAACCAGTGCGAGGGTCACATGGCTAGACGAATGTGGACTACATACGGAATATTATATATCCTTATAGTGGATGGAATCTTAGAGCATGCTGTGGCACAGAAGAATCTTAAAGACATAAATGAAACACTCGGGCCCCAAAGGAACAATAATCTTCTTCCTCGAACAGTTGAATTGACTGAGACAAGAAACTGGGGATGGTTGCCTGGAGGCGGGGTGGGGATGTAAGCTTCTGCTTGATGGTTGTGGATGATGGTGATGGTTTCACAACCATGTGGACACAGTCGATGCTGTGGTTCTGGTTTCATTTCTGTTGCTATGATAAAACACGGTAAGCCGAAGCGACTCAGAGAAGAGGGAGCTTACATTTCACCTTACAGTCGCTGTGGTGGGAAGTCAAGGTGGGAATTCAAAGCCTTGGTCCACAATCAAAAGCGGAGAGAAATTAACTCAGTCAGGCTGCCTGTCTCTTTGCCAGTGATGACTTCGGTAGAGTGTCCGCTGCCAAGCCTGACAACCTGAGTTGGATTCCCAGGACCCACATGGTGGAAGAAGAGAACCAACTCCATGAGTTATCCTGTGACTTTCACATGCACACCTTGATACACATGTGCACACATACTAAATAAAGTAATTGGAAGTGTAAGCAACAGAATGAGTCATGTTATTTAGTGATGTAGATACTCCACCAGGAATTCAGCCCCAAGTTAATAGCAGCTGCCTATGGGAGAGGGAAAGGGAAGTGAGGTCTCAATGTCTTAAGGCTTTGTTAAACTGTGTGCAAACACAACTTTGACTAAGAGTTGGAGAGATGCCTGAAAAGTTTTGAGTTCTGGATGCTCTTTTGGAGAACCCAAGTTCAATTCCCAGGGTCTAGGTGGTTACAACCATCTGCAACTCCAGTTCCAGGGCATCCAATGCCCTCTTCTGGCCTCCACAGGCACCAGGCATGCATGTGGTGCACAGACACAGATGCAGGCAAAACACCTGTGCACATTAAAATAAACTGAAGTCGGGCTGGAAAGATAGCTCAATGGTTAAGAGCACTGACTGCTCTCTTCCAGGGGTCCTGAGTTCAATTCCCAGCAACCATGAGGTGGATCACAACCATCTGTCATGGGATCTGATGCCCTCTTCTGGTGTGTCTGAAGACAGCAACAGTGTACTCACATACATAAAAACAAATAAATAAATCTTTAGAAAAATAAAAACTAAATTCACTGGACATGGATATGGACATGGTGGTTCATGTCTTTAATCCTAACACCCCCAGAAGCAGAGGCAGGCGAATCTCTGTGAATTTGAGGCTAGTCTGGTCTATAGAGCAAGTACCAGGACAGCCAGAGAGCTACACAGAGAGACCCTGTCTAAATAAATAAATAAATAAATAAATAAATAAATAAATAAATAAAAAATTTAAAAAACTTTGTTTAAAAAGTAATGAATTAAACAGTAATCTGAATCAAAGGCAAACAAAAAAATTGTGAGTGCATCCTTCTAGAAGGCCCTGTGACATAGGTTGTGGGCGTCAAGGACCTGGAACACTTCCAAAACACCTTAAGGAACACCTTCTATTATGGGCTCTGGCATTCCACCCCTTTCCCAGAAATATGGGGTGCCTCAATGCATCCTTTAGAGAAGCACACCCCTGATGGAGGCTCTATCTTTACTGCCACACACCCATTTTAATGTGTTCAGAAACGCAATCCGCATATCAAACCTGTGATTTCATGGAGATTTTTGCCAGGTTTATTAAGTGGAGGATTTAAGGAGAACACAGTGGGTGCTTCATTTATGAGTTCTGCATCCTCAGATTCAATCGACCTCAGACAACAAAGACTGTACAAAACAGTGTGTATGGAACACACAGAGACATTCCCCCTTGTTCCTAAACAATACGACAGAACAGCCATAGAGCAGTCACCTTGTGTCAGGCCTCCTAAACACGCTGCAGGCGACTTTCCCGAGTGTTTGAGATGTTCTTAGGTTGTATGTAAATACGGAGCCATTTTATATACGGGACCTTAGCAGCTAGGAATTTGTCTTTTCTCCTTTTGAGACAGGGTCTTTGTGTGTATCCTGGGCTGTTCCAGAACTCGTTCCTCTTGCTCAGCTTCCCAAGTGCTGGGATTGTACCACTTTGCCTGGCTATCTATCGGCTTGGGCTTTGGTATCCTGGAGAGAGTGTTCCTGGACCAACCTTCCCCAGATCCCAAGAGCTGACTGTGGAGAGGGGTAGTGGAAACAGGAAATGTCATTTCAGTGCTAGGAGACGCAGGAAATGCTGACTTAATCCACCCCCCGGGTGACAGAAATGGGGACTGCACACCTGAAGAAAGAGAGGGAACTAGCCAGTATTGGTAGAAGGCAAGGAGGAGGAGAGGTTTTTCCAGGTCTCTCCTGACAGCACTTGGCTGAGGAGCAAGCGATGGAGGTGGGGTTGTCCTCTTCTGTGCCTCTTGAGTCTTTGTCTCTCAGCTGCTGAGTGTCTTCTTCTCTACCAAAGGCTGCAGGGCAGCTTTTGTAGAGTGGCAATTGTGTTAACGGTGGCTGCTCAGAGTCCTTCTGGGTTGCTTAACTCTCCATGTGACCGAAGCAGTGACCATGGCAGTAATGAGAATAATCACAGTGTGCTGTGTGCTGTGTGCTGTGTGCTGAATCCCTCTGAAGAGTGCCAGCTATGTTAATCTGAGTTCAAATGTGAGTTCACACACCCTGTGAGCTCACACCCCCTAGGATCTTTGGTTGGGGGGAAGGGTCACATGCCTGAGCTCCCTCCCATATGAATAGGCTGACCTGTGCAATCATCCGAACATTGCAGGAATGATGGTGTGACATCCACGATTAGATCAGAAGACACTTGGTATTTCCACCCCGTTTCTGTTATCCACTCAGCCGCTGGTGGCCATTTAGCCTGATTCCACTCCCTTGTTTTCATTATAAAGCAGAAATAAGTACGGATGACCTGCCACAGGCATAGAGTCCTTTAGGTATGTGCACCAGCGTTATAAAGCTAGGCCATATAGCTCAGTTGTTCACTCTTCAGGAAACCTTCGCACTGATTACTGATTTCCACTGCCACAGTAGTGTGTAGGAGTTCTCGTTTCCTGTATCTTCAGCAGCTTTGTTGGAATTTTTTTCCTTTTCTTTTTAAAGTTGATTTTTATTTTATGTACATTAGTGTTTTGCCTGCATATATGTCTGTGTGAGGGTGTCAGATCTTGAAGTTACAAACAGTTATGAGCTGCCATATGGGTGCTGGGAATTGAACCCAGATCCTTTGGAAGAGCAGTCAGTGCTCTTAACCATGGAGCCATCTCTCCAGCCCCCAGGATTTGTTTTCTTGATGATAGCCACTCTGACTACAATGAGAAAGAGAGTCTCAATGTAGTTTTAGTTTACATTTCCCTAATGGCTAAAAATGCTGAATGCATCTTAAAATATTAATTGAATATTTATACTTCTTCCTTTGAAAAGTATGTGTTCGGTTCAGTGGCCCATTTGTTGATTGACAGTTTGAAAATATGATAGATATACACACGTGGAATTTCATTCAGCTGCACAGAAAAATGAAGTTGTGGGTCTGGGCAAATAATTCAGCTGAAAAAGTGCTTGCCTTGCAAACATGAGGCCTGAGGTTGATCTTCAGAACCCATACATAAACAGCCAGGTATGGTGTTGTGTGCTCAGAATCCCATATGCTTGGATGAGCTGAATGGGGATTCCCCAGGGCACACTGGCCAGCCAGTCTAATTAGCAAGTTACTAGCCAGTTAGAGACCCAAGTCAAAGAAACATTATGGATGGTACCTGAGGTATGTCTGTAAAAGGAGTCCTCTGGCTGCCACACACATGTGCATAGAATGTGCACCTACACACACACACACACACACACACACACACACACACACACAAGAAAAATACTGTGTCCCTTGGTCTCAAGTGGAAGCCAGTTGACATGTCATGAGTGCATCATGCAGTTCTAGAAAGTCCTCTTGCCGAGTGCTAGCATGGGCTCACCAGCTACTCAAGGGAGCCATCCTAGAGCCTCCAACTCAGGTAAGCCTCAGAGGACTACACAGCTCTCATATGAGGTGCTCCCCAATTCCCACCTCCAGACCCATATTGTCTTTTTGTCTTGTTGGGTTTTTGAGATGGCATCTCTACACAGCCCTGACTGTCTCAAACTCACAGAGATCTGCCTACCTGTTTCCTGAATGCTGGAATTAAAGGTGTATCTCTCCATGCCCAGCCCCATTTTGTCTTAAATTGCTAAGTTTATGGGTTGTTTGTTATATAGCAATAGGTAATTGATGCTCTTAAATAGTAGTCCTTTTTTATTTTTGACACAAGGTTTTTATATAGCCTAGACTGGCCTCAAACTTGTGACGATTTTGTTTCAGCCTCCCAAGTGCTGAGATTATAGGCATAAACCACACTGACTGACCCCATTCCTAATATATTTATCTACTACTTGATTTATTTATCAAAATGTTTATTATAGTGTGTGTGTATAAGTGCACATGTGCATTCCTCTGTGCCTGTGTGTGTGTGTGCGTACTCCCATGTGTTCTATGGCACACATGGGAAACCAAAGGACAACTTGAGAGAGTCGGTTATCTCCTTCTACCATGAGACCCAGAGCTGAAAGTCAGGTTATCAAATTTTGTGTCAAGTACCTTTACCCACTCAGCCACCTCACAGGACCAGATGCCCACTTTATAGAAGAGAAAATTAACAGAGAGTCCAAGAAACTTTCCTGAGGTCACACAGACACCGAGTGGTTTAAGCCATGAAGTTCATATCATGAAGTAAAATGTCTCTTTTATAAGACCCTGTCAAGGAGAATGGGCAACAGGCCCACAGTATACCAAAGGAGACTGAGGCTACACTTCTGAAAAGTGAAGGCAGGGGACAGTGAGAAAGCTCCATGCTCTGCAGCTCAGCTGGGCCCCTGCTCTCTGACCTTTTTGCCTGAATGACACAGGCCTAAGACATGGTGGTGGAAACCTGATGTCCCTGAGCAACCCACTCTCTGGGCTGCTCATCTCCTTGTGACTTCATTGCTGTCTTCCAAAAGCTGTCTTGGTCCTTAGACTAGAGAGAGAATCTTAAGGGCAGGAATGGAGTTTTATCATTTATGCCCCCCAAAAGCCAACCAGGCTTTCTGGTCCTGGGGCAAATTTATGGGGCCACACCACTCTTTAAAAAGTCATCAATGGAGACAAAGCAGGGACCAGGAAGCCTTCTGATATGAGCCTCTGCACAGAAGTGGATCTAACAGCAGTTCAGTGAGATTGACCCACAGGGCCATGGGAAATTTTTACAGAAGTTTCTATAGAGAGACTAGGAGCTTCTTTACAGAAGTCTGTGTGAGCAGAGGCCCAAGGATGGACAGATACCAGCCTAGGTGAATGCTTTGTGGTGAGTACTGTGCCCCCCCCCCCAGGCCATCTTTTATATGCAGAACCTGAACCACGGAAGTGGAGGCAACCACTTTCATATAGTCAAGGAAAGAAGAGGCAGGCCTAGACCCAAAGGTCAAAGCTCTTATGTGTTTGATGTATAGCCTAAACTACCTCATGCAAAAATCTTAACAGAGAAGGAACCATCAAGATTCCCCGGTTCCCAGCTTCATATCCCAGGAGTGCAGAGCAGAAGCCATGTGAGGCTGGATGGGTGATCTGGGTTGTGTGTGTGGGGTTCCATCCTAACCTTTGAGGGTGTCACAGTGGGTATTGTGCTTGGGACAAAATCCAAACTCCGTGCTGTGGCCTACAAAGCCATCCTGTGAGTGGGCCTTGCAGACTCCCCCAAGACCCCTGATGCGCTAACTTCTCCCAGCACTAGCTTACCATGATGTGATACGCTTCCGTTGTTCTTCCCTCTGCCAAGAATAGCCTGCGATTGACCATCATGTGGTCTGGCTCGCTGCTGTCAGTGAAACATTACCTCCTTTGACGTGATCGCCTTACCTCCATCCCTCACATTGTTTATCTTCTCATCGCAATTATGATGATCTGATAGAACTCTTTTTTGCTTCTGTATTTCTCTCTTATAACTAATAGGTAAGCATCGGGAGGTTGGGGAAGTACCTTATTTAAGATGCTGCAGCCTTGAGCCTTCAACACACATAGCACATGCTGCATAAATTTTTGTTACATTTTCTTCTGTTGATGGTCTGTCTTCCCCTCTGCTAGGGACCAGGACTTCCAGACTCAGCATGGGACCTTAAAGTGACCAAGGGTTGAGGCACTTGTGGTCTCCCAAGGTCTGCGGTGACTATAGCCATTGTCATGGGCTACCCTTTGGGGGTAAGACATTAGACTGAGGAGGCTGCTGACCCAGCGGGGTTGTGCACCCATCCAGCTCGGCATAGGAATCACAGCACCCATCCCCCTTTTCTGAAGAGAGAGGGCTGATTTAACACTGGGCCTTGGCACCCTCAACGAGCCTGGTTTACAACCAGTGCCCAAGAATCTCACTCTCTGAAGAAGGTTGTGCTGCTGGGCCAGGCTCACGGGCAGGTGGCTGAAATCTAGTGTAAGCATTGCCCTTCCGGCACGGTAGAGTAGGGGAGGTGGGGTCGCACTGCAGAGCAGGGGCCTTCTTTGTGCAAAGGCGAGTGGGGCCCAAACAGAGACACTAGATGTGCGGCCTCTGGCGGCCAGGATGACACATCTGGGCCTTCACAGTCCCTGCCCTTCTCCGCAGCAAGGATTACCTCGCCAGGTCTTCAAGGCCCTTGATCTGCTCCTGGGCTGGGCCAGCGGAGGATGAATATGGAAAACAGTCTGTGCGTCAGACCCTCTCCTCTCTCAGGGTCACACAGTGTATAACAATCACAGATGCACGCGGTCGCAGAAAGCGACTCGTCTAATCTGAAGCTATGACAGGTCTTGCCCAGCACCCCTTGCTTCTCCCTGGCATTGCTTTCAGCCTTCCCGCGCTCTGCGCGCTCACTGCACCGGCCTGTAAGTCTGGAACGTCTCCTTCCCCCGAGCCCAGGCTCTCCTCCATACGCCTCCTTCTCTCACCCGCTTGCCACCTCCGCGGGGAAACCGGGGTTGGGGGTGTGGGGGTAGGGGTGGGGACAGAGCCTAGCCGGTCTCGTCCTGGTGTCTATAGTTCCCAGCACCTGCGCGCACACAGAGCAGGGTCGTGGGGCTCGGACCGAGAGAGGAGGGGACAAGGACAGGCGGGGGAGGAGAAGAGGCGGCGGCGGGAGGAGCATGGGGCGGAGGCGGTGGCGGGAGGGAGCGCGCGCGCCGGCGGCGGCCGCCCAGGGCCGGGGCCGCGCGCCTAGCCTGAGCCCGCCCCGCCGCCGAGCGTCACCGAACCTGCTTGAAATGCAGCCGGGGAGCCGGGGCGGGCGGCAGCGGTGGTGGTGGCGGCGGCGGCAGCGGCAGCCCCGGCGCCGCGGCAAGGACTTGGCGGGCTGAGGCGCGGAGGCGGCGCGGGGGTCTCGGGGCGCTGCGGCCGGAGCCCCGGGCCCGCCATGGGCCGCCCAGAGCGGGGCGCGCTCCGGCCGCTGGCGCTGTTGCTGCTGCTGCTGCTGCTGCTGCTTCAGCTTCAGCATCTCTCCGCAGCGGATCCGCTGCCCGGCGGCCAAGGTGCGTACGGCGCTTCCCCGGCCGACTCGGAACCGCCAACAAAGCGCGGCCGGGGGGAGGGGGTGCTGTATGGCGAGGCCCCGCGAGGCTCCCAGCTCCCTGGATTTGCCTTGGACCCCAGCTCACGGTTCTGGTTACCGAAGCTCTGCCTCGGCTCCGGGCACCCTTTTGGGGGATGGGCGCCGGAGCCCCCCTGGCCCGTGAACTTTGCGGGGGGGTAGTCGTTCAGGGTTTGGGGTTTGGTTTAATTTGACACGCGCTCTCCATCGCGATGATGAGCGAAGCCGTACAGCCTTTCCTGACAATGCGTTTCCGGAGACCCCTGCGGGCTAAGGAGAGGGACAGGTTGCGAAGGGACTGAGTCCCTGCGCCCGGTGCGTGTGTCTCCAGTGTGCGGGGCTCCCCTCAGGCTAGGTGTGCGTGGACCTGACTTGCGTTGTGTGTGACTGTGAGTGTGTCTGAATAGTATAGCCACGGGCCGTTAAGCGTGTGTCGGGTCTCGCTGTGCCATCGGTCCTGCAGTGGAGGAACCGGTGGCATCCTGTCCTCTCTCGGAATTAAGGTGCTTGGAGCTCCGGAGCTCACTGGTATCTCCCCTTTCCTATACCCGCTGGACTTCTCGGCAGCCAGGGCTGCCCGGTGGGGAGCGGGCTCCTGTGCAGTGGCCCAACTCACAGCTCCCGACCCCCGCAGGGCCGGTCAAGGAGTGTGAAGAAGACCAATTTCGGTGTCGGAATGAGCGCTGCATCCCCTCGGTGTGGAGATGCGATGAAGACAACGACTGCTCGGATAACAGCGACGAGGACGACTGCCGTGAGTAGGGGCGACCCGGGGAGGGGGAACCGTGGGAGGTGTCATGCTCCGCCGCGCAGGTGGCTGCATCCGTCATGGGGCCACCTGCCCCAGGCTGGCGGCCTTGTTCAGGGATGGGTGGCTCTTAGCTGTCGGCGGGAGCCGGGTGGCAGGCGGGAGCCGGGTGGCAGGCGTGTCCGACTTAGGGTGGAGCCCAGTGTGGCTTGCTGGAGCTACTAGCCTGAGACTGTGGGCGGAGACGCGGCAGCCCCTGCACACCTCAAGCTTTATGCATCGGATCCCCAATCTGGACCCCACTGGGCGCGCGCACTTCAAAGTTCCACGCGGCTCGGGCCGCGAGGGGCTCTTTCCTTGCTCGGTTTTATGAATGAATGGGCTCCCCGGGGCCACTGATTGGCTGCGCAAGGACCACCCCATAGGCCTGTGGCCGGAGCGGCCAATCCTGGGTCTGGCGGTGTGCAGTAAAGGACTCTAGGCCTTGCCCTGGCCCGCCCCGGCCGCACCCCCGCGCGCACCCTCCGCGTGCTAGGCTCAGGTCCTGGTCACAACCCACTGCCTTTCTGTCGAGTCACCCTTCAGAGAGCATTTTCCTCCTGCCAGCCCAGCCTGGGTGTGAGTCATGGGGCCAACAGCAAGGAGGGGCTCAGGAGGAAGAGTGTGTTTCCTGGAAGCCACCGGAGTAACGGGAGTAACGGCAGAGAAGGCAGGCCAAAAGTGAGCCCCAATGCCTTTGCTGAGCGTGGCCTTTGTACACCCTGAGCAATTGATGAAGCTCCCCCTTGGGCGGGCGGGTATTCAGGTGGGGCCGCGTTAGAGTCAGCAGGCGTTCTCTGGTGTGAAAGGAATGCAGTTTTTGGTATCAAGAACCCACACTCTTCTAGCCACATCTACCTAGGAGGCTTTTCAGTTGTCATTACAGAGGCCTGCTGTATGCCTGCTGATGTTGAGTGTACAGGATCAGGCCAGCCCTGCAGTGTGGGAGCACAGTGTCAGAATGGGGAGGGTACCAGGTGGGCACACATCCAGCATTCAGGAATGGTAGGCTGAGCAATACTTGGAAGCAATCAGTTAAGTCCTTGAGGTTTCCTGGTTTAACATTATTTGGGGTGGGGTACATGTGTAAAAAAAATGTATGTGAAGATAAATAAAACTTGTGGGGAGTCAACTCACTCCTACTTTGTTGGGTCTCTGCCTCAAACTCAGCGTCCTCCAGCTTGACTGTGATGCCTCCACTGGCCCGGCCATCTTAAGGGTCCTCTTTGAGCTCACAGGCAGGCAAAGATCTTCCTTGAGCTCTTTTGACTGTTTGCCAGTCAGCCTGGCAGGTCACTCTGGACCAGCCTAGAACAGGCTTTTGGGCATGCAGTGCTTGACTGCCTCTGTTTCCCATTTGAGCTGCAACTGCAACCTGTGGAGGGCTAACACCCTTGACAGTGCTTTATGTTACAGATGGAAATGGCTCCTGGGTTGAGTTACTTGCTCTGTGGCTACTGAGTTGCCAAGTAAAAACCTGAACTTAAAGTATCTTCGGCCAGAGTTCTTAACCTAATCCGAGGGAATCTTATGCCTGGGAGTTGTTTTGGTTTTCTTAGAGGGGCGCACACAGGACAAGGTGCAGAAATAGAAACCTCACATCTTATCCCCATGGCTCTTTAAAACACTAGTCTTGTGAGTGTGGTTGTGACGTTTTCCTTGTTATTTTATAGGTAGAGAGAGTGGCTCAGAGAGATGGGGTGTTTTGCCCAAGGTTACACAGCACAGGCAGGATGGATGACAGAACTTGGTCAAGATCTCTGCCTGCCTGTTAGCTCAGAGCATGCACTGATGTAGTAGGGGGTGGGGTGTGGACAGGAGGGCCTGCTACTCTTCACTTATGAAGGTGTGTAGGCATGACGGGCAAGGGTGGCTGGTAATCTGAGATGGGATTAGGGGAGCTCTGAGGCAGTCTGGCAGCTGCTTTGTGAGACGGGTGAGGCAGGGTTCTAGGCAGTTGGTGGGCAGATGTCCATGGTGCCAGTGGTGTTGAGTAGAAAGTATTTGCTCTACTAGCAGCAAATATTGGTTGCACATGGCTTGACTCTACTGAGCTTGCTTCCTTTGGTGTCCACCAGCATGTCTGTCTCTCTGTTCTATATTAGATCATAGGAAGTCTTCTCATGGGGCTGGCAAGAAGGGAAGGGAAAGGTATTTGGAAATTCTTCCCCACAGAGCTGGAGAAATAGCTCAACAGTTAAAATACTCAGTGCTCTTGCAGAGGACCAGAGTTCAGTTCCAAGCATCTACACCCATGCCCAGCATCTCACAACTTCTTGTAACTCCAGCTGCAGATCTGATCTGACACCCTCTTGTGACCTCTGTGGGTGCACAGATACATGCGTACACTGAGGATACACCATTCCAGGCCACCTGCCTAGACTCACTCCACCCCTGACACTTTACTCTCTATTCTGTCCACAAAGGGCCTGGTTGCTCGGCCTCTCTTTGCCCCTAGGCTGCAAAATAGGGTGGGGGCAGAGGCTGTAATTTATAAAAATGTTCAGTGTAGGCACAATGAATCCAAGCTTCTGATGCAGCCCAAGTACCAGAGAGTTGAAGGGAAAGAGGGAGCTTTTGCATTGAGGAGGTTGAGACAGGCTGAGTTCATCCCTAGAAGAGTCACTTGAGACTTGTCATCTTAAAATAAGGGTGACAAGTGGGTCATGGTGGTATGTGCCTTAAATCCCAGCACTTGGGAGGCAAAGGCAAGAGGATTTCTATGAGTTTGAGGCTAGCCTTGTCTACATAGTGAGTTCCAGTATAGCTAATGTTACATAGTGAGACCCTGTCTCAACAAACACAAATAAAAGACCCCACGCTACAGAGATCACCACCAATGCTCAGAGAGGTAACTGACTCTCAAGTCATGCAGCTTGTCCTTGGCTCTGAAACTCACACTAAGGTCTTCTAAGTCTTGATCTTTGTCTTCAGGGAGGGCTCTTGGCCCACAGCTGATGAGGTAGGGAAGGGAAGCTTATTGGAGCTTCAGTTCCCAATGTGCCTTCAAAGTGGAGGAAGGGTCTGACACCCTAGGGTGCCAGCCAGGGGAAGTTGGGTGGGACTCCAGCCTGTGAGCTCACATAGGCCTGGGTTTCCTGTTGCTTCCTTGTGTCTGGGAGCAGAGGTGGGGATTCTGGACTCTGGCCAGGCCTTTGCTCCTGGGCCATCAAACACAGCGCCTATTCATACTTGTCAAGCATTCGGGCTCGCCAGGCAGCTAGCCCAGGAAATGTGCCTCTGCTGGTGCTCCTCAGTCTATAAGATGGGTGATCCTGAGAGGCTTGAGCCATTTCTATCTTGTAGAAGCTCAGAGGGGTAAGGAACAGTGTTTTTAAGGAAGATTGCTTCAATGTTCATTCAGGCATGCAACTATGGAGCCTACACAGGTCCCCCTAGGCCTCCATTTCTCATCCTGAGATGCGTGAGGCTCTCCTCCCTTCCCCCTGACTGCCCCAGCTCCTGGAATGCTGAACTGCTTTGTGGGAGATTGGATCAGGAAGCCCCCTTTCTGCACTTCCCTGCGTTTCCCTTGCCTTAGGTATCTTCCAGCATTCATCCATCCTACTCAGGAAGAGCCGCTATAGCCCAGCCTCCCAGGCTTCAGGCCCACTAGTTGGTCCTGGGTAGGCTACAGGGATTCTAGAGCTTGCCTGGTGGTAGGTAGCCTTATGAATGATGACAGTTTGGCTACAGGTTCTGGCTTGTGATGTAGCACACATTTGGCTGTGGGGTGCAGTTAACCAAGACACCAGGCCCTACTTCATTGCTTCTTTGGATCGATGACATCATTGGTGGAGAGCTGTTCTTCTCTGAATCTTGGTTTTCCTGTCTGACCAAGCTATTCTGCCACTTCAGCATCCTGAGGATAGAACTTGCACTGTGACCTCTTTGTTGGCCTTCCTTGTTCGGGCCTTGTGTCCACTGCCCTCCAGCCTTTTCCTGCATCTTCCTCTGAGCCTGGCCACCACTGCAGCTCAGTCACCTGCCTTTGCCTCACCCCCAGGCCTTCGTGTGTGCTGTTTGCCTTCCCGGGACGCCGTTCTTTCGCATGCTCGCTGCTTTCACTGTGTTTCTCAACCTGTGGGTCATGACCCCATTGGGGGGGGTCACAGATCAGGTAATCAGCCTATCAGATATTTACATTATGATTCATAACAGTAGCAAAATTGCAGTTATGAAGCAGCAGCAACATAATTTTATAATAGAATTAATATATGATAAATAATAATATAAAATAGTAATATGAGGAACTCTACTAAAGGTTTGCAGCATTAGGAAGGTTGAGAACCACTGTCTGAGAAGTAGACAACGGGTCACCTCCTTGAAGAAGGTGCCACTCTTCCCTCAGGCTGAGATAATGGACTTTGGGAATACTGAAGTCTCAACTCTGTGCAGCCCTGGATCAGATAACCCCAGCTGTCCCCTCCTGGCTGAATGGCCCTGGTGGCAATAGTCCCTCCTTCTCAGAGATGTGTGGTTAACTGAGAGAATGTGCTCTGTGAGCTGGAGACAGTTGATGGGTGGCAGTGGATGGCGTCGTGGGTAAAACTCAGCTGAACACCTCTAAGGTTGTTGCTGCAGCCACCCAAACCCTACTCCAGGACAAGAGTTTCTGAAGGCTCCAGCTGGGGATGTGGCTTTAGGCAGGGGCAGTGGTGTGTGTGTGTGTGTGTGTGTGTGTGTGTGTGTGTGTCTTTAGGCAGTGGATGATGGTACAGCCACAATGGAGGTGGCTCCAAGATGACCTAGAGGTGCAGAACGTATCTAGGAAGGAACTGGGGAAGAAATGAATTTAACAGATGTAGCAGGTCTCTGAAAGTAGGCTGGGGCCGGGAAGGGCAGGTTCTGGTGGGCAGTCTCCTGCTTCTGTCCGTCTAGCTGTGTCTGCTGTACCATGGTGCTGCAATAGGCCCCAAGCTTGTCTTGCTGTCTGTGCTGCTGGATTGTTCCAGCGGGCCTTGAGAGTGCTGAAGGCTCTCCTCTCCCTTGGGCGTTCCATGGCCCCTCCTGGGTCAGAGTCCCCTCAGTTTCTGAGACTGCAGCTGGCCCGTGGCTGTGTGGCTTCTTCCTCCACTGCTGTTGCTGCTGCTGACTGACAGCTTTTCTCCTTGGGGAATGAGGTAGCAGGTGAATCCAAGGGACCTGGGGGACAGAGGGAAAACAGGACCCAGAGGGCTAGTGGAACAAGCACCCCTTCAGGGTATAGTCAGGTGGCATTCTCCTGGCCCAGGGTGAATGGTCATGTTTCCAAGGCCCTCATTGTTCCAGGAAAGTGTCTGGACCAGCTGGGTCTCTGAAGGTTTTCTCACCTAGCCTTGTGCTGGGCATCAGGGACTCCAGAACAGATACCTTCCTCTGGAGATCTCCACCAACTGGTACTGGCTACTGGTCTTCAGGTGTGTTGGCAGCTTATTTTCTTCAGCTCTTCTTATCTCTGTTTAATTCTTATTCCCATTTTTAAAGAGGAGACGGAGGCTTAGAGAGAAATGGCTTGTGTGCTGCTTATGGCCTGGTGCTTCTTGACTGGAGCTCTGTCATGTAAGAATGACTGCCTTAGCTCCTCCCTCCTGCCTCACCCCCTTCCGCCTGTCCCCCCTCCCGCCTACTCCCCCCCAGCCCCCAGTCGCTCTCCTGCCCCTACTAGTCCCCCTTTTCATATTTACTCTTCTTGAGACATGGGCTCACTCTGTAGAACAGGCTGATCTTGAATTCACAGTAATCCTCCTGCCTCAGTCATCTGAGTGCTATGATTACAAACACAAATCAGCTTCTCTCTCAGCTCAGTCCACCCTGTTGGGGTCAAAGGACACATTGCCCAGTCCTGTCTCCCTACAGTACAAGTTTCTGGCCTGGGGAGTAGGACTGGAAGGGATCCCATGGAGTCCCAACGCAGCTCCCCTCTCCTAGCCTTATGGGCTTTTGTTAGCCATGCCATTGAGAAAGGAGGACCTGACAGTGACTCTGGAAAGCAGCATCAGCTCATTATCACAGCTTCACCTGCACTCTGCCTCCTGGCTTCCAGACCTCTGGTGCCATCAGGGCCCATTCTCAGGAGCAGGGTGTTCAGCTCCTGAGTGGGACTGGGGGAAGAAAAGCAGACATCCCCCCTCCCACTCTTGCATACCCACCCACCACACCTCTCTGTTCTGTGTCTTGCTAAGGAACAGACAGGTGCCTGCCACACCCCAGAGCTTTGGGCTCTGGTATTGGGGATCACAGGTGTATACTGTCCTGGCTGGACCTCTCAGAATATCTGGCAAGCATGTTAAAGTGATTTGTTCTGTGTTCATGGCTTCCTGAGTGTACTCTCTGCTAGGTCTTACTTACACAAGACCTCTAGGCAAGGCCTGGCAGTATGTGACTGCATGTCATAGAAGACAACGCTGAGAACCAAAGTCACTTTCCCTAAGCCACCTGACTGGTCAGGGGTAGGACTTGCTTCTGGCTGTGGGGTCTGCTGCAGCAGAAAGGAAGAAATCAGTTCATACACATCAATCAGGACCTCGTGTCAGACCCATAGGTGTGTCACAGCATCGCTTTCCAAGCATTCGAGGTATCTCTGCCAGTCCTTGTCATAGGATGTGCTAGCTCCCTCCTGAGCAATACTGGCCTTGGGGTACCCTTGGCCATCAATCAGGAAGACCCCTGGCTGCAGCTGTTTTAGTTACCAGCCCCTAAGTTCTCCCTCCTGCTACAAGTGGCTATGTCACCCACCCTGGGGCTGGAAAGACCCAGGAAGAACTTAGGGGAGAAGAGAAAGGCTCCCATAGGAGAACCCTGCTCAGTACCAACTCTATGCTTTTCACCACCATAAACACTGGTCTGGTCTCTGTTCACTGGGGGCCAGCCCATGACCCATAGCTAGGAGAGTTGGGCCTTGGGAGTATAGACTCTGGGATTCTATCAGGTCTCCAGAATGTCCTGATGACTAAGTCACCCAGCACCATGCACCCAGTTCCCATGACCCTTCGCTGCCTTTACCTACAACCTTCAGGATTTATTAATTTTATATGTATGAATTTTTTGCTTGCATATATGTATGTAGCACATATGTGCCTGGGGTCTGTGGGGGTAAGAAGAGGGTGTTACATCTCTTGGAATTGGAGTTATGGATGGTTGTGAGCCACCATGTGGGTGCTGGGAATCAAACCTGGGTTCTTTGCAAGAGTAACACATGCTCTTAACTGCTGAGCTGTCTCTCCAGCCCCAAACACTTCCTTCTAGAATATGGCAGGACAAACAGGTGAAAACCTTCCTGGGAAACTGTACCCATCAAAGCCATGGAAGTGGTCCTGTGGCCCCCAGGTGGTACCCCAGGCATTGGCCTGGCTTGTCACACTCAGTGCTGCCCCACAGACATGCACCTCTGAGGCAGACGATGGCAGTGAGTAGGCCTCACTGCCCTGAAGAGGAATTTCAGGCTAAGGAGCCTCATAGGACTTACTCGGTTACTGGGAGTTCTAGAGCCACAATTTCAGTTGATTCTGTTTATTCATTTTTATTTTCCTTACAGAAATAACCTTCTCTGATTACATGGAAGTAATTCTCTAAATTACAAATGAGGTCCTGTTATTCAGATCATTTTCTCATATCATACATAGTGTCCCATGCCAGTAACACAGATGCACAGTGTTTTAAAGGACTGGTTTATATACCCTACGAGGGTGGGCCCATACTGTGGTGACATGTTCTACTGTGGATAGAGATGTCTGTAACCCCAGCTACTGGGAGGCTGAAGCAAGAGGATCTTGAATTTTAGACCAGCCTAAATTCTTTGGTCTTTATAGCTAGAGTCTAACTAAAAACAAAAACAAAGCAAACTAAAGGAAACTGAGACAAACAACAAAAGATGACCAAGTCTTAGGAACACCCCTGTGTGCCCTAATGGCCCTGCTGTCCAGCCAGTCCAAAGGACCCTAAGCACAGGGCCACCTTGTCCCAGCCCCAAGACACAGACAAAGTAGCCATATCTGGGTCACACACAGCAGAGATAAAGGACAGCTGTGTTCTGGCCCAAGGACACTTACCCACCCAAACCCACGATATAACCAAACTATTGCTTCATTTGTCTCAGCACGTTAGTAGAGACCGTCTCCCACTTAGCTTTGCGGTGATTATTCTGTTTCTGTCCCAAACTGGTTGTGTGACTTGGACAAGTGGCATCCCCATCTGAACTTCATTTCTCCCATCATTCATTGGTCCTTGCTTTATCTGCACTGCTGGGCTCTCTGAGCATCAAACTCCTACCTGGGTCTGAGGTCAGGGCTGGAGCGAGCCTGGGGGGATGGGAGACTACCCTGAGCTAGATATTGGTCTGGGCCTATAGAGAGAGCAGTTGGGCGTTTTAGGATCCAGAACTCAGCTGGAAGGTGCAGGCTTCTTTGGCCGCTTTCCCCTCTGTGTGCTTAAGCTCCCTGACTGGGTTGGATTAGTACCATGATGTAGGGAAGAGAACAAGCGAGGCTCGTCTGCCCCTCAAGCCATCCTGAAGCAGCCACAGCATGGAGGTGTGAAGACCAGTGGATGAACATTCCCAGCCCCTTCCCGAGCACATGATTCCTGCACATGTCAGCTGCTGTCCTCCGCCAAGGGCACAGCAAGAGGGCAGCTGCTGAGAGAACAGTAGGAGAGATAGATGTAGGTCAGCTGCCTAGAGGAAAGGAGGTGACCAGGCTGCGATGGTGCCTCAGTGGTCACTCTCATCCTGACTGCTGTGGGACCCAGGGCAGCTTCTAGGTGGCCCCAGGAGCTGCTCACCCTTGGTTCACAGTGGGTTCAGGGGGACATCGGAGACATGGCAGCTGATGAGAGGCAGGAAGGTCCCACCAGGCCCAGGTTAAGCTGCCTGGCTGAATAGCTGGAGGCTGTGTGGGCTTTCCTGATGGCCTGAATCCAAGGACCATTCAAGCCAGCCTTCTTCCATGCCCACTTCCTAGACCTTGATCTACCATCTGCTGCCCATCACTCTTAGAGTACAGGTTTTTTATTGTCTGTTTTAGAGACAGAAAGAACATGATGTTGGGTAAGCAGGGAGATGGGGAGGATCTGTGAGGGACCTGAGGGGAAGGGAAAAGAATATGAGCAAAAAATAGTGTATGAAAATGTTTAATTAAAAAAAAAAAAGCCCCTTCTTTTGGCTGTGGCGTACAGTGTGTGCTTGGGAGCAGATGTAACCAGGAGGGAGTGACCATTCTAGACAAGCCAAGGTGACACTCTTCCTCCTACCCCTGCCAAGGTGGCCCAAACCAAGCAACCCCCCACCCCCACCCCAGGCTGTTGTGGCTGGGATCTGTTTGTAACTAGAGAGGCTCCAGCAATCTGTTCCCAGCCTGTCCTGTGCCTCTGCAGCCCAGGCAGCAGCCTGCGATGTGCTATCTGGCTCCTCCTGGAGGACTGAGGTAGTTTTCCACAGCTGGGGACCTGGCTGCAGGCCCATCTCACCAAGTAGCCGTTTGGCAGGTCCATGAACCTCCTGGGGGGAGGGGGGTCTTTACTCTTTGGAAGTGGGGTACCTCTAGGCCATACTCAACATAATCCTCTAGGATTCTGTTGTTTTTCCCCTGAAATTCCGGGTGTTCATAGACGCTGGAGTTCACCACAGTCAGGTCCTGAATATGGAGGCTCCAAGAAGCTTCAGGAGGCTCACATCCAGAGACAGAAGGGGCAGCTGTGAGAGCTATCCCTATGGACCCTAGGGGCTCTGCCATAACCCTGAGGGGACATGTCTGAACTGTACACAAAAAGAGGAAACCATGTCGACAGCATGTGTGTATGTGTGTGTGTGGTAAATGTATATGTGTGTGGGATGTGCGTATGGTATATATTTGGGTGTGTATATATGTGCGTGGTGTGTATGTATGTATGTGGTGTGTGTGTGTGTGTGTGTGATATGAATGTGTGCGTGTGCAGTATGTGTGGTATATATTTGGGTGTGTGTATATATGTGTGGTGTGTGTATGTATGTATGTATGTGGGGTGTGTGTGTGTGTTCATGCAGAGGCCAGACATTAATATTGGTTGTCTTCCTCTGTTGCTCTTCTTCCCTTGAGACCGGAAACTCACTGTTGCAGTTAGACTGCCTGACTAGCAAGCTCCTGGGTCTGCCTGTTTCTGCTCCCAATGCTGGGGTTACAGGTTACATGCTGTTGCTTCCATGGCCAGCTTTTACATGGGTTTTGGGTTTCAGCCGGGTCTTGGTGCTTGCACAACAAGTGTCTTGTCTACTGAGCCATCTCCTCCCTCCCTACTTGGAGCTTTTTATACCTGTTTACTTTTGCTGAGCTGCCTGTGGTGACTTCTTAATGCTTGTGAGCTAGCCAGAGCGGACTTTGTATTGGCTGCCTGTGAAAGGCTGGTTGTCCCCTCCTGCCACCTGCCTCACCTGGTAGGGGCTGAGCCAGCTGGTACTAGTGCCATCATGGTTTGCAGTATCAGCTACTTCCAGCACCGGCCCTGGGTAAGTAAGTCCCTTGAACATGAACCCCAGACTGTCCTGTGTAGGGATTAAGTAATGCCTATCTCTTGGAAAGCACCAGAAACAATGTGGTATACACCATGGGTTGGAGGTCACACATTGTGGGCTGTAGTCATGAGTTTACACTCAGCACTTTCTGCCTTTCCTTCTCTCTCGCTGGCCTGGGACTTTCCTGCCCCTAAGTTCTGTGCTGAGCTCTCTCCAGAAACCCAGGCCTGAATCCTCGCTGCTGCTGGAGAACTGAACTATGTTGCAAGCTCCTCAGCCCCAGGGTCTCAACCCCACCCAACACCCAGGAAGCTGCTCTTTATTGTGACTTAACTGCAGGACCCTGGTAAAGCTATGGCCCTCCCTGGGGAGGGTTTCACAGACCAGTATTTGAGCCACTGTGGGCAGCAATTGAACTGCAGCCCCAGCTCCTAAGTAGGTCTGCCTAGCAATCTTAGCTTAGCTCATGGCCAGTTGGGAGCCCAGATGTAAAAACCCTTCTCAGGGCTTCAACTCACCCGTGAGGCCAAGTCCAATCTTTAACACTTTGTAGCTGAGCAACTCTGGGCAAGTTGCCTGACCTCTCTGGGGAAGTCCAGCCATCACCAGTGGAGCCCGTCACGAATTACCTCTGGGTGACTGTGGGATCCATTATAGAAGCAGAAGCAGCAGGAACACGTGTTAATATCCTTTAGACCTGTCTTCAGCCTGTCCCTGAGAGACTGCCTCCTGTACTATGGTTGAATGGGGTGGGAGGAGCCAGGGAGCCCCCAGAAAGTTTCTTTAGTACCCTGAATTCTTGTGGCCTAGGCTGGAACTTACTGGCCCAGTTTAGAGTGAGTCCTTCCAGGAACCTTGTTAAGAAATGAGCACAGAGCCTCAGGGACCTGCAGAGGGTGGTATGCTGAGGAGGTAACATGTCTGGCCCTGCCTCTGGATGTGCCCAGGAAGAGAAGGACACCGGGCCCTTCAGAGAGGACACTGGCCTGTGACACAGAGTGTGACAGGCAGGGCTGAAGGGCTTCCTCAACTCACCCTCTGTCCCCTGCCCAACCCCAGCATTCTGTCTTTGGGGATGGAGAAGGCTTGAGGGAGAGGCCCAAATTGTTCCATTCTGAGCACCACTGAAGGTCTCTATGCCTGGCCTCACAGAGATGTCCCTATGAGAGTTCCAAGGCACAGCATGAGCAAGCTTTGGCCCTTGGGTAGTGAAGTAGCCTCTGGCTAGCACATGCAGGAATCTCTCAGCAGCCAGGAGTAGTGTCTAGCACCTCCTGAGACAGGACACTCGCTGACTACCCACTATTCTCTCTGCCAAGACAGTGTTTTCTGTCAGTCCCACCTGCCTGCCTTCTGGGTCCAGCTGATTTAGGAGCCTCTGCTTACAGAGGCTGCTCCTACCTCTCTCAAGCCCACTCTGAATCCCTTCCTCTCCACCCTGCCACTTCCCCAGTGCAGGGAGACTCATCCTGCTTGAAGGTCTCCAGCTGTCTGACCTCAGTGTGGGGCTCACAGGCTGCATATCCTTAGACTGCTGGCATGCCTGCCTCCTGTAACATGACTGACTTGCAGTGCCCGGAGGCAAAGGTGACATCCTACAGAAAGCGTAGCTTCCTGGGCGGCAGCATCGAGGTCTGTGACAGCCATGGTACAGTACATGAGTGTTGTGGGGCTCTGGCTGGAAATATCCACTCCCTGCATCCTCACCTGTTGTGGTCCCCAAAATCCTTCCCGCTGCCTGCCACCTGTTAGTCCATGCCCACCCCAACTGACTCACTCTCTTAGACTCCATGGTAGTACACCTTGAATCCAGTCTTCTGCCTCCTGTCTAACCTCTGCTTTGTAGGGGCATTCTGAAAGGAGCAAGGCTGGCCTCCTTGCCTGCCTTAGAGATGGCAGTCTCCTCAGATGATGTTCAGAGCCAGTCGCAACTTACCATGCACCTGCCTCCTCTGCAGCCTCAGGTCTTCATCCTGCCCCAAACCCCAGCACTGCACTCCAGCCATCTCCAAGTGAAGCATCTAAACCTACTTTATCTGTAGACCCACCACCGTTTCCAGGGTCCTCCTCTGACACACTTCTCACCTCGAAAGCTTCTCTCCATTTCTGTCCTTGTCATTCTGTAATGGTCTAATAATAATCTATGGTTCACAATGTATATGTGACACTTGGGAGCAGGGGCAGGGGAATGCCTGTGGTGGAAGGGAGAATCAGGGCTAGTGGAGGGTGACCCTGGGCCTTGCACATGCCCAGTGCTCTCTATCTCTTGCAGTATGTCTACTCCCTTGGCACTTGGGGTTGGGCATAGGGTTACTGAGAGTCCCGGAGAAGTGGGAAGGAGACTAGAGCCCTTTGTTTCTTCCTCCAATGTTTCCTGAGTTTGGTTATGTGCCATGGGCCCTACCTCAGGGTTATTGGCTCCTGTTTCTATGTGTTATCTCCTTGTAGCCTCAGCCTCTGCCACTGTGAAGGGGTGGAGGACCCATGACCTTCTCCCTATATGTTGTGGCTGGGGTTAGACCAGAGCTTCCCCTCCACAGGGACTCTCACAGGTGGGGCCAGCAGGCAGCTTGCTTTTCCAGTGAAAATTATGTTTGCTTATTGCTTGTCACTGCCAAGTGCTACCCCACACAAGGGTGACTCATTCTGGTCTCCTCAGAACTGTCTCAGGGTTAAAAATAAAAGTCTCACATCTCAGGAAGTCCTCAGTCCCCTGAACACTGGGCCAACCTTCCTGCACCCCCACAAGTCCTGTCTGCTGCTCCCCACTCCTGGAGCCCTACAGCAGGGGTTCCCCAGGTACATGGGGAGCTAACTGGGCATGGCTCACTTGAAAACAAAAATACTGGTCTCTACTTCACATTTTGGAGAGCGCAGAGAGACTTAGAGCCTGGTGGGATGCATGGCTGGGCACCCTGGGTGCTGTGTAGAGGACCAGGACTTCCAGGCACTGATACACAGTCTGCCTCCAGCATAGCATAAATTATGGGGAGACTCTGTAGCCACCTGTGATCTTCTTGCTATGAGTACTCTGAGGACATTTATCCATCAAGTCCTGGGGCCTCATGACTCCCAGGGGAAAGCAGCACTGAAACCCTAGACAATGCCAAACAAAGACACTGGCCATCTGTCTCCTATGAAGCTTCACAGTGGACAAAGCCCTTTCCGTGTGTGGTCTTGAAGCTCATGATAGCCCTTGGGAGGTGTTGTGGTAAGAAATTACTATACCTATTATACAGATGGGAACACTGAGCTCTCAATCTCAGCATCCCTTGATGGCTAGGGAAAAGGGAAGACAAGAGGGTGGCCATGGTGGCTGTCAAGGGTGCTGCTGGGTGGCCTGTCCTCATCCTTTCTGCATACACACTCTGTCAATGTCCTCATCTGTAGGGATGGACCCTGGAGACAGATGGAAGAGGAGGAATGGAGAGGGGAAGGGAGCTCTGGGAGGGGGAGGGGATCCACACAGCATTGCTACTTCCTCTTTGGTTCTCACAGTTTGTCTGCACCGATTCATGACAGATGGAGGGAGGGGAGAGCTGGTGCCAAGAGGCTGTCACCACAGGCAAGCAAAGCTGGGGGAGGGTGCTTTGTGTCCATGGTTTGTGTAGGGAGGGGAAGCAGCTGGTGGTCTGGCTGCCTGGCCTCCTCCAGCCCGTTCCCCAGGAACTTGGGGGTGAGTTACACGTGGATGTTGTGGGGCAGGAGAGTGGGCAAGGGGTGAGCCTGCCACCTGCCTTTACTGGCTGTGCTCTTGCCCCTGCCCACCAAGGATAGATGTTGTTCTCTTTCACTGGGTGTTGGGGGTAGTCAGGAGCTCTGGGGAAGGGCCTGGGACAGGAGGCCTTTGGATCACAGAGAGCACCGGAGGCTCTAGCAGGATGTCTTCTGGGCCAGTGTTCATCCCTAGGTGTGCTGTCTAGACTTTACCAAGCTGCCTTTGTTCCCCTTTCATCTATTCTGGGCCCTGACACATTCCAAGAGTGGACAGGCCTGACCAGGGGTTGATCTGGTTCCTTTGGTGTGTCTTGTTTCTTTAGAGTGGTTTCAGCAAGCGAGAATGGCTCTCTCCCGACCCCCAGTGGGCACAGAGGGTCCAGGACGCTTATTGGATGGGTGGGTGGATAGGTGGGTGGATTCTTAGCTTGCATAGCTTCCGAGATAGGGCCTTGCTCCTTTACGATGCATTTCTCAGCTCTCAGTGTTCTGTCTGTCCTGAGGCCTCAGGCATCCCAGCCTTCCACAGGGTCCACTGGGGCCTCTGGCTTGTCTTCTTGACTCAGCATCTCGGTGAACACTGAGACTCCCTTGAGTCTGCCCAGTTTCTTAGTGACCCCAGGCAGGGTTGGGTCCCCAGGGTGTTGGATCTCCAGGTTGTTGGCAGTGGTCTCTGCTAAGCCCTCAGCACGTGTTGGGTCGTGCCATCGGTTTTCCCATGTGCCTTGTCAGCACACCTTGCCTCTATCCCTTCTTCACAGAGGAGGTGAGTGAGGTGGAAAGTAAGGAAGGATTTCCTTGGGTGCACATCAAGAAGGTAAGGGCCTCCTGGAGCAGGGGTGAGGTGTGCTGGGGCTTGTTGGGGCCTCTGGCCTAACAAGGGTTCCTAGTGCTTTTCTGGATATAGACTCTGTCTATGTTCTAGCCCATTCCCAGGCAGGTCCCAGCACCAAGTTCCAGCTGTGTAGTTTCACACCAGGAACCATGGAGCCAATGTGTGGTCCACTTTGGGATGGTGATTTGCCTAAAGTAACCCAAGATGCATGCAGGGCTAAGGCCCTGGCCTCTTTCTTCAGCACAGGTATCTTCTCATTAATATATATTTTTAGAGATTTATTTAATGTATGTGAGTACACTGTAGCTCTCTTCAGACACACCAGAAGAGGGCATCAGATCCCATTACAGAGGATTGTGAGCCACCATGTGGCTGCTGGGAATTGAACTCAGGAACTCTGGAAGAGCAGCCATCGCTCTTAACCGCTGAGCCATCCCTCCAGCCCCCTCATTATTAATAATAATGACAGTCATTAATGATAAATTACGGTGTGTCTGCCTCGTGCCAGTCTCTGCTGGACAGCTGAGGGGAAGGGAATGGAAGATGGTGTGCATCCTGAGCAGGGGATGTGCTTGTTCTTGGACTGTGGCCACTGTGGACTCCTCCCCAGAGCCTGACTGACATTGGATGAGGCCTCTGGGTGCCCAGGTAGCTTGGTTAAGCTTCAGTGGCTGAAAAACAGGCCCAGGGCCACACTAGTGGAATGCCCACTAACCCTTCTTCCTTCCATGTCACTTACCAAGTCTTTCCACAAACACTGTTGCCAGGTCTAGGCCCAACCCGACGCAGCCCCTAGGCCTAACCTTTGCCCCACAAACTTTGGCTCTTTGGATTCTTCCAGGTGCTCTTTTTAGTAAGTGTAATGGATGGTGTTGGCACCTCACTCCACCATACTGTGACACACTCCACCAGTCACACAGCATGAGAGACGGGTGGGTCAGCTTCCCTCTTAGGGTCAGGGTGTCCTTTCTGCACAAGTCCATAGTGGTCCCCACCTTAGAGGTCACAGAGAACTGATGGTCACAGTGGACAGTGGCTACTTAGTGGCCTTACTCTGTGAGGCACCAAAAGGCGGGGAAATTCACCTAAAAGGTCACATGGCATATGAAGGGATAGAGGATTTGGAGCCTGGCTCTCAAGGGCCGTGTGACAGCACTACTGGAATTCGAGGCTTCTGGCATCCTGGACTGATCTATCTCTCTCTATCTCTCTCTCTCTCTCTCTCTCTCTCTCTCTCTCTCTCTCTCTCTCTCTGTCTTGAAGACCCCAACACACCCCCCTGCCCTAATCCTGTGTTAGAGACAGTCTTCGTTTCCTCTATCAGTATCTCTGAGACCCCTGCTGAGCCTCTCACCTCTCACATGAGCAGGAGAGAGCAGGCAGGAGCTTGGGTACAGGATATGGGGGTTTCCCCACTCAGGTTGAGATCTGTCACAACACTAATGTTAATTAAGCCTTGTTATTCAGCCCTGAGCGCTTACGCAGAGCTCCTGACAGCACATTACTCATAAGTGAGGTGGTAAATTTCCCAAACCCTCAGAAGCAAAGGCCACATTGGAAAAGGCTTGGAGGGCACATAATGCTCAGGTCTTTCTCCTGTGCCCTCCTCCATCTTCATGGCCTGGGTAATGGTGTGTGTGAGTGTGTGTGTGTGTGTGTGTGTGTGTGTAGGGTGAGGGGTTGGCTCCCTGACAGACTCAGGTCAGCTGACTGCTTCCGGTTGACTGCTTCACTGAAGTACAGAAGCTTAGGGCAGCCCCTCTGCCTGGTCTCTCAGCTCTGCCTCCTGTCTCACAGCAGACTGCCATGCACAAACACATTCCCTTCAGTGTCCTCCCATGTGAGCACACAGGCTCTGTGCACAGTAGGACTCAGCAAAGACAGCTTTGGATCTGCCTGTAAGCCTGTGGTCCACCTCAGTGTTGGCAAACACACTCATGTGGCAGTGCAGTTTAAGGGACCTACCTGGTGTTCCCCCTTCCAGCAGAACCAGAGCTCCCCAGGACAAGGTGAAAATCCAGAAATGCTACAATGTAATCTTTCCCCAGCTTGAGTTGTAGGGGCAGATGGCCCTTGCCGGCTTCTTAGCGAGGTGTGGGGTAGGGCCTCTGTTAGGTGCAATGTATCCCCACCCCCTAAGTCCTGCTGTCTTCCTTGGCCTATGGCTGGACCATGCCTGAGACATTTGGAACAAATCCAGGCCTTGGGTGCCTAGGATTTTTTTTTAATTAATTAGAGCATTAAATGGTAGCCCAGTGGGAGAATCCCACCATCTGGCTGTCACAGGAGAGGCAGGCAAATCTCTGCATATTTTTCTGCAGTGTGTGAGCATCATAGGAAGCCACCTGTGCATGTGTGGGTATGCAGCCCGTGTGCTGCAGTGTGTACAGTGTGGCTCGGTGTGTGTGTGGGGGGGGGCACATATGAGTGTATAAGTGACTAAGTGTGTCTCTGTGCATGCACGCTCATCTGGATGTGTATGCACTGTGCCATGCCTGAGGGCCTGCATGTCCATTTCAACATACTTCCCTGTGTGTGGTCTAGGCCCAGGCCTGGCTTGAGAGCAACGTGAGACAGGCTGGGCTGTGTGCCCAGTGGCCTCTTGAGCCTTCCTGGCAGAGGTGGTGATCACAGACTGTCTGGGTAGAAGGCAAGATGGAGAAAGGTTTGGCAGGTATACACTGGCATTGGGAAGGAGGCAGTAATCCTTGTGCTGTGTTTGACAGATGGGGAAACCCAGGTGGATCCAAGCACAGAGCCAGGATGGAGGGACAGGACTGGAGCCCAGTCTCTGGACTCCCTGTGGTGTTTTTTCTCTTGCCCTGCCCAGCAATTTGTGCCTTAGGTATCTTTTTTTCTGTTGGAGTTTTATGGTGAGTCGGAGAGGTTCCCGAAAGAGCCACTCTTATTTCACAGAACGGACCGGGATCAAGCCCAGAATTCCCACTGCAGCTCCTGTGTTCTCATTCATTAGAAGAGATACCTTGAGCTGCTAGACAGCACTGGATCTAGTAGGTCTACTCGTTCATTGTGTGCTCTAGGCCCATCTTGTCCCTCTCTGAACCTCAGGAGACTTATAAGAACTAAGTAGTGTCTGGGCAGGTTGCTCATTAGAAGAGTTTGCCTAGCATGCACGAGGCCCGGGGTTCAATCCCTAGCACTGCGCAGTCATGATAGTGGAGGTAGGAGGATCAGAAGTTCATAGTTATCCTTGGCTACACAGTGAGTTTAAGGCTAGCCTGAGCAACAAAGTGATCTGCTACCCTGTCTCCAAAATAAATAGATAGCCGATAAATAAGTAGGTAGGTATATGTACATAGTGTAGTTCAGATAGAGCATGCATGGGGCCCTAGGTTCATTTCTCAGCACCAAATTAAGCGAGGAACTATATGTAATAGGCTCTTATACTTAAGGAAAAATGAGGTGGCCATCACTCCATGGTCAGGGCCAAGTCTCACATTCCTCATCTAGGAGTAAATTATATATACCAGGCCAAGTAACCTGCATGAGGTCACATAGCCAGTAAGGGGCAGAGCCAGGATTTAAGTCCTGGGACCTGTGTAACCTGCTCCTGGCAGGAGGAAGACCACAGCAGGCAGTAGACTAGACTCTCCCAAACCCAGAGGACTGGCTATTTGAAGGAAAGACCAGGAGGAATGAATTTGTTCTGTATTTCAGGCAATGCTTGTATGGTAGGCGGCTTCACCTCCATCCAAACCACAGTGGGGCGTTTTACTGGGGAACAGGCTGGCTCAAGGCAGTTGGTATCTTTACCTTACATAAGGAGCACCAAGGAAAGGTAGGTAGAGCTGTGAGGTGTGGTCTAGAGGCCTGTGAGCAGGGATGCTGTGGGGCATCTGGCCCTCCTCCTCGCCTCTGCTCCCTTCCTCAGCCCATGTCTTACTCAGCATTATCTGTAAGTCCTGGTCACTAACTCTACCTGTGCTGCTTGCCCTCTGTCTGGCTTCAGATGAATATCTCCCAGGACCAGTGCTCTGAGACAAGGTCTCCCTGAAGTCTTCCCTAACTTCAGAGTTCACCAGTACCTGGCAGGTTCCTGGCACACAGTAAACCCCCTCCCCCACTCCTGATTCTATGGCTTCCAGCAGTAGAGACCTGAGTCTCTCCTACTGAGTAGGGTAAGTGAATCAGGACCTGTATAAGTTAGGTCCAGTTCTTCCTCCCAGCCCCATGTTCTCAGAAATAAGATTCAGACTCAAAATATAAATTGGCCATATAGCTAGGCTCTTTTCTGACTAGATCATAACTTGAAATAAGCCATTTATTGTAACCTACATTCTGCCACATGGCTGGTTACCTGTACTCAGGCACCATGCATCCGTCTCGACATATCTTCCCATGTGAATCTCCCGTGCCTGGCTCTATCCCAGAATTCTTCCTGCCTCCTGGATGTCCCACCTTCTATTCTACCCTTTCCTATAGTCCATAGGTTTTTAATTGACAGGTGATGCATCCATACAGTACACAAGATATTCTCTCTGCAGGTCCTCCCAGATACTACTCCTAGCACTGAAGGTACCATACCGGAAGGACGGGGAGGCCTAGCAGCCTCTGCACCCAACTCTCCCTGAGTGAACTTGGGGATCCCCTCTACCCTAAGCACTTGCCAAGCAGACCAGTAGCTGCACGTGGGCTTGCCTCCCCCCACCCCCATTTTGGCATAGCTATCTCCCAGGTAACGGGAAATTTTCCCTCACTCCCATCATTAGGGTGCCAGGGCAAACAAACAGCCTAATCCAGATGAGCCTTGGGCCGCAGTCACACTCTTCTGGGCTTTTCTTTTTATTTCTAGCAATTTTGAGAAGCTTGAAGTAATTGGTATTCCACACAGGTTAGCAGACATACTCCCTCCTCAGTATTATGCCTTCATTTTCTTTATCGCATAGCAAGTTGGAATGAATCGCCTGCTCCTGCCTTTTTCCCACCGAAACCTATTACCAGCCTGTCTGCTGGTTAAAGTCATTTCGTGGCAGTTCTTGGCTCCTTGCCACTTCCCTGAGAATCTTTCTGGCCAGAGCCAAAGAACAAGGAGGGTGAAGAATCCATTTGTACAAAGTGGGGGTCTCCCGTTGAGAACTTATTTCCCTCCCTGTTCAGGAGGGACAGCTTTCAGCCTTTGCCTGCACAGACTGGCCATATGTCAGTGGTGGGAACGGGATTCCTGTGCCTGTGGTGGGGGAGGGGTGGCCATGCCTGCTGCTTCTGGCACCTGCGTTAGATCCCATGACAAGAGTTACTGGGGTTCTGCAGTTTGCCACTGAAGAGTCTCTGATGGCCAAGTTGGAAAGCTTCTTTGACTAGTGCCCACGTTCTGGCCCAGGGGCCTGAGTAGTCCAACTTTGTGTCTTGAGACTCTAAAACTTTTATCTTGGAATATGGAGAGTTGGTTCTGTGGTTCTATGGCTCCTTTGTGATTCTGAGAGAGATAGAAAGATAGATAGATAGATGGACGGACAGACGGACGGATGGACAGATAGATAGATGATAGATAGATAGATGATAGACAGATAAATAGAAAGATAGATGGATGGATGGATAGATAGATAGATAGATGATAGACAGATGATAGATAGATATAGATAGATGATAGATGGATGGATGGATGGATAGATGGATGGATACTGTGCTCACATGGGATCTTTCACTGAATATCACTAAATACAGAGCTCACTATTTGGCTAGATTGGCTGGCTAGTAAGCTCTAGGGTTCTACTAGTCATTCCTTACCCTCCTAGAGTTAGTTATCCATGGCTTTTTAAAAATATGTGTGCTAGGGGAGCAGAAGCAGCTCGTCCTGCTTGTATAGCAGACACTTTATCAGCTGAGCTGCTTCCCAACACTCTCCCTTGATCTCTTCAGCTGCACTAAGTTCTGTCGTGGTGGGTCCTGTGAGGGAGGAGTTGCTTTGCTAATTTTACCTTAGAAATGTCACCTCAGGTTGACCCCAGCTTCTCTGGTATCATTTCCCTGCTCATAAAGTTGAGGATTGGGCCAGGTAGCCTCCAAGGCCCAAGTTCCAGGTTTGTCCTGCCTGCACTACGTGGCCTGGTCTCCCTCCAGCACTTCATGGGACCTGAGCCACATATGTCTCCCGTCCATCTGAGCCCTTAACCATGCCAGGAGGAAGGCAGCCCAGCTGAAGTCCCAGATGAAAAGCATTGATGGTGAAAAGCCATGGTGGAGCTATCCAGTCTACTATGTGATTTCAATATTACTATCTCCTCGAAGTTGCACTTTCCCAAAATGTTAGCCCTGTGTTCTAGGCAAGGACATCAAGAGCCTGAGAGATGAACTCATCTATCATTGTACAGCTTCCTCCCGGGACCTTGTCTGTGTCACTGCAGGCTGCACAGCTATGGCCGGAGTCTCACTAAACACAAGAGGTCTGGGTTAGCCAATGTGTAGGACCTGGTGAGAGAGAGAGACAGACAGACAGACAGACAGACAGACACAGAGACAGACACAGAGAGAAAGCTCTGTCCTAACCCAAATCACCCCTTTCCCTGAGACCCAACCTTCGTCTTGCTCCCTCCCCTGGCTCAGTATCCACATCCTAAAGCTGGTTCAGAGATGGGAAGTGAGTGTCTCCTTCTACCTTTGCTTTTGTGGGATGAGGGGATGGGGCAGAGTTTTACTATGGATCCCTGGCTGTCCTTGAAATCCACCCACCTCTGACTCCTAAGGGCTGTGATTAAAGATGCCAGCATGCTCAGCCTACCCCCTGCCACGAATCAAGACCCTTGTCTTGTCCCATTCTGGATTATGGCCTCTGCTTTGGGGTCCTTGTTACCTCAGCTTGGCATAGACTGTGTAGGAACGTCTGCCTTGATGTAGTCCTTTGAGCTCAGCTGACTTTCCCCTCATCTCTGTGTCCCCTAAAAACTCCCCTTTGGTCCCCACCTCTGAGCTAAGCTCCTCAGTTATTCCTGCCTTCAGGGCCCATTGTTCCATCCCCTGGGCATCTACCTGAACCCTGGGCTCAATTGACCTTGCCATCCTGACAGACACCTGCCCTTCCTTCCAGAAGTTGGTGCTGACATGCTGGCCCAGAG
This sequence comes from Rhynchomys soricoides, assembly GCA_019843965.1. Taxonomy (NCBI): domain Eukaryota; kingdom Metazoa; phylum Chordata; class Mammalia; order Rodentia; family Muridae; genus Rhynchomys; species Rhynchomys soricoides. The sequence continues at coordinate 1,083,249 of JADRCH010000114.1, forward strand.
CTGGAGAATTCCCCATCTGTCCCCTTCACTTTCGCCTCTAGGCACCTGGAGCAAACCCTTACATTAGGCTCATGGACAAACTGCACCATTTCTCTTCTGATGACTACAGAAGGAGGAGGAGACGGAACTACAGGGGGTAAGGGACTTGTCCGGTGTACCCCCCAGAAGCCAGAGGCAACCTGGAGTAGTGCCCCAGGATTGCTCAGCCCAGGCCTGGCTTTGTGGACCTCTCTAGTCCACAAAGAGCTTTTCCACTGCACCGGACTCATAAGGATATACATCCCCCTGGTCCCAGCTGGGGAAAGTGGGTGAGCCATGCCTATATCACCGTGTGCTGAGCCTCTAGAATGACTTACTCTGCCTGGTCCTGTCTGGTAGAGGCTCTTTAGTCTTCCCAGGGTGGATGCTGTGCACCACGCAGCACATCTCTGTGTAGTGCTGATAGATGAGAGCTGTGTGGTACACCACATGACCAGGCTTCCACTGCTTTCCTTGGAGCTGGCCTACACACACTGCTGGGGCTGGGGGGTGGGAAAAGCCCCTCCTGAGGGGTGACACTCTAGCAGGGATCCACTGGTTTTTGCCTTGTCAGGTAGGGGCCCTGCCAGCCACCAGCAGTGTGTGTAGCACAGCAGCACAGAGGTACCCAAGCCCTCAGTCCCATACACCTTTGCACCTGGGGGTCCTTGGGCTTCTACAGGCTGGCTTCCTTGGCACTGGATGCTGAGTTCTTTTCTGGGAACTCTGGCCTTTCCATTGGCAGTTGATGGGGCCTTAAGCCTAAGGAAGCCTGCTCAGGGTCCCTCAGCATATTGGCAGTGTGGCTAGAATGCAATCTAGAACCTTCTAAGCTATAGCAGAGCTGCCTCTCCTCCCTCAGGAGGCCTATGGCAGGAAGAACAAGTTCCTAAATGTAGTGGACCTGGCAGGCCTGAAGTGTGTGTGTGTGTGCACGTGGGTGTGTATGTGCATGTTAGAGAGAGATACACACACACACATGTGTGTGTGTGTGTGCATATGCACCTGTGTGTGCGAGTGTGTGCATGAGAGACGTGTGTGCACGTGTGCGTGTTTGTGCACTCTCGCACATGCGTGCGTGCATGGGAGAGAGAGAAAGAGGAGAGATAGAGAGAGTCCTCTTAGAGCCTTCTGGTGGCTTGTCTGGGCTTAGGTAGGAAGGTTTCTGGTCAGAAGAGGCTGAGACAGGTCAGGTGTCCTCTGCCCCAGTGGCAATTGTGAAGCTGGAGCCATGCAGGACCCTGGGCTAGAATCCCTGATCTAAAAGGCTTTCCCAACCTTGCTTCCTGCTCTCTGGAAGCTTTGACTTTGGGAATGCCCAGAATTTTCTTCTAGCTGTTACCCTGGGACCTACAATTCTAGTGCCAGGTGGGCAGTCCTCATTCCAGGATGGGGCTGATCTGATCCTTAAAAGATGGTGACCATGGGGTGTGCACCTGTGCCTCCAAGCAACGTTGGGTTTGGCTACTTGGCAGGCACCAGCCCAAGACCGTTGCTGATCCCATCCTAACCATGTCTCCCCGTGTACCCTCCCCCCATCCCCAGCTGTCACTGGCTCAATACTGCCTGCTTCTACAAATCACTGGGACAGGAAGATGCCTTTGTTGTCTCTCTCAGAGCTGCTCATCTTTCCTGTGGCGACTGAGAGTCCCACATACCCCAGTGAGAGCTTGGACTTCCCTTGGTGACAGCCAGATTGGGGTCAGAGAGTGTCCAACACCAACTAGGATGTGCTGGATCTGGAAGGAGGGGCCCGTTGTGGGAAGCCCTGAGTGACCCTTTTGGAGGGCCTTGGAGCACACCAAAGATCACAGCCTATGTGTGTCTTAGAGCCACTGGTCTAGAACATCAGCTGGAGAGAGTCCTTATAAGGAGGTTAGCTCAGATGAGGACACTAAGTCCCAGAGTGGAAGAGGCCACTTAGATAGTTAGGGATGTGGGGCTAGAGATATTCTCTGAGGCAGATCCTAGATTGAGGATACTGGGGAAGGACCTAGGTCAGGGAGAGAGGTATGGACTCATGACTTAGCCCAGATGCTGCTGGCTGTGATGTTCTGCTCATATCTCTCTTTCTTTCTCTGGGACTCTCTCCTATCATCTGGTAATGGTACCTTCCTCTAAGGTCCCTAGCTGAGGATGGCAGGAAACCCCATCTCTTCACTGGGAGATAGTAGTTCTGGAAGCTCATGGAGTCATGCTGATGACATCTGCCACAGCCATAAGTCACCAAGTGATCCTGATGCTCCAGGCCCCGCTCCACCATCCCCTCAAGTGTTCCTGCAGGTGTCTCCCACATGCCTCTGACTGGCTTCCTGGCCCTCCCTACCAGTGCTTAGGGGCATTTTGTTTGACTCCTGATGTGCCCTGGATAGAATATGCAATCTGTAGAGAACAGGGCAGGAAACAACCAGGAAAACTCAAGGGAAACTTTTACCAACTTAACAGCAAAGAGGACTTTGCTTAAGTGATTGACCAAGAGAGGATCTCGGTACTTGTTCCTTGCCTCCTTAACAGCTGTGGAGTCTTCCTCATTCTCTGCAGGTAGGAGGAGAAAGGACTCAGATGTCTGTGAATGTTACCAGCTGATGGATAGTGGTGGCCCAAGTCCTGGAGTCAGGCGGGCAGCGCTGAGCCAAGGGCCTGAGCCCCATATGCTACTCTTGATGTGTGTCGGGACTCTAGCAGCGGTCTGCTGCCCAGTACCACCAAGAGTCTAGAGTTGCAGATTCAGAATGTGGCTGCCTGGACGTATGGAAACATCCCTTGTGCGGATGAGGCTGTGCCGTCTACTTCTTCTGACATCTCTGACTGGCAGTGTCTGTTAGAGAGAGCTAGACAGTATAGGGGCTCGCTCAGGGTGTGAGGCACTGCAACTAGGAATCCTTAGAGACTTGGTGACTGAGACAGAAAAGGTGTTTTAAATGTCAGACCCACAGGATCTTTAAACTCAGGGCTTATGGGAACATCACATGCCTGGAGAGGGAAAAGGATTTGAACCTAGAGCTGCTGGACCATAGCGGGTTCCAGTGCCCAGAGTTTCAAGAAGGATCCTGCAGGGCTGCTGAGGGGAAACAGCTGATGGGATTCCCCACTTCTTGCCCTGTTTCCACAGCACAGATCCATTTTTATCTGTTTTCTGTGTTGTGGAGTTTCACTTGGGAAAAGGTTCCTCTTCTTAAGTGTGAAAAATAACCTTTGTCAGGCCTTGCACCAAGCTGCATCTCCATGCCAGGACCTGCCACAGCCTGGGGGTGGGTGGGGGTGTCTCTGGCAGTGGGTGGACCAGCCTGCAGTCCAGGGCCTCCTGGAAGGGGGTGCAGGCTGCTCCGGGCCGCTGTCTCCTCCCCCTCTCACTTCTGCTCTGTTGTTGCTGCAGTCGAGAATGCTCTTAGTCTGTTGTCCTGTTGACTGGGATGACAGTTTAATAGTAGTTTCCTGGGCTGTCATTTAAATCTGCCTGCCAGGTTAGTAGGCCAGGGGCGGGCTGGCACGCCCCCTGCCCCCACCCCGGATCTTCATTCTGCTGGTAGCAGTTGTCTTGGCAACCCCAGGGCCTGGCGAGCTCTGCAGAAGGGTAACTGTGTGGGGAGCAGCCCTTTCATCTCCCCGAACAGGGTACAAGTGCCCAGCTGCCTTAGGGCTGGCTGCAGGCAGAGCCAGGCCTCCCAGTGCTGGCCTAGGCCTGAGAGAGGAAGTAGAAGCAGCTGACTGTGTCACTCTGGGTAGGTTCTGAGGTGGAAGCTTTATGTCTCTGGTTTCCTCTTCCCTCCATGGGCAGGTACCCATCCCAGGTCGCTAGGTTGCAGTATTGAGCTGGACTCTACCTTTCTTATTGGTCTCTTGCTCTGCTTCTCTCTGGAGTTCAGGAGACCAGAGACAGTTTGCATCCCTGACATCTCCTACCTCCCTGGCCCGGGCAATTGGCCAGCCTCAGTCCCCTCTCCCTGTTCTGAGCCCTCCCTCAAACAGCCCCTGATGTGAGGACTCATGTTTTCCCCATTGCTGAGTGCTCTTTGAACACCTGATATTCATGGTCTAGTAGGAGAGGCCCACAGTGAGATGGCTGGGTACCATTCTCTGCTAGGTCCCTGTGTGGCCAGGCTCTCCTTCAAGGACCTCATCTTCCCATAGGATCAAGAGCTTGTATCACATAGTGCTTCTCAGATGGCTTACTGGACTTCCTTTTCTTGGAAAGTTAATAGACATGGCATCCAAAAGTAGGAATCTTGATTAAACAAGATTGGATGTGCTGGAAGGAACAGCTGGTCAGGTATCTGCTGCGGGCTCTTTTGGGGGTGGTAGGGGGCTTTTGTTAAGCTAGTAGTATCATGATTTTCCAAAGGGTAAAGTATATCCCAAAGATCTGAGCAGATGGCCACCCAGACTTTCCACCTGTATTCTGACTGTCTTCCTCTACTAGGAGCCATTGGTTCTTGTTGTGTAGCTTACCAAATCCCTAAGCAAACAGAGCCATGGATCTTACTGGCTGCTGAATAAGCCATCCTGTGGTTAGCCACACACTCAATGGGTCCCTGGGTGAGCTCAAGGAAAGCAAGGTCAAAGTGGGCCTCCAAGGGACAGTTTGATGCCAGGCAGAGCAAGTTGGCTGCTAGCCTGGTAGAGCTCTCAGGCTCCATGATACTTGCTGCCTCCCCAGTCCCTTACAGACTCTTTTGGTTCCTCCAGTCAAGGCCCGTTAGCTCTTCCCAGAACCCCCTTCATCCCAATCCCTCATCCTTGCATAGGCACCTCTGTTGGGCACAGTCTTCCTCCAGTGGCCTTTAGCAAGCTTCCTGGCCACACAGTGGACCCAGATACTTGAGCTCAAGTGCACCACCCACAGGCACATGCTGTGGCCTTGAGCTGTCATTCATTCATCTGGGAAATGTGTCTTGGTGGGACATTCTCTTGGCCCAGAGGAGCAGCTGGCAGCTGGCTGATTTGAAGCCACATCTCTGCACAGGAGTGTGGGTGGGATCCTCGGCTTTAGGATGCTTATTGTTTTGGGAAGGCATCCCTCTGGGGGTGGGACGTGGGAGTGATGACTGAGCATGGTAATTTGCAGAAGCATACAGGGCTGAGAGCTGCTGCAGGACCAGTCAGCACCACACCTCCATCGACTGAGGAGGAGCACCACCCAGATGTGTGGACTGACAACCGTGCACCACATACAACCCTTCAGCTGGGGCCAAGGATGTGACTTTATACTCAGCCATGTCCCTTTTGTTTCTCAGTTCACAAATCCCTCGCACCATCCTTAGCCCATTTGCTCCTCACAGCTGCCCTATGTGGTTTGTGAGGCTCAGAGAAGTAGTGCATCTTGAATAAGGTCACACAGCCACAGGTGGCAGAAGAGTCCCTGTGACCCTGAACTGTCTGATGGTTTCCTTGGCTTGCAGTCTTATATATAGCAGTAGCTCTCATTCCCTTTGTCCTGGATTTCCCACTGTCTTCTGCTCTTCCCTGGGGTAGGCCCCTCCTCACCACCCTGTGGAATCCCAGGGCCTTTGTGGTAGTCCATCTGTTGCCATGGCATCAGATTATGATGTCGCAGACCCTGGATGACTATGTATCACTCCTGCGGTGTGGAGTACAGGGACTCACAGAGGTGGGCATTGTCCAAGGGGCAGACTGGCACAGAGGGACATAAATCCCTGGAAACGGAACCCCAGCCTGGAGCTCAGCTGGGGAATTGCCCTGGGAACCAAAGCCAAGGCCAGGAGAGTAGGGTCTGGCCTGGCCTGCAATGACAACCTTGACCGACTGCTTGGCCTCTTCCCGTGGCAGGGCTGAGCTAGCCTGGTTACACTGGAGGGACCCGACGACGCTGAGCTTATTCACTGAGCTCTTTTGCCTTTTGTCCTGTGTCAGTGCTACACAGGAAAGCCACATCCCTACTGGCTCAGAGACAGAAGGGACTTGCCCTCAGTCTCCTAGTGAAGAGGTGGCCATGCCAGAATTCATCTTAAGCTCCAGTGACACATCCTTCCATGTGATTACAGAGGTCCAACAGAGGGACTTCAAGGGTGGTTTAGTGTAGTCTCTAGCCTGAGAGTGATCATACCACCTCCGTTTCTCCAGGGTGGTACATCACCCAAGCATGGGTCATCACAGGGCAGGTTTCTGCTGCACACTTCTGGACACATGGCAAGGGTAAACCTTGTGCAGGAGCCTCTGTGCTTGGTGGTTGTCTTGCTACGAGGTCTCTGAGATCTGAGGGGCCTCTGTCTCAGGAGTCTTTGCTCTTCCCCTGCCAATCAGTACCCTCATGACTGCAGGTTTGTGGAAAGGGATGCACTTACCTTGTGCTACTGTCACACAGACCCCGAAGTCTTTCTGCCACCTACCGGCTCACGCCTTTGAGCCTCGGTTTCCTCTGTAAAACAGGATGACAGCAGCTACCAGGGTAGCTGTGAGGGGATTGTAGGGTTTGGGGTGAAAGGCCCAAGTCTAGATCTGGGGAATATGGCCAAACTGGCCCAGATTACTGAAACAGTCTGTCCCACAGTCTGTCCCACAGTCTGCCGTGGGTCAGCTAAGCCTGAGCTGCCATTGCTGGCATTTGGCTGCTATGGCTTCTATGCCTAGTGTCTGCCATGGATTGGCATACAGGGAGAAAGCAAGCTTTCCCCTGCATTCCCAGAATGCCCAGGGACTAAGGGTCCTGGGATGGTATCTGGCTGTCTTGTGTTCAAATGACAGCGTTCCTGCATAACCTTAAGCAATTCGTCTTGCTCCTTGGCAGGCTTGTCCCCTTGCTGGAGCTCCTGGGATTAGCTGTCCTAGTCTCTGCATTCCCAGGGGCATGGGCCTATTGGATCCTGGGGATCTCGCAGACTCCTCCAGGTACTTGAGGGGCTTTTCTGCCACATGTGCCAGCCAATGTGTGAGGATTGTGCTGGAGAAAACCTGCTGACTTGACAGGTTCATATTGGCTCCCACTTAGGTATATAACTTAAGAGCTCTGCCTGGGACTCTGCCTATGTCAAATGATGAAATATCAGGTTGTTTGTCCTGGGATTTCCTGAGTAAAATACCCAGAAGCATCAAGAAAGCCAGAAAGATAAGAAATGGAGGCATCTGTCTTAGGAAGACATGAAGGAAACTCAGCATAGAGATGGCCAAGGCATACCATGGAAAAGCAAAGCAGACATGAACCAGAGTCAAAGAAGACAGTCAGTGTTCCCAAAACCCCGCTAGGCAGCTGGAGGACCACAAGAAGGGAAAAGTATAAACAAAATCCAACAAACCCTCAGGCCATGGACTGTGTTTACCAAGGGGGAAGAACCCTACCCTGGATGTGTAAGGGCAAAGATACCAGTCAGGGGTTGGTGTCCTCCTGTGGTCTGCCCTGAGTTGGGTCCTGTGTGGAATCTGACAGGGTTCCTTATGGAAAGACAGGAGAAAAGCAAGCCACACCAGACCACAGGATCCATGATGAAAAAGCAGCGGGCATCAGATTTAAGGGCACAGGCCAAAACCAGCCCATTGCTGGTCTTTGGAAACAAGCTTCTATGGCAGCACAGCCCTGTGCACCCACCTACACTCTGTCAGGGCTCTGTCCACAATCGCAAAACTGAGGAGCAGGACAGAGCCTATGCAACCGAAAGCCCCGAATATCTACCATCTGTACCAAGTTTGCCAAGCTGTAAAGGGCCATTGAGAGGATTATGGTAACTCGGAGAGGCCCCCAGACAGAGACTGGAGGTGACGGGAAATGACATCCAAGCTTATAACGGAAAAGCAGTGTAAGGACTCTCAGATGACAGCCTTGGCAGAGAGGGACATATTAGTCGTTGTAGAGACCAACAGTCGTCGGGCGGGGCTATTTGGGAGTTGGCAAGGGGAGGAAGTGGAGGAAGACCTTCCAGCTTCTAGAGAGGGGTGGTATCCAGATGGTCCCAATATCATATCTGGTCCCACTGCCATTCAGGGAGAGGACTCCCAGGGCCTGCCTGGACTCCCGAAGACCCTCTTGGGCTATCTCTGCCAGTTCTGGGGCCTCTTGGCCTGTGACTATCAACCATGCCCAAAAGATTATTTCTTACCAAGTCCCCTTCCTTTCTCCTATGAAGACCAAAGGCCTGGAAGAGAATGTCTTACTTGAGAATACATGGCAAAGCAGAACAGGCAAAATGCAAATCCAGGCCTGCTAGCTCCCTGTGCAGGGTCCCTCCCTACCTGCCACCACTCCTGGACTCTCAGTCCTAGGTAGGGCTCATGGGAGCTGAACGCAGAGGTTGAGAAGTCTCTGACTCTTGGAGGTCCTGGAGTACATGAAGGACGCAGGAGCCAAAGGCCAGGTCCTCCAGTCTCTACTCCACACTTCCAGGGTGGGCAGGCTGCCCAGCTCACCTACAGGTTCCCTGTTGGGACAGCTGCCCTGTTCTGCCCTTGACTGAAGATATTTATGATCAGTGCCAGGCACTAGGACAACACAGAGAAATAATAACACCCCGTCTCTTTCCCTTCTAATCACTATCCAGGCAAACAGCAATAGCTGTACTGACGGCAGGTACTGATGGCAGGTTCCTGCCGTGCGCCAGGGCCCTATGGCACATCCCCACACATGAACTTCCTGCAAGCCTTCAGCCTTTTGGCTCTCCCCGTTTATAGTCAAGAGGGAGTTCAGAGGTTAGTAATGTTCTCAAATTCACGCAGATGGCAGGAGGCCCAGCAGGGTTCCGAAACCCTGATGCAGGACATGAGTCTTCCTCAGAGTTCCACGACAGGGACCCATGCTCCATCACAGCCACAACTTCAAGGACAAAATTCCTCCTTCATCTCGTCACAAAATCACTGTCTCCCATTAGGGTCCATGGTCTTGAGCTCCCTGGGGCTTTCCCAGAGGGCCTGATTGTGCGGTGGAATATGAGCAGGTGAAGAGGCTGAGACCTGCCTGCAGGAGGGGTCTTGGAGAGAGATGCTGTGGTGCGGAGCCATAGTGCCAGACTTGTTGGGCCTGAGCTCCTTACAGACCCTCTGGGAGCTTTGGTGGTGCACTTCTTAGGCTGAGCACACGCCACTTACCCATTTGCCTCTGCCTCTGCCTTAGAAAAGCATTCAGTGCTCACCCTTACGCTCTTCTTATCTTTGTCCCACAGCCAAAAGGACCTGCGCAGACAGCGACTTTACCTGTGATAATGGCCACTGCATCCCGGAGCGGTGGAAGTGTGATGGCGAGGAGGAATGTCCCGATGGGTCTGACGAATCAAAGGCCACCTGTTGTGAGTCTTGTCCCGGCCTCAGTTCCCTCTTCACCACTTTCATGTTGGCAGGTTGTTAGGCTCACAGGACAAGGTCAGAGGATGCTCTGTGCCAGACCCTCTGGGGAGTGGGTGACTCCTGGTAAGCAGGCGAGTGTTTATGGAGCTGCTCTGCCTGCCTGTTCTTCTCAGCTCCCTTGTAGGTTGACTCAGTTCCTGCAGCACCAGGAGTTAGAGTAGTGCTCAGAAGTAGCCCTGCCTCATCTCTCCGGCCCCTGCTCTCATGCTAGAGGATCTGAACTGTAATTCCAGCAGCACTAATGGCAGCTGGTGCGTGTTAATCATTTACTGTGGGCCACACCTCGCTAAGCTCTTTGTATTCCTTTTATCGCCATAGCAGCCTCTAGAGGCAGGTACCGCCACTTTCTGAATTTCCAAAAGGGGCATACAGAAACTCAGAGAGTTGGAGCGGTTTGTTCATGGCCACCCAGCCAAGACTTCAAGGGCCCCCCTCTTTTCTCAGGCCTATTCTTCACAGCTAGCTACATGATGACATAAGGAACCGGGGTGAGGTGGCATAGCTGGTGCTCCCGGATTGCCTTCCACACTCAGGGCTTTGTCTCTCTGTGATTTCTTTTCTAGGCTCTAATCCTCAAAGCAAACTTAGACCTGGCAGGTCATTCCGTGACATTTGTTAAATTAAAAAGGAGATGAGAAGGGGCGGGGGAGGGCCCAGTGGTCCAGAGGCAGAGCTGTACCAGCACAAGCCTGAGACAAAAGACTGTGGGGAGCACGTGGAGGATGGTGGGACTGAAGGGGAGATCTAGAAGCCCCTCTCTGGGGCTAACATTTGCCCCAGAGGTAGAGGCAGGGACAATGGAGGCCAGAGTCCCATTTAAGGCTGCCACTGATGATAACTGGGTTTTCTTGTCTCCTAGCAACAGAGCTACCAGTTTCCAAGAGAGAAAGAGAAAGGGAGAGCAAGAGAGACCCCCGCCCCAGACAAAGGGCCCCTCATTTCCTAGGCAGCTGCCAAGCCCTCCCCAGTTTTACTGCAGGCCCATCCTTCCCTTACCGCACCAAATGCCACTCCATGCTGTCCTGGGAGGCCTGGAGGCAGAAGGCAGCCTGTGCTCTTTCCTGCCCTCCCAAAAAAAGGGAGCCCTGACGCACTTGCCTGTGACCACCATCATCATGCCAGCCTGGAGCGTGCAAGGGTGCCACATCTCCCCCCAGAGAAAGAAACACACTGGACCAGGTTTGGCCTGTTGGCCATGGTGGCTCAGCTGAGAAGGGACAGAGTCCTGTGCCTCCTGGAGAGTTTCTGGGGTTGGGTTGGGGCTTCCTACACTAATATATTGTCAGCCAGTTCTGCCTTGATCCTGGATCCTTAGAGGCTTTGTGGAGATCATTGGGGGGAGGGGCAGTCTTGCTGCCTGAGAGCTGTGTTCCCTTCTCTCTGTATCTCTGGTTAGGGGTATTGCTTCCTCCCAGCCCTGCTGGGCCCTCTTACCTGCCCTCCTCTCCTGGGCTCCCTCCCTTCTGACTCAAGCTTCCTGTACCCCTCTTACCACCTGCCCCCCTCTCCTATCCCGCCTGTTTCCTTGTCTTTCTCCCTCAGAATGCCTGCGCTCACTGTTTTCCGACCTGTGATGGACCCACATACCCACTCCTGACTCCCAGGTCCCTTAGAGTTAACAGCTGAGCAGCTAGAGGCCTTAAGAACTTGATAGACTTGCTTCACAGACACATGGCCTGTTTGTGGCAAGTGTCTCTCCGGTGACAAAAGACAGGCTTCTCAAGCTCTCTGAGATTCATGGGAGCAGCAACCAAGGCAGCACCCAGAAGTGAAGAGGCCCAACTCCTCTAGGCAATTCCTGTGAGGTCCTATATCCCCCCTTCCCATATGGGTCCCAATCTAGAATCCCAAAGATTTCCCCATCTTAAGATTCCTAAATTCTTAGTAGTCCAAGAACCTCATTTTGTCCTTGTCCAGTGGGGTGCAAAGTCTGGGATCCTTACTTTATGAACCATTGCAATGGTCATGGGGTCTTTGACTAAGGAGGGCTGCCTGGAAGAATCATCCAGAGAGGGCCTTGAAGGCCAGGCAGAATTTGGGGCAGCTGGACTTGGTAGCAAGCTTGCTCACAGCTTCCCAACTGAATGAAAACCCAGCAGCCAACCCACTGTCCATTTAATTGGTGTTGCCATAGCAACTTCCACAGCCTACCAGGTTTCGGGACTGTGCCAGCTCCCAGGGTAGAGTCTTACTCCTCACCCCTAACAGAAAGATTCTCGATAGAAGAGCACAGTAGGCTTGGGATCTGGTCGTTTGCCTCGAAACCTCATGTAAGTTGCCTAGTCTTCCTGAGTCTCAGTTTCTCCATTTGCAGTGAGAAAATATAAGTAGTGGAGTCACAGCATTGTCTATTTTCATACTTGGGCCTCAGACTCTCTGCCAACATAACAGTTTATTAGACTCTCAGGACACTAGATTCATACTATTAAAATATTGTAAGGGGGGGGGCTTGTGAGAGGCAGAGGGACCTGGGAGCAGGTACTCATCAAATACAGCCAGAGTCACAATGGGATAGCCCAGAACATTTGCCTAATGAAAGTATCATTTGGGTTCTAATTATAGCTCACTTGACTGGGGACAGCCTCTGACCCACCTTCAGGCATCTGCCGGGAGGGGCGCAGGCAGGGAGCAGAGAGACTGGTTCAAGGGAAATGAGTTACAGATCTGGGTGCTACTTATTGTGTGTGGATTGTTTTCTTTCTTTCTTAGCACCTAGATGGAACCCTCACTTCTTACCCCTGCTCACCTTTGTGTAGATCAGGAAATACAGGCCTGGAGATCTGACATCACCCATTTTGCCTCATGCTGTGTGGAGAAGAAGCCTGATGTAACTGCTCCTTCAGGGAGACAGGGTACAAGGGTGTGTCTCCTAAGACACTTCCTTAGGCTTCCCAGCCAAGTGACACTAGTGGGTCCCTACGGCCCAAGTCTCCTGTCTCCTTAGAGCAGGCTAGCCCCATTTGGAAGTTGTCTGTCCGTAAAACTCAAGTCTCTAAGACTGTAGACTGGTGAGTAGCCCTCAGGCACTGGCAACAACCATTTTTCTTTTTCCTTAATTTATTAACTTACGAAAGGATTTCCGGAACAGGGTTCTCGGGAAAATAATAAAAGCCTTCAGTCACTTCAGGGTGGCACTTCCATCCCCCCACAGCGTTGTCTGGCAGGAGGGACTTTTACTTCAGCCTCCTAGAAACAGAAACACTTGGACAACGAGCTGAGGGTGTCCCTTGGGAGCATCTATTCCTGAGGGAAAGGCTGTACTGGCATGGGGACCGTGTCATGATGAGCCACTTGAGCTCCCGTGCTTCCCCCAGGGGTGGAATCAGCTTCCCCCAGACTCTCTCATTTATATTTTCATTGCATGGGACAGGAGAAGACTGTTTCCTGAGCTGCAAGTGTGTTCCAGGCTTTTGAGTATAGGGATTTCCATATTGCTTCCTGCAAACCACTTACCAACCCAAGATAATCATTCAGTCCTCTCTTCAGCAGAGGAGACCCCGAGAGCCAGAAGTCAAGTGTCTGGTCTAAGGACCTTAATAAAAGAGATTTGGTCCTAGGTCTATCTACTGTAAAACCCCAGTCTCCTTCACCTATACCAACTTGCCTATAGGTCTTGGCTTCACAGATTCTGTAAGTAGACATCAGCTAGTCACATTGCTCAGCCTGCCTGAGCAAAGCCTAGGTGGGCACCTCATTGACTTTTCTAGCCATGCCCGAGAAAGCAGCAGGGGCTCCTCATATGCAGTGGCTAAGCAGGATAGATCTGGAATGGAAGTCCAGATCTGCTCCCTCCATAAGACTCTCTCAGCAAGTGACTTACACACTCTGGGCTTTGCTGTCTATCTGGAAGGTACCCATCAGCACTTCCTGCAGCTCAGCAGTGGGCAATGGAGAGGCCTGACCTGGAGCCAGGAGAGCCACGCCTAGACTTAGCTTTGGGGAAGAGCTATATCACAAGAAAGACAGGCATTTGATGCACCTGCCCCTCTCTGGACCCTAGAATACCACTCCAAGAGATGCTTGTCAACTTGATCTCCTTGGCCTCTTTTGTCCTGGCCTTCCAAGAGCCTCGGCTCTTTAGGGGTGAAGGGACTGGTAGCAAGCACTGCTGGGTCCTTGAGAGCCTGTAATTAGAGCTGTCTATTTAGGGACACAGCAAATGCCTTATTAATTATAAAGAAAGGAAGCAGACAGATTGTTTAATCATTGTCCTTGTTGAAAGGTTATGCTGTTAACTGTATAAATATTCATTAAAAGTTCAATCAGCTGCCTGCTGCACTGGGGGCTGCAGAGCCAGGCCTCCGAGGTGGTGCATCTGGCCAAAGGCTATTTCTGGCCTCGGCTTTGGGTAAGAGACTTTGGGACTGGCTCTCAGTCATTCATGGTTTGATGGAAGGACAGAGCTTTTGTCAGACTAGAAACTTTGGTTCAGAGGAACCCAGACTCTGTCTTTCATGTGCTGTGCATATTTGGGCAAGTTACTAGATGTCTCTGAACATTAGGACTGCTGTCCTCCTAAGTCTAGGGAACAGTACTGCACAGTCCCTTTAAGAATGGTGCTTCTGGAATCTACTCACAGTCTTCTTGCCTGTCAGGGTTCAGGGTGGGGGCGATGATGAGTTGGTTCTTAGTTGTTTCTATTTATTAAAACAAAACGCCACAGACTAGACTGGGGATGTTGTAAACAACAAATCTATTGAGTGTAGTTCTGGTGAGGGTCCGTTCCTCACAGGTTACTTTCACATCCAGATCTTCGTAGTCGAGGGGTGTGGAGTCTACCTCACATCTGTATGTTATTATATACATTTTGTGTATTTTATGTACATAGTACTGTGGTCCATAAGTACATTTTCATACAAGTATATATAGTGTTAACCATGTTCCTTTTCTTCCACCCTTCCCTCTCCTGTTAGCCCCTCTGTTCCTCTAGATAATTTTGCTTCTATTTTAATGTTATATATACACACTTGATTTTATATACCTATATAAAAGAACCACAAATGAGAGAAAACATGCAATATTTGTCTTTCTGAGCCTAGCTTAATGGCTTAATATGATTATCTCCTATTGAATTCATTTTCCTGCAAATGACATAACTTTGTTCTTTATGGCTCAAAAAAAAAAAAAAAAAAGTGTGTGTGTGTATTGTTTTTATCCATTCTGCGGCTTCTTTCCTAAGAGGGCATTAACCCCATTGGTGAGGGTGTTGCTCTCAATGGCTTTATTGCCTCTTAAAGGTGAGGTGAAATGGGAAAACAAGCATTGAACCTGAGCAAGCTGACCCACTTATGTGCATGTAATTGTCGCTGTGGTCCTTTCCACTCCCCTCGAGTGGGTAGTGCCCAGTGCTCACCTTCTTCTCCCACCTGTTGCTTTCTCGGGGGTGGGGGTGGGGTTGCAAATATTTGAACCCCTGTTTTGCTAGGGAGTCATGGCATTACAAAAGGGTGAAGCGTGCCATACCCCTCCATGTGCAGACTGCTGACTCAGGGGATCTCCCACAGAGGTACCTGGGCACTGCTTTGCTTGAAAGTAGTTACTAAAATGCAGGTTCCAGGGCCTGGAGCAGTGGCTCGGCGGCTAAAAGTGCTTTTTGTTTTTCCAGAGGGCTTGAGTTCGTGTTCCAGCACCCCTATACACACACCAGACACACATTCACTGGAAGAAAAATAGAAAACTTTTTAAAATGCAAATTCCTTGGCCTACACATCTCGATTCGGTCACCATGACCTGGGCCCAGGAGCTTGAGCTTCTAACAAACGCCCTCAGCTCCTGCCTCTTGCTTAGTACCTTCTGTGTCAGCTGCCCAGCTCCAGCTGCGTCATGCTCTGAGGCATCAAGAAGTGCTCATGGCACTCCAACATTGATGACAGATGTGTTCTCCCCAAATGCCCATCCCCCTTCATCACCCCACAACACAGCCCAAAGTGTTTTTTTCTTTTCTTCCTTTTTTTTTTTTTTTTTTTTTTTTTCCGAGACAGGGTTTCTCTGTGTAGCCCTGGCTGTCCTGGAACTCACTCTGTAGACCAGGCTGGCCTTGAACTCAGAGATTCGCCTGCCTCTGCCTCCGGAGTGCTGAGATTAAACGTATGTGCTACCATCTTCCAGCAGAAGTAGCCATTTTACAAGCTCACTGAGTATCAGTGCTTTCCAGAGCTCTACCTGACAGTTACTTCATGTAGAGTGAACTCTGTGAACCATGTGTTCCCAGCGGACTGCCCTGTACTCCACAACAGGTGTTCCATGGGATAGCGTCAGGATCCACTGTCCTCACACTTCAGTAGTATGTAATCACCTGGGGACTTTGATTTAGACACCTGCCCTGCCCACTTTTCTGTGCCTTTTCTTGCATCAGCCCATTTTTGTTCATCTCCTGTGGCCTTTCATTCCAGCCATAGAAATAAAATGAGAGGAAACATCATAGATTAGAGTGAGCTATGAATCACCCTTCTTCTGGGGGTATAAAACTGTGCCCACTCTATGGTATCGCACAAAGCTGCCAAATGCTCATGTCATTCTCATGTGCACGTGCATGTGCGTATGCGTGTCTGGAACTCAGGACTTAGCATCATGTCTGGTGTCCAGCAGTGCTCAATGTTATTCATTGAATGAATAAAGAAGACTCGGACTCATGATTCTGTGTAGGTAATAATAACCAGAAACATGTAGTAAGCCTAGGCTGAATGTTCTAAACATTTCACAGACACTAACCTGGTCATTAAAACAATCCTATGCAGCAGGTCATTGTGTCATCTTCTCTTTGTTGACACAAAGAGAAGTATGTTAGGCCAAGGTCACATGGCCAGCGAATGACTGAGCTCTGATTCAAGCCCAGGCAGCCATCCTCCAGAGCCCACACCCTTGCTTTCCATGCTGGAGGCCTAGACACAATCCTCACCCTGCTGAGTTATTATAAAGATTAAATGGATGAGTCTAGCACTGTGCCTGGCACAACCTAGCTGAGGCTGGGACTTCTGCACACTGTGGAAGGCAGCAGGGAGCCAACCAGAGGTCACAGCATCTGCCTCAGCTGTCATGTGGAGTAAGGGAAGCTCAGAGTAAGAGCTTCCCCCAGTCCTGAACAGGGTTCTCATTCTTCCAAATTGAGAATCAACCCAGGGGCTCTAGGCCCCTGACTGAGTCAGCCTCTGATTGCCGCTGCAGTAATTATAGCTACGCTGTCCCACTGGGCCCTGCAGGTGGAGGCTGCTCTCTGTGGTGGGCTTGACACCATCTTTGCAGAGACTTAGATTGTTGCTGCTAAGGTTTTGATGAGCCCTGCAAACCCACAGTTACTGATCTAGAAGGTAAACTGAGGTCCAGTCAGCCAAATCTTATCCAGAGGCACACAGCTGCAGCATATCAAGGGTGGGATTGCTAGATCTTAAAGCGAAGATGTGTAGGTGCCCTTGGGTCAAGAAAGACTTGAGTGCCTTAGACTAGGAGCCCCTGAGAGAGTGTTAGGTAGGGCTGTGTGGGGTGAGGTCAGATTTAGGACACAGAAAGCCTTTAGAACAGATTGGCTTCCAATGAAGACATGGCTTAGGAGGGCCCTAGTGGACTGCCAGGGACTTATGCCAGGTAGCAGGACTGGTTGGTGATATGACCTGTGTCACCCTTGGCTAAGCCGTGCATGGATGTCTGTCTCTACAGCCAGTGAAGAGTGTCCTGCCGAGAAGTTAAGCTGTGGACCCACCAGCCACAAGTGTGTGCCTGCCTCATGGCGCTGTGACGGAGAGAGGGACTGTGAGGGTGGAGCTGATGAGACCGGCTGTCCTACCTGTGAGTACAGGGCCAGTGGTCAGGTCAGGAGTGCTGACCTCTTGGGAGGGTTGTCGGGAAGGGAAGAATAATGATAACATTCGAAGCAAATGGCTGGGCACTGGAGACATTCTCTTCCTTCATCCTCATGACCACCTCATAAATAGCCATTACCATCCCCATTTAATGGATGAGGAAACTGAGGCTCAGACAAGGGAGGAAACATGCCCAAGGCTGAGGGGTGGAACTGAGACTCAAATTCAGGTCTACACAAAGCTTTTTTTTTTTTTTTTAAACCATGTCTGACATCTGCTCATCCATTCTACAATTCTACCGTTTGTACTGATCTCCGAGCAGGGGGACCAAAAACTGGGCTGTATGAAATGTCGTGTCTCGTGCTAGGGCACTGGCAGCACTGGGGATAGGGCATTTGCGGACAGACTCTCGGGGTGTGAACGACAACTGTTGCTGAGATCTCAGACTGGGGTGTATGTCACATGCAGAGAAGCTGCCTCAGCGGGGACAGATGGAAGTGGTCATTGGGACAGTTCCACATGGCTGAGCTTCAAACACAGGATTGTCTCCTCAGAGAGCAGTCCAGCAAGGTTTGGGCTGGGGCGTCGGGGAGAGGACCAAGCCTGGCCTGGCTCGTTTCACTTCTCTGGGTACCTACAGTGTGCCGGGTCTGGAGTAAAGGTTCTGAAAGGGACAATAAGGTGACCCCACAGTCTTCCCCTGGGGACTACAGACTGGCTGTGCTACTAGGCTGGGCTGAGATATCCGTGGTCATTGGGGGTGTGTGTGCTGGGCACTTGCCCGTCACTGCCTCTCCGAGCATCTCCCCACTCCCCACTCTCTCCCTAGTCACTTCTCATGGTCCAGGAGCCAGGCCATCTCCTGAGGCTTCTGAGATTCCAAGTGTGGAGGGTTGATGGGTCTGAAGCAGGAAGTGTGTGGATGAGGGCGAGGATCTACACTTCAAAGCTTCAGTGATGCAGCTGCTTCAGCTGTGATGGTTCTGTGAGAACTCATCCACCCATGACAGCCACCCCCCCAACACCCCCAACCTTGTAGTCACTTGGTCCTTCCAGTATAAAGCTAGCAGCCACCATTGCAGGTGGGTAGGGCATTTTGGGACAGGGACATTTCCTGTTAATTAAAGAAACCAGAGCTGAGAGAAAGTCCAGACGGGCTCACTGTGGCCTGGGCAGGGAAGGAAACTGTCCTCCTGTTCTCAGAGAGTTCTCCAGTTCTGTTCTGCTTGTGAATGCTGGGAGTGGGGGCCCTGGCCTTGGTGGTGAGATCTGCCAGTTACTGTCAGCTCTAGAACCTCGATGGGAATCCATTGTTAGAAGCACTTCCTATCAGGACTCTCAGAAGACAGAATTGTCTCTCTCTGGGCTTGTATAAACTGTGTCTAGACAGGCAGGCAGGTGACAGCAGCAGCATCTTGGGGGCTGGGGTACCAGAGAGCATGTGCTTTCCCCTCTGGTGCCACCACATCCCAAAAGCCCAGAAGGGGGAAATGCAGCCGTCAGGGGCTTGGTAGAGCTGTCAGAAGAACATGACACGATCTGCTGACACTGTAACACCGAAGACATCACTTTATTTTATATTCAGTAACAGTGAAAGTTGACAGCTTGTCACCAGAAAATAGAAATGTGGACTCCGGGCACCCCCATGTGGAGAGATTTGGAGTTGCTACCGTTGTGTTGGCGGCCACAGCATTTCTGACCCCCTTGAGCCCT
Source organism: Rhynchomys soricoides (assembly GCA_019843965.1). Lineage (NCBI taxonomy): Eukaryota > Metazoa > Chordata > Mammalia > Rodentia > Muridae > Rhynchomys > Rhynchomys soricoides. The sequence continues at coordinate 1,102,061 of JADRCH010000114.1, forward strand.
GGGGGGTAGGGGTGTTCTAAAGATACAAAAGAGGGGAGGAGGCAAGGGATGCCTTGAAAACACCCCAAACCAAAACAGCCATACAAAAAAAACCAAGAGAATAGGTCAGGGTAGATGGAAATGCTCTGGAGCCCGAGTTCTGGTTCTCTTGTCACATGAGCCTCAGGTTTCCTGTCTTTAAACTAGCAGCAGGGCTGGCTGGTCTCTCAGGTCTTTCCTGTGGACTTCAGACTAGCCTATCAGAGAGAGAGGAAGCCCAGGCCGCAGACAGGGCCAGGACCTGTTCTTTATTACTTCATCCACACCCTGCAAGGGGACTCCCGTGCCTGTCCTTAGAATGAGGAACATGGCACCCAGACATGTGGGTGGCTGTGAAAGGCACACAGGAGGCAGGCTGGGGCGGAGGGAGATTTCCGAAGCAGGGGAGGAAGCAGAAGCCTGTGATAGATGGAGGTGGAGTTTAGACCCAGGCAGTTGAAGCACTCTGATTTAGGACTAGAAGCAATGGTGGGCTGCAGTGGGTTCCCAGAAGATGGAGCAACTCGAACAAAACCCTGGAGTGGATCTGTATGCCCCGGGCCTAGCAAATCATCAAGGTGGTCATAGCCAGGGTATGTTCAAAAGTGAGGTGTGGGGACCAAGGTAGTAGATGCCAGGCTGGAGAATTAGTCTCTGCAAGTGATATACACGACTATGCCACAAAGGGACAATCCCCTGCCCTGTCATCTGGTGTCAGTCAGGTTACAGATGACTTCCTATCCTTCAAGACAATAGTGCTCTGCAACCTTAGAACCCCTCCCTGCCCCACCGTGTTTGCTAGCTGCAGGGCAGAAAATCTGTGTACTTGGTGAAGCCCAGAAACTCAAAAAGGGCAAATGTGGTCCAAGGTCAGTTCCCCTTTCAAGTCTCCAGCAGGACCTGTTCCAGCCTGTAGGTGAGGGTCAGAACTCCCTGTACCTGTAGCACAAACAGCGGGCTGGGTCACAAGGGATGGGATCTGGCCGGCCGACCGGCTCTCTGTCCTGCGCAGTGTGCGCCCCGCACGAGTTCCAGTGCAGCAACCGCTCCTGCCTGGCCTCTGTGTTCGTGTGCGATGGGGACGATGACTGCGGTGATGGCAGCGACGAGCGCGGCTGCTCGGACCCGGCCTGCCCGCCCCGCGAGTTCCGCTGTGGAGGAGGCGGCCCCTGCATCCCTGAGCGCTGGGTCTGCGACCGCCAATTCGACTGCGAGGACCGCTCGGATGAGGCGGCCGAGCTCTGCGGGCGAGCGGGTCAGGGGACCACGGCCACGCCAGCAGCCTGCGCCCCTACCGCCCAGTTCACCTGCCGCAGCGGCGAGTGCATACACCTGGGCTGGCGCTGTGACGGCGACCGCGACTGCAAGGACAAGTCTGACGAGGCCGACTGCTGTAAGCCCCCTCCGTGTCACCCAGTCCCACCCAGAGCCTGCTGATATGACCCTCCTACGGGGAGTACAAACCCTGCTTTAACAGAGACTTTACACTGGGAGAAGGAAGTGACTTGCGGGAGGTCACGTGGCTGCTAAGGAGTGGAGCTCAGGTCTGACCCCAAAAGCCAGGCTTCTTCACTGGTACCTTTGTCTCTGCTGTGTGGCCATCCCATCACACCTGTTGCTGCCCTTTCCTGTTCCAAAGAGTCTGGCGCTGGTTCCCACTCCCCCATCCCTCCCCCACCTCTGTCGTAAGAGTGCCTCCATACCGCCCCTGTCAGATTCTGCTGACCGGTCCCAGCTATGTTGGCTCCCCTCCAGGACTTTGGCAGATCCCCACTGCCCTCTCTTACAGGCACAACTCCCACTGTGCTTTCTTCATCTGTGCGTTTCCCATCTCTCTGCACCTGAGCTTCTAGAAATGGGCTCTTAGTCTCCGGTCTCCCTACCAACACCCAGCACAGTGCCAGGTTCAGGAAGGGTTGACCGAGAAGACCAAATCACTAAGTCATGAGCACCAGTGGGAAACCTCATGTCTGTGCTGAGGTGGTGGTCAGGGAAACTGGAAACTGGAGTGCTGTGTGACCTTTGGCAAGGCCTTCCCCCTCTCTGAGCTTCAGTCTCCCCATGTGTACACTAGAGATGTTTTGGGTAGGTGTCCGTCGTCGAGACCTCCTAAGCTCGGCCACTGGTTCATTCTTTCCAGGGGCGGGTGGGACGTGAGGCGGTGGGGAAAGCTGTCCTGGTGCCGTGTGTGCCGGTCCTGACCGCCTCTTGCCCTGTCTCAGCAGCACCAGGACCCTGCCGGGAGAATGAGTTCCAGTGTGATGATGGGACTTGCGTGCTTGCAATCAAACGGTGCGACCAGGAGCGGGACTGCCTGGACGGGAGTGACGAAGCGGGCTGCCTGCAGGGTGCGTGCAGTCATGGCAAGGGTCCGTGAGGAAAGGCCCGTGACCCTCCCAAGCTCGGAGAGAGCAGAGCTGGGGGACTTCTTCCCTTGATCTCTGAGATGATTTTACCCCTTCAGCGCCCCCTGCCCATTATTACTGGAATTCCTTTCTACGGGGATCTGGGGTCCAAGAACCGGACTTTGTAAAAGCTGAAGTTGGACTAAGGGGGTAAGACAGGGCACTGCAGGGGATCTAGCCTCCCGCAGTCTGTCCACACCTGAGTTTCCTTGTGGCCTTCCTTACTAGTTCCCAGACTAGGCAGACTGAGGCCTCCCCCCCAACCCCCCCAGAGAGTCCCTCTTGATCTCAGGTGGCTCTGTTGGTCACTACCTACCCTACAGGATAGAGACCCTACCCACCCGTCATCTGGGAGAGTTTATTTCAGAGTGGGCAACGAGGAGTGTATCATAACCCAGGCTTGTGGGGCAAACATTCCCCTATGGGACTTCCAGGACCCTAAGTGCCCCCAGGACTGACAAAGACCCCCGTGATCTGTCCTGTGAGAAGACCGTGGTTCCACTGTCTGTCCTAAGGTCCCCTAAGAGGCCTGTTAGGGTTGGCCCTGCCCAGCCTTGTGCTTCCCAGCCCCTGTCTCACAGGCACTGTCCACTCTCTTGTCTGGCCCGACAGAGTCAACTTGTGAGGGTCCCCGCAGATTTCAGTGTAAGAGTGGCGAGTGCGTGGACGACGGGAAAGTGTGTGATGATCAGAGGGACTGCCGGGACTGGTCGGATGAGCCTCAGAAAGTGTGTGGTATGCTACCTGTCTACACCTAACACCGTGTTCCCGGCATCCAGGCTGGAGGCCCTTTTACCCTCTAGCCATACCTCTCCTGTAGCCTCCCGCTGGGCCGTTTGCCACTGGGATCTCTTGTTTTTATATTGCTGCAAAGCCCCGGGCCTCTTTTGCAGTCTACATGCTCAGATGAGGCTGCTTCTCACAAAATCAGCTTCTCATTTCAGCCCCATAAAAACTGAGTGTGTGCCCTGTGCAAGTTTCTCCCTTCCTCTGTGTTCCTGCCCTGCTGATCTAGCCATGTCTTTGGCCCCTGAGCTCTTCCAGTCCTTGGCAGGACACCTTACAAAGTCAACAGTTGGAGAAGGCAGCCAGGGAGCCCATTAGGAGCATATCCCAGCAGCACAGCGCAGGCCAGGCCTGGATGGGAAGAGGGCGCTCCCAGCAGCAGGCAGTGTCACTGCTCTAAATCCTGAGAAGCTGGAACTCGTGAAAGTGCCCAGAGTTGCAGTCTAACTAGAGAGAAGTAGGGTGAGCCAGCTCTCCAAGGACTAGTGAGGAGAGCAGAGGCTCTGAGCTGGAGGTGGAGCAGGAGCCCATGTGTGTGCAGAAGAGTCTGAGTCATCTCTGCTTGCCTCAGGCCAGAGAATTGGACAAAGGAGTCCCCAGATAACGAGTCAGATTGGCCTCTCTTTGTCCTCTCTCCTGGAAGACCACCTGCATCCCCCCTCCTGGCTACTTAAAGGAACATCTTACCCCAGGGACAACTCCTTTGCTCCCTTTCTGAAGATGTAAATGAAGTCAGACTGACAGAAAGGAAAAGTAGTTAAGCAAAGCTCACTGAGCCTGTGCCTGGGCTTGCAGGAGACAGATACCCCACTGTCCACAAGCCTTGCCTGAAGAGACCCAGAAGGGACTCATGGAAAAGGGGACAGGGAAGCAGGAGCAGCTGAACCTGCTTCTCCACAGCACTCAGCTCTGTAGTTATCTAGGGACTACTAACCCCCCAAACTCTCTATCCTCATCTTCTGCATGACATATCAAAGAAACATGTGCTTGTTTGTGTCCACGTGTGTTCTTTTTGTCTGTGGTGGTGACAGACAAGTGTCCATACCCACATCTCTGAGTTACTGCATTCACGCATCTCTGCCTGTGTTTCCATGTCTGCACATAAGCTAGTGTGTGTATGTGTGTGTATGCATGAAGGTGTGTGCATGCAAGTATGTACCGAGCTGGGGGAGGTGACATCAAATGCTACTCAGGCCTCCAGCCCCTCCCTTCCTCTCTGGGCTACAGAGAACTAGAGAAGGACAGAGACTCCCTTCAGGCCTTCCAAAGACGATCTGGGATAAACTAATTGGGGTCTCCTAGCTTTTCTCTCTCAACCCATGTTGGCATGAGGCAGTCTGTACCTTCTTTCATCAGAAGTCACAGTCATGAGCTCTTTCTGGGCAGCACCACTGCACACATACCCCATGGCTAAGTGTCCAGAATGGCGGATTGCTGCGACCTGTAGAGAGAGAGGAAGGAAATGGGTGGGTGCGTGACAGGCAGCAAGTGAACGGAAAACAAATGGATGGATGGTGCTCGTGGAATAATAAAACCCAAGACAGGTGACAGGGGTGTAATTGGCCACATGGTTCCTAGTGGGGGCTCTCCAACAACTAGTCCAAAGCTACCATGGCTCCAAGCACCTCCAGAAGTCTGGGGCTTCCCAGGGATGGGCCTGACTGAGTTACTCACAGTCCCCCAAAGTCATGGGCTCGCTGTGGTCTTGTTCTTTCAGTTGCACCAACATTCCAGGGAAACAGGAGGAGGCCCAGGGGTAAAAGGGACATTCCCTAAGCATGGCTCCGGCTGGAGGTGGGGAGGCCCACAGCTGTGCATGGCCTGGGATGGGCAGCTCCAACCAGCCGGATGCATGGCCACGGCTGGCTCTACTCAGCTCTGCTTTGCTTGGCTGGAGTCACAGTGCATGAGCCTGGTGGGCAGAAAGGTTGGCATGGTACTTTCCCCTGGCTGGTGGGATTGACTTTCTGTGACTCTAAGCTTGGAAGGCGCTGTGAGAACTTGGTAAGCCTTGGTCCTGGCCTCCCCTAGGACCCTCCAGAAGGTGGTGAGGGAACGGAGAATGAGGGACCAGACGCAGATGACCTCTTGGCATTCCTTCACCCTTGGCAGCACTTGGTAATCCTGGTCTAGGCTTGTGGCAAGGTAGATCAATGAGACAGGGCAGAGAGAAGTTGAAAAGGCTCCATCGTGTACAGCCCGGTAGGATGGAATTTTGACTTGGTTATAGGCATATTTAAAAGGAAATGTGGCCTAGAGACTCAGCTATAGCAAGTAAGGGCTTTCTGCACTGTCTGGCTTCTGCCAATTGGCCTGCTAACTCTGGGCCTTGCATGAGAAAGCATACAAATAGTAGGGAACTAGAAGTCAGCAGTTTACAGAGATCTGAGTGAACCCCTGCACCTTGGCTGACCCCACAGAGCAGAGCTGGGAAGAGGAGCAAAGCTACAGGAGGCAGCTCCTGGAGGAAGAGGTTTGTAAGGGCAGCAGCATTCCAAAGTGGTATCACCTGCCTCCAGAGTCCCTTGAACCTGGATTCGCAAAGGCATTCAGAAGGCACTCGAGGGAATGTCCCACAGGTGAACATTATACACACGAGCCTAAGCTTAAAGGTTAGATGGAGCCCTGGCCTAGGAGGACAAGGGCCTGTGTTTTCTTTGTTCCACTGGCCCTATCTAATTGGGGAGCCTGCCCTCTGATCCTCCTCCTTCCCAGTCACCTGGCTATTGGTTCAGTGCAGCTTCTTGGTTTTCTGGTTGTGGGTGTCTGCTGCTCTAAGGCTTTGCTTTGCTCTGGGCTGCTTTCCTGCCTGTCAGAGAAGTTTAGCAGCCTGTGTGTCCCTCCCCAGGGCTCAATGAGTGTCTGCACAATAATGGTGGCTGTTCCCACATCTGCACTGACCTCAAGATCGGCTTTGAGTGCACATGCCCAGCAGGCTTCCAACTCTTGGACCAGAAGACCTGTGGTGGTGAGCCCTCCTCCATCTACCCAAGCACATGCAGAGCCTCCTGCTGGTTCTGATGTCTGCTTTTTTCCACAGACATTGATGAATGCCAGGACCCAGATGCCTGCAGCCAAATCTGTGTGAATTACAAGGGCTACTTTAAGTGTGAATGCCACCCTGGCTATGAGATGGATACACTGACCAAGAACTGCAAAGCTGTAGGTATGGACTTCCTAAAGGATGGGGAGCAGCTCTGGAGGGTCTAGAAAACATCGAACTCCCACATATGTGAGGAGTGGTTAAACACACACATGTCACACATACATACACATACACACACAGAAAGCAAATGAGTCACACACAGTGCTCAAAGTACTAGTGAACATCACATACATGATGCACTGCATGCTAACACCCAAAGGCATGGTTAGAATCATTCATGAGAGCCTGCAGTTCACATTAGCACAGCACAAAGGCACAAGCTTGGACCACAGAGCCAGTATAGGCAGCTCACACAAAGAGCAAGGTGTGTGCAGATCTCCATATTGACCCATTTATCCAGCTGATGTAATTATTAGCTCTTCATATTAAATGCAATAGCACTGCTGTAGGCACTAAGATTCACATGATATGCTTCTTAGTGACTGAGACAGACAAAAAATAAGATCGCTAAATAAAATACAATGCATGGCAGGTGGCAAGTAAGGGCTAAGGAGGAATAAAGTTGGGGACGGGAAAGTCTGAGAGAATGGTGGGTTATGGTTTTAAACAAAAGAGTCAGGGACACTCTCACTAAGAAGGTGACGTTTGAATGAGAAGCTGAAGGAGGTGAAGGGGCAAGCAGGAACAGCATTCCAGGCCGAAGGAACAGAAAGCACAAAAGCCCTAGGCAGGGAACATGTTTGGGTGTTGAAGGAATTACCAGGAAGCTGCCGTCGTTGGAACAAGGAGACTAGGGAGAGATGAAGTCAGAGACGTCTGGGGCGTTCCCCAGAGCCTTCCAGACCGTTGTACAGATTTGGTTTCTCCTGCATGAGAGGAGCCCTCAGAGGGTTCTGAGTGGTAGGGAAAATGCATTGTACTGTTTACGCTCTGCCTGGCTTCACTGCTGAGAACAGAAGCCACGCATTACCACAGTACTCCCGGAGAAAGGCTTGGAGTGGGGTGGCTTCTGTGGGGATACTGAGAAGCCGACGGATGTGTGTGTATTTTGGAGGCCAACCAACAGAGTTTGCTTATAAATGTAATGTGGGATTCCAGAGAAAAGTGAATCAGAAGATTCCAAGGACAAATAGCTGGGGAGAAGAATATCTATTTCAGTGTCTGAGAAAGATGGTGAAAGGGGCAAGTCTAGAGGAATGTAGGCTGTGCTGCAGGTTGAGTACAAGGAAGCTGTAGCTCTCCACATGGAGATATTGAACAGGCAGTTCAAAGTCTGGAGTTTCACACAAATACTCGATAGAACACGTAGATTATGGTAACACAACACAGTAGCTACAATACTTGATATGAAACCCATAAGTCCTAAAATATCCCACCCACCCCTACTCTGACACACATTCACACGTCACATTTGGGACAGGAGTGACAGAGTCCATAGGTAGGTGATGACACTCTGAATATATACACCAAATCATGTGACTATCTAAGGGACAGTTATGCAAAAACTCAAATCATAAACACACAAGTCCCTGTTGCTGACAGAGTTCTCAATAAAATTCACAAGATGCCCTCTACCCCAGCTTACCACCTCAGCAAGGTGAAGTCGTGGCTGTAATTTGGGGTGGGGAAAGTTCTGGTTTGTAGGTGACAGAGCAGGCCTAGGGCCTGGCTTTCCATCTGGTGCTTCCTGCAGTGTGAACCCCGTTTTCTGGCTGTTTGTATCACCATGTCCCTCTTACTCCTCTGCCCTGAAAGTTTCATCATTACACATAGCATATTTGTGTGTGTACTACACTGCCCCAGTCGGTACATGGCTCTGGACTGTGCCCATCCTGTCTCTTTTAGCCTGGCACAGATGTACAGAAACAGGAGACCAGGTGGCTGACAGAAATGTGTACTGGAAAACATGGGAACTGCCTGATATATCTCAAAACCATCTGTGGGCGGGGCAGTGCAAGGTCCTTAAAGACCTCTGGGACATCAGTCTTCCAAATGGAAGTCAAGAATATCCAGGCCCCATGTGATCTTCTGACTCTAACTCTAGAGTCTAAAAATAGGTTTTGAATATACATGATCAGTTGTATGTTCCGTCCAGTGCATGTATGTGATTTGTCAGATGCCGCATGTCCTATCTCGGTTGATGGCTCAGCAAACTTAACCTAGCCCACTGGGCTATCTTTCTAGGACCTTTAAATGCTTTAGGTAGTTCTTGTAGGATGGCAGGTGGAGTCCCAAGCAGAAAGGGTAGTGATCTCTGGAAAGAAACACACTCAAGGGCGAGGAAAAGACTTGAAAGGGGCCTGGGTCATGAAGCTTAGCTAGGGAAAAACAGAACGGCAAGTAGCTTAGCTGGAATCCTGGGGACTCAAGTCATCACTGGGTGCTCTAGTGGAATCCATGATAGGAGAAAGGCTAATGGGCTGGACAGGCAGCAGGTCATGCTGCAAAAGGCCTCAGCGCAGCTGTGAGGACACGGGGAGTCATGGACTTGGGAGTTTGTAGCTAACAGCAAGTAGAGCTTTGGCTGTGTAGTACTCATTCATCTGCCCTTCCAGCATGGAAAGTAGGGACCATCATCCCCACTTCATAAGAAAATGAACCTCTCACCCAGCAAACGAGAGGCAGAAACTTGGTCTGTAGGCTCCCTGCTTTCTCCACTGACACTGCTTCCTTGCATGGCAGCTGGCAAGAGCCCATCCCTAATCTTCACGAACCGACACGAGGTGCGGAGAATAGACCTGGTGAAGCGGGACTACTCGCGCCTCATCCCCATGCTCAAGAATGTCGTGGCACTGGATGTGGAAGTAGCTACCAATCGAATATACTGGTGCGACCTTTCCTACCGCAAGATCTACAGGTGAGTGTCATGCACGCTGCAGCCAAGCATGAGAGGCTTGAGGGAGGGGTAGTTTACAGAGAAGAGGAAGCCTGGCCTCTGCCTGTCAGGGCGCAGTTGGGCTTGACAAGGGATGTAGAATCACAGCTGGTGTAGAAGTACCAGGACTCATCAACCTGTGGGGAAACAGCCTTGCGTCCACATCCTAGACTGTGTCTGACCCCTGGTGGCATAGCTGTGAAGTGCAGGAAAGTGCTGGACAGTGGAAATGGGAAAGGGGAGAAACCTCCCTGGGCTCTCCATGGAAAACTACAAATGAGGCCACATACCTGTATTCTGGACCCTGGGGACTCAAGGTGACTAAGATCTTGCCTCTGCCTGGAGGATCCCACCTGGAGGGCCACCTTTTTGCAGTCATGAGTTCTAAGGAGACCTCTGACTCAATTTAGCAGTCCTAGATGGTAGTACCCCAGTCATCACTGGGTGCTCCAGTCACTGGCTGTGACTTTAGCACTTGGGAAACTTCTCAGACACTTGAGAAACTTCTCTCTCCGGTCTGTCTCAGATGCCATAATTATCTGGCCTCCCTGAATATCTGGGCTACCTCGGAGAGTTAATGTTCTTGTTCTGTCCTTGAGATCCACTTGGCAGGGCTGCTGATAACCAGGTAGACACTGAGTCACTGTAGAGAGAAAGATGGGATAGGTGGGTGGGTAGATGAGAAGACAGAATTGAACTGCCAAGGGTGATTCACTGACATCTGGATTCCTGCCTCCCCACAGCACACAGGCACACTGAGTTCATGCTTACACACAGAGAAGCAGCTAGTGTCTGTCCAGCAAATGTGACTGGGTATGGGGCTGGAGAGGCATTACCTGAATTAACTCACAGGTTAATTGGGGGGTGGGGGGTCTCAGAAACCACAGCTGTGCTCCTCTTTGAGATGGGACACTTTGGAGATCAGGTGTTAGGAGCTGGGCAGTCTGTGGTTGAGGGACAGGAACGGGGACTCAAAGTTTGCAATGCATTGAGTAAAGGTACCCATGTGATATCTAAGAATGCTTTGCAGCCTGGACCTTCAGAGAACTGCTAGGATTGCAGAGTGAGAATTACAGATGGCAGCGGGCAGTATGGAAGTAACAAGAGAGCACTGTGGGGGTGGAGACAACAACCCTAGGCCTCCTGCATGTTTGTGTAGTCAGCTCTCTCTGCACTGTGCAGCCTCCTGCAGCCTCTCCTCACTCACCTCTGCACGCCATAACCTCCCCTCAGCACCTTCCCTTCCTTCCCTTCCTTTTGTGACCGTCCCTTCTGCAGCTGCCACAGTGATCTAACCTTCCCAGCTAAGTCCCTGGACTTGTGCGGTTACCTGTCCCACCCTTGCCCCAGGATACAATCCAGTTCCTTAGCTGTGCACTCAGAGATGTCTGGATGCGGTTCTCACCTGAACTTATTTCCAGTTTTGCATCCCATAAACCAGCTCTGCCACACCAAACACTGCATCCTTTCTGAACGTGTGTACTTACTTCTGCCATTGTGTATACTGGTCTCTGTGTGTTTGGCTTCATCTTTTGTGCCCCTGGTGATCTAGTCCTTCAAGACTCAATCACAAAGGCTTCTCCCGCTCTGCAGGTGGTGCAGTCATTTCCCTGCCGCCATAGGCTTCCACACTGCACTGTACCTGCCTGCAAGCTTCTTCCCTACTAATTGAGCTCCTCCAGGCCAGAAACTGGCTGATTCAGCCTGTGTCCTTACCCTGGTGGCTCAAGGAATGTGTTGAGTGGAGATTAGTCAAGCTCCTCTAGAATCCACTGCCATGGCCCAGAGAGAAGACAAAGAGGGGAGGGTTGCAGAGGCAGCTCCACATGGGCCCGTGGGTAGAGCATCTGCCCATGGCCAGCCCTGCTTTCTCCTAAGCGCTCACATGGACAAGGCCAGTATCCCGGACGAGCAGGTGGTCCTCATTGATGAGCAGCTGCACTCTCCAGAGGGCCTGGCGGTGGACTGGGTCCATAAGCACATCTACTGGACAGACTCAGGCAATAAGACCATCTCAGTGGCCACAACCGATGGCCTCCGCCGCTGTATTCTCTTCAGCCGTGAACTCAGCGAGCCCCGAGCCATTGCCGTTGACCCCCTGCGAGGGTGAGTGTCCCCACATAAACTTCCCATTCCACCAGCAAAGGTGCTTCATTCTCATGTGTCTGTTACAAGAGCTATCAAAGGTTCTAGAAGCCTGTGGGCCAGGCAAACACAGGAAGTCCAAATGGCCCACATCCTATTTGTCCTCAGTCAAGGTATTGGGCATTAGTCACCAGCGATCACCCTGAAGTCTTGGCTTATTCATTGTATCACTGAAATGGCATGTCTTGGAATGCTATAGGACTAGAGATCCCTGGTAGCTTCAGAGGTAGAGGCCTTTCTTCAGGCTTCTGTCCATAGGTATCTGGCAGCTGCTTAATCATTTTTGGGGACGGAGAACTCATTACTTCTCATGGTACCTATTTCCTTGTGGAATACCTACCTACCCATTACACAGTGGAGTTTTCCCCCAGAATCCTGAATGTGTCTCCCTGTAACTTTCCCCAGTGGGGGTTACATAAGCCATACACACTCAGTACAACCAGTAAGATTCGAGGACTCAGGTCCCTGGAGCCGCTCTGTGCCTAGCTCCTCACCTTTCCCCACCCCTTTCCCGACCCTGGTTGCCTAGTATGCAGGTCCCTTTAACCTAGGCTATTTTACTATGGCCACACCTGGGTTGGGGGCTGAGGACCTCCCTTAGTGGAAATGTTCCTTCTTCCTCATGAAAGGGTGAATTAGTAACAGTGAGTTGCTGCGACCTCCAAGAGCAGGGACCTGAGTTAAGATGGTCTTCTACTTTCTTTTCTGTAGATCGGGGAGGTGTGTAAGGACCCTTCCCACACAGATACTCTAGGGTTCTGGTTAGAGCTGCCACGGTGAGAGCCGAGCTCACAGGCCATTCAGCTGAGACTGAATAGAACATGGGCAAGCTGAGCCTCCCCAGGCTCTCGTGAGATGAAGGCAAGAGTGCCTGTTCTAAGAGTTGATCGTCCCAAAGGATTTCAGAAGTTTCCTGTTAAACCGAATCCCCGGCTATTCAGCGGATCACTGGGCCTTTGTGACTCAGATACTCCAACTATCCCAAACAAGAAACTAGTTTGGGCTCTTCTGTCTTTCAGGTTCATGTACTGGTCTGACTGGGGTTTCCAGGCAAAGATTGAGAAGGCTGGGCTCAATGGTGCAGACCGGCAAACACTGGTTTCAGACAACATTGAATGGCCTAACGGAATCACCCTGGGTGAGCCCTGCCTGTCTACGCGAGTTGGCTTGCACTAGAAATGATACTGACAACTGTTTGGAGTCCCATGGGTCTTGTGTCAGAGTCCCCTCATGGTGGCCAGTGTCTTTGTTCCCTTAGGCCTGGGAAGGTGGGTAGGGAGGAGTGCAGTGGAGTAGATGCAGCTGCAGAGACTGCTGTCTGACCTGATCCCTCCTCCCCAAGACTTGCTGAGCCAGCGTTTGTACTGGGTGGACTCCAAGCTGCACCAGCTATCCAGCATTGACTTCAATGGAGGCAACAGAAAGATGCTGATTTTCTCCACTGACTTCCTGAGTCACCCTTTTGGGGTAGCTGTATTTGAGGTGAGCCCCATAGGGATAGGTATGACCCTATTGGGAAGCTGAAACCCAGAAAAGGTTTGCCCAATTGGGATGCTTCCAGACTTGTCCGAAGCAAAAGAACAGGGAAGCCAGCTGACAGGTTTGTAGAGACTCCAAGAGCTGCCTCCACAGTGGTCAGCAGCTCAGTCTGCCTGGCAGCCTTTCCTGTGCTCTCCCCAAGCCTTGCTCAGATAATGTCACATAGGTAAACCACTCGGCACAGATGCTTGCTCTCCTCATCCTCAGCACCTAGCACTGTGTCCATATAGGAGGAGGCAAGGGGAAAGGAATATGCATGTCCTTAGAATCATTTAGTGTAGGGCACATCCTAACCTATGCAGTTAGGTTCGTTTTTGTTGACCTTTGCCAAATCCTGGGGTCATAGAAGTAAATTAGACACTACCCAAGCCCTCAGGAAGCTCCCAAGAAAGAAAAGAATCAAGAAGCCCGTCTGCTCTGACCTTAACATTCTTTCTTTTTGGGAAATAAGGAAGCCAGAACCTACCAAGGTTTCTTACACACAGACTAACCCTGCCATCAAGGGAAGGCAGAGTAAGAGGTGGTGGCCTGTGGTGGGCAATGGCAGTATTTTCTTAGAGCAGCTTCATTTGATACTGCTTGAACTTGTGTGCAAAGTCTCTCCTCTAAATCTAGCCCTTGCCTCAATACAAGTGTATGTATGTGTACTTGAGCATCTCCCTGGCATGCATAAAGTATGTGTATGTGCATGCGTTTGCATAAATGCACCAGAGTAAAGCGTGTGTTCCTGTGTATGTAAACTAAAAGGCATTGTTAGTTCAGCATGAGTATGTCTTTAGGAGTCTAGGTGGACCTGTGTGGGTGTGTCTGGGTCTGTGGACAAGATGCATGGTTGCACGTGTAATTGTGGATTTGCCTACAAATGTGCATCTCATCGTCTATAGACTAACCTTATAGACTTGTGTGTTCCTCCCAGAAGGCCCAACAGCAACTAGCCCCCAGGAACCCTCATTCCTCCTGATCTTAGTCCCAAGCCATGGGGATGGTGCCAGCTCTAAACATCCAACCTTGGTTTTCTTTTGGCTCCAGGAAGTAAGCCTAGCTCAGCAGCACAGAATCACCAAGTAATCATCTTAAGACAGAAGGAAGCTAGGAGACTTTGCTTCATTGTCAGAGGCAGGGTCCTCTGAAAACCTGTGGGCAGGGTGGATAGTGCTGAGACCATTTCATCCTGTCCATGATTTGGGGCTAGGCCCTAAGACTGGGATGGAGCTCGGATTCTGGGCTTCCCATCCTTTACATCTGTATTCCACAGGACAAGGTATTCTGGACAGATCTGGAGAATGAGGCAATTTTCAGTGCAAATCGGCTCAATGGCCTGGAAATCTCCATCCTGGCTGAGAACCTCAATAACCCACATGACATTGTAATCTTCCATGAGCTGAAGCAGCCAAAGGGTAAGCAAGCCTTCCCCGGTCCCCACCTGCCTGTGTTCTCTCCTGCCACCCAACCGGCTACGTTTCTTTCCACTCATCCAGAATCCCCAGGAAGACAATAATCCCTCTTGTAGAGCATGTTGCTGTATTTTGTCTCATTCTGCTTCAGCCTCTGAGTGAAGCAAGGCTAGGAATAAAGAAACACATAAGGGGCCTAGTCTTGCCAACACTGTAACTGTGCTTATTGTATTTCTCATTCAATAACCGAAGAAACTGAAGTTGGAGAGAGAAAACAATGTTGGCAGGTAGAAGAACAAAAAATCTAAACTCAGTCCACTCGATTGCCCAGTTCCTCTGTCGTGACACATCAGTGTGAGCTCACTTCTTGCACTGATTCTGCAGTACTGTAAACTCATGTGTCTCCGGTCCTTACAGTTAGTTAGCCAGGTGGCTTATTGGAAATGGTCTAATAATCATCACCGGGCTGTCACGACCCACTGTAACGGCTATTGGCTGCCAGGGTAACGGAGACAGCAAAGGGGGAGCCAGAAGATAGAGACTGATGCCTGATTCTAGTTCTAAAGATTTAAATCAGTAAGTGATGGCAGGTACACAGAGGAGGAACAAACACAGTGGAGGAGGGGGTAGTTTTAGTTTGGGAATGGATATACTCAATTTAAAGTTTGTCTCCAAAATCCCTAGCGTTGTAACGTGTACATGTGTTCTCTGAGCATTCTGTCAGTTGGGACCGTAACACCCACCTCTCAGAACTGTAAGAATGAATGAGGATAACAATAAAGTCCCAAGTGCTATGTTGGTAGGTGCCCAAATAAAAGTAGGTAAAGATTTCTGAGCAAGTCCAGTTGGTGGGATCTCATTATAAGTAGACAGGAGGACCTGGCATGGCCTGTCAATGGCCCAACATGCTGTCTGTCTGCTCCTTCCCCTGCCATTAGCTGCAGATGCCTGTGAACTGAGTGCCCAGCCCAATGGTGGCTGTGAATACCTGTGCCTTCCTGCTCCTCAGATCTCCAGCCACTCCCCCAAGTACACGTGTGCCTGTCCTGACACAATGTGGCTGGGCCCAGACATGAAGAGATGCTACCGAGGTTAGTGACAAACATTGCCCTTGACTCCTAGGACACAGTATGCTCCAGGTTTTCCACCATCTTCCCTGGTCGCCTCTCACATTTGCACATACATCTTTTTTAAACTTCCTTGAATTCGAGATTTCTTGGCACCTTCTGAGGCTTCCTCATCTCACATAAAAGTACAATGTGCATAAGATGTTTTAAATTCAACTTCCAGGAAGTTTCTGGAATCCCTTGAAAACCTCAAGTTAATGGGGCTGGAGAAGGATCTGTGGCTGAGAGCACTTGCTGCTCTTGCAGAGGACACTGGTTCAGTTCCCAGCACCTATATGCTGGCTTACAGCCATCTTTAACTCCAATTCCAGAAGTTCCAACCCTGATTCCTTCTAACGACCTCTGAGGGCACCAGGCAAACTCCTGGTACATGGGAAGAACACCCATAGATATAAAATAAAGCAAACAAATCATTTTTAAAAAGTAAAAAATAAAATAAAGAAAACTTTGGGTAAAGAGCCCTTGATCTCTGCAACCATTTCTAGCAGCTGCCTGTTTTATACCTAGACCTAGCATACTGCGTAGACGCCCTTGAGTGCAGTTGTAACTAATGGTGGAATAGCACTTCCTCCTCAGAAATGGGGTTTGTTTCCCAATCTCCATGTACAGCCAAGGAATTAAGTCTGCTGCATCCTTTATAATGTCTAGATTCAATTGTTTAATGCAAAGAATTTAAACCTACTGATGTGACTGTAGGTTAAGATAAAATGCTTCTAGATTTGTATGTCTGCTCCCTCTAGTCTTTTCCAGAGGCCTCTTCCACACTTGTTTCTACAGCACTGTTCCACTGATTCATCTTTATCAGGTCAAAATGAAGTGCTGGGACTCAGCTGAAGGGAAGATCATGATCCATTCAGGGGGATGGGGGAAAGTTTCACAAAAGTGGCATCTGAGCTAAGCCCAGAGGATGAGCCCCTACATATAACTCAGCAGCAATAATTTAGGCACTAAAGTGACAAACTGCTCTGTCTACATAACCTCCCTGGTCTTTCCCCTCCAGTACCTCAGTCTACCTCAACTACAACCTTAGCCTCTGCCATGACAAGGACAGTACCTGCTACCACAAGAGCCCCTGGGACAACCGTCCATGACCATCCTACCTACCAGAACCACAGCACAGAGACGCCAAGCCAGACAGCTGCCGTCCCTCACTCAGTCCCTAGAGCTCCCAGCACCAGCCCATCCACCCTGAGCCCTGCAACCAGCAACCACTCCCAGCACTGTAAGGAAGTCAGCTCTGCGTTTCTCATAACTTGGGGGAGTCCTGTGGAAGCCAGGATGAGGGTCGGGGGTGGCTGGGAAGGAAGATCTTGCCAAAATGTCATAATGTCCACCTCTTAGGAGGAAGCAAGGGAGAGAAGGGGCCATCCTGGGACTGAGGAAACTTGGGTGTCCATAAGTTTTAAAGGGTCTGGAGGCCAGCCATTCATTCCATCTCTAAGCCTCCTTCTTCCTCTAAAAGGAACAAATACTAAGTTATACTCTACTTGCTTCTCAAGTGGTCAGAAGAGGCAAAGGATCTTTAATCTCAGCAAACAGGAGACAGGGGCAGGTGGATCTAAGTTTTAGCACAGCCTGATCTACATAGAAAGTTCCAGGCTAGCCAAAACATGGTAAGGCCCTGCCTCAAGAGATGGGGGCTAGGCAAAAGAGGCATTGTAAATGGAAGTGCTCAGCTGCCTGGGTATATGTCAGTGTTTCATGTGTTCCTGAGGTGGGTGTCATCAAGTCTGGAAAGCTCTGATCAGAGCTCCCAGCAGCCTTGGTTAGCTGACTAGGCAGTAATGTCTGTAAGTATGATCTGCTTGTGCCTGTTTCCAAACCCTGGGATAAAATAATTAAGCTTAACACTTCTTAATTCATTGGGAGCAGTAATTGTCTCTGTTGGAACTGCTTTATCTCATTAACCAGAAAATACCTTTATAATTGCCAGGGGGAGTTCATTTTAAAGGATAAACCATCTCTCACATTTTTTCCATACATGGCTGGCCCAGAAACCAAGCAACCTGGTGACATTGTTCAGATCAGGGCTATTTTGCCAGCAGAAGCTAGGTTCTAAGAATAGACGTTTGAGGCAGCCTGGCATTTGCAGAGGTGGAATTCAGTCTCCTCTCACCTGGGGCAGAGCCCTGAGTGTCCTCACAGGCCCCAGGACGTTTTCAAGTACATCAGGGCAAGGGGACAGCAGTGTGTGTGTGTGGTGTGTACATGTTCATATTTGTGTGTGCGCGTGTGTGTGTTGGGGGGAGGGGTAATACATATGTATGCATGTAGAGGCTGGAGATCAACTTTAGAAATGTTCTCAATCTTAGTTCTTGAGACAGAGTCTTTCACAGAACCTGGAACTCACTGATTCAGCTAAACTGGGTGTCCAGCAAGCTTCAGATTTTCTCCTGTCTCTACTTCCTCAGTGCTTGGTCTGTGGGCGCATGCTGCCATGCCTGGTTTTACATGTACTGGGGAGCAGAATTCAGATCCTCATTCTTATATGGCAAGCACTTAATAAGTGAGCCATCTCTCCAGCACCCTCCAGTTAGCTAACTTAGTAATAAGCAGAGCAGCTCTTTGATTAGTCAGAGTCGCTTGAAGTAACACGGAGAACTAGATAGTGGGTTGGGGGACATTGCCAGTGGCTAGCCATTCCTCTCACGTCTCAGAGGGTTCTCTAGGCTCCCAGGGCCTAGTGCTGTACAGGTGTCTCAGGGAAGACTTAGAGTTAATGAAGGATATTTATTTAAAATATAGTACATTTTACAATCTTCAGTTTAAGAACGGGCTTTTGTGTGCCGTTAACAACAACAACAACAACAAATCCTTTCTTTAGAGATGGGGTCTCACTGTGTAGCCCAGGCTAGTCTGAACTTGAGGTCTTCTATCCTTACCATCCTGAGTGGTGTGTGATATGCATGCACCATCAGGCCTGGCTAACATACCTTTTTAAATTTAGCCCCTATAATAACTAGTACCCCTCACTAGTGTCTTGAATTAGGCAAGGCCAGCTAGACATTATGCTAAGTATATTATATGAATTATCCCATTAAATCTTTAAATGTACCCCTAAGAGGTAGAAAAGATTTTAAGATAAAGAAATATAATATACATTATATGTTTAATATTATATTAACTTCCACAGTGTCACATAGGTAATATGTAACAGAGATGGAATTTGAACCAAGGAGACCTGACCTAGAAGCCTATGCTCCCAATTACACTCTACTACATTCTAGTATATCTCATTTTAATCTCTTAGGAAAACAAGCTGGTAGGGCATGAAATAAGCAGACAACCAAAACAGTAGAGACAATGCATTAGATTTTGGTGGAAAAAGATAGCTGACCCCATCAGCAACAAGGAGGCCAAAGCTCTCACCTGCCATGTAGCTCCCAGCTTCCTACTGTCTTGATGCTATGGGAAAATATGGGACTTGGGCCATGAGTCCTGAGTTCAAGTCCCAAGTCTGCATTTTTCCAAATTTGGTTTCCCAGATGTGAAGTTACCTCTGTCCTATTTGCCCCCGGAGTTTTGGTGACGTTTAGTAAGACTGAATTATTACATGGTAACTGGGAGCATCGTCTTACAGCGAGGACAAGAAGAGGTTAGGTGGTCCTTACAGTTTGAGGGCAGGCAGGGCTTGGATTCACAGTGATGAAGCATCATTCTGTAATTGGTGTTTTACAGATGGGAATGAAGGCAGCCAGATGGGCTCAACAGTCACCGCTGCTGTCATTGGGGTCATCGTGCCCATAGGTGAGTGTGGCCCCAACTATTGGAGAGCAAAAGGACTCTGCCCAAGGTTTGGGGAAAGCACTAGAGGAATAAAGAACCTTGCATGCCACCGTGTGGGTTCTTGCCCGGCACATAGTGCTCTTCAACTTCTGCCCCCGTGTGAACATCCAGGAGCATCTCCTTGCCCCACCCACCTCCACACCCCACACTCACATCACATGGAGACCACATGAATGCTCTCTGGGGACCCCGCTGGTGTCTCTTGTCCACCACTCTCACACATGCCACGTTATAGGAAATTGTGTATTTGTTAACTGACGAGCTTGTCATTTCTCGAGTAAATCATCTTGTCTCGTTTTCTTCCACTTTGGTTTTCCATAATCGCTTATCAAGCAGTGAGCATGTGCCAGACTCTAATAAGGAAAGGGGGGGGGGGGTTAAAGGATGAGTAGGACGTGGTTCTGTCCTGTGGAAGTCTAGTCTTGGTCTAGCCAGGTTACTCAGTGGGCAAGAGCACCTGCCGCCAAGGCCGACACCTGAGTTCTGTCCCTGCACCCCACATGGTAGAAGGGTTGGTTCCCGCAGTATGTCCTCTGGGTCCCACACACTCCAACTTGTAGCATGCATGCCCCACCCTGCAAAATAAATAAATATAATTAAAAAACAACAACCCAGCAGGACAAAGGATGCATATAACACGGGTAAGTTGATGAGGACATGGCAGTCCTAAGAGTAAGCTATGCTACTGTTTTGAGTGGGGATGCCACAGGGTCTCTTTGGTCTAAAGGGGAGAGGAGAGGGGGGGTTTCCCAATGGGAATAATCCTTGAGCTGAGTTGGCCAAGTGAAGAAGAATCAAGCAGTGCAGACAGCATGTGCAAAGCCAGGAGTGGGAGAGGGATGGACAGATAGGTAGGTTGAACTAGGAGTTCAGTATGCCAGCAATCCTGGATCAGATTTAGAACCTGGGGTTGACTCATTCCCTCCCACTGTGATAGTCACATGTGTCCTGTGTATCCATTTTCTCATGCCTGACTCATGTCTTAGCAGTTATTTTTGAGTTGGATTGCTCATTTTTAGGTTTAACTCCTGGGCTAGTATTACTGTTGCTGTGATGAAAAACCATAACCAAAGCAACTTTGGGAAGAAAGGATTCATTTGGCCTGTGCTTCCACATCACTGTTCATCATTGAAGGAAGTCAGGACAGGAACTCAAACAGGGCAGGAAGTTGGAGGCAGGGGCTGATGCAGAGGCCATGGAGGGGTGCTTCGTACTTGCTTGCTCCCCATGGCTTGGTTAGCCTGCTTTCTTAGAGAACCCAGGACCATCAGCCCAGGGTTGGAACCAACCACAATGGGCTGGGCCCTTCCCTATCAATCATTAGTTAAGAAAATGCCCTACAGCCAGATCTTGTGGAGACATTTTAATTGAGGCTCCCTCCTCTTAGATGGCTCTAGCTTCTGTCAAGTTGACATAAAACTAGCCAGCATATCTCCCTTAGGGACTTTGTTCTTTTATAAGTCACATACAGTAGTGCTAATGCATAGTTTAGATAATGTGCTGTAATAGAGGCATGACAGATGCATTGGAGATATAACAGCATCTTGATGTTCCTGGGGAGGAACTAGAAAGGTAGTCCCAAGTGGAGGGGAAGGTTCTGGAGATGGTAGCATTTGAATTGGTCTTGAAAGGGCTCACCACAAAAGATGGTGGAGAGATGACTAGTGTAGTTTATTTTGAGTTATCCTGTTCCTGCCATCTGTGTATCCTTTTAGGTTGCTATGACCCTCGCTGAAAGAATCAATACTTAAATTGAATTAAATCATTAAATGTAAATGTCTACTAATCTGAAGGGGAAAAGATGAGTACTGCTACCACAGAAGCAGAGTTAGGTTTTCATAAGATTCCTGGACAGTTATTCACATTTTATTCTCTGTGAATTGTCTACTTGTGTCTCATTGTTTTCTTTTTGTTATCTTATTTGTAGAAATACATAATAAATATTAAAACCTTAATAATATTTAAACAAATATTTTCTCCCAGTCTGACACTTGATTTTAAATTTGCTCATGGTATCTCTTATCATTCATAAATTTATATTTCTTAAGTCTTAGATCTGTCCATCTTTTTTGTTCTGTCAGTTCTGTGTTTACTGTCTTGCTTAGAAAGGCCCACTTCATTCTGAATTATTAAAATGTCGCCCAATCTTTTCTTCTCCTAACTTAGACTCTTTTCTTCTATGCTTTCTATTATTATTTTAGAGTAGGGCCTGGGCTAGGCTGTAACTGTTTCCTTTTGTAATATACCCGTTCCAATCTGTGAATATCATTCTTCATGTGTGTGTACAGATTTTCTAAAACCATACTTAGGGACCCATCATTTCCCTCTGACCTGAGTGATCATCTTTATTGTAGCTGATACATGTCAGCCTATGCAGTATCTGTCCATTCCCATAGACTAGCAGTACTTTATGAAATGTTATTCTTGTAAACATTTTCTTAAATGTTTGTCTATGGCTTCTCTTCTAGATGAACTTTGTAATAATGAACTTTAGGGTAACTGTGCCATTTTGTAAAATTTATGATAGGATTTTCATTGAACTTGCTTTGGATAAATACACTTATGTGAGAGGAATTTACATTTTTACAGTATCAAACTTTCCCACTTAAGACATGGCATCTGTATTCAACCTCCACGTATGTCCTTTAGCAGACTTTGACAGATCATGTTGAATTTGCCTACTTCTTGTTAGGTTAGTCTAGGTATTTTATAACTTTTACTGGGCCATTATGAATGTGCCTGCTCCATGACATTTTATAATTGGCTATTTATTTGGGAAATTATGTTTGTTTGTTTGTTTGGATGGTTTTTGTTTGGTTAGTTTTTGTTTTGTTTTGTTTTTGAGACAGGGTTGCAGAAACTCTGTAAGTCAGACTTGCCCGAGCTAACTATGTAGTCCAGACCATCTTTAAACTCTTGAGAATTTTCCTGTCTCAGTTTCCTGAGTACTAGAATTATGGGCGCAAGACCCACACCTGGCATTCTAATGTGTTACTGCTTACTAAAAGGAATGCTATTGATTTTTTATATTGATTCTTGCGTAACTAGATTATTTCTAATATTCTTTTACCTGCTTCTGTAACGCTCTTTTGCTTGTTGCTATTTTTAGTTATGGTATTCTTGCTCAATCAGAAACCTATCTACAGCCTCCCAAATCGTTCCCACCAGTGTGCTCAGAGCCACTACGAACTTTGGTGGGCACAATCTGGGAAACTCCCTTACTGTAGGCTGCCCTGTGTTACCTCTGCAGTCCTCACATGCCCAGCTGAGTTCTGGCCCATTCCCACCATCTGGCTCTAACTCTTTGTTTGCACTTGCACCAGTTCTAAATGATCTGTCCATCAAGTTGGAATCAAGCATAGATAGATTCCTTCCTAGGCGTTGGCTGTGGACCTGTAAGACACCCCTTCCTTTGTTCTGACAAAGGGACAGAGTGTGCTAAGTCTTGACTTTCCCATCTGTCCAACAAGAACCAAGCTTCTTGGTATTTTTAACCAGCCCTGGGTCTTCGTCTCAAACCCATGTTGCCTTTCTATATCCCATCTAGAGACTCTCTTTGTCTAATGGAGCCTTAGAGTTGGAAAGACATGCAATTTGGAGGGAGGGTGGTCTTCTTAAGAGTTCCAGATTAGTAGCAGCATTAGGGTACAGGTGTAGGCAATCACTTCTGCAAGTGTCACTGAGCACATACTAGGCACGGGCACAGAGAAATAAATAAACACACCCAGGGCTGGAGAGATGGCTCAGTGGTTAGGGATGCTGGCTGTTCTTTTAAAAGTTTACTTCCCATCGTCCATGTCAAGTGGCTCACAGCCAATTGTAACACCAGTTCCAGGATATCGGATGCCTTTTCCTGGTCCCCACCCATACCTGCACATGCATGTACATATGTATACACTCACAGACACACGAACACACACATAAATAAAAATGATAAATATCACCTTTTTTTTTTAAAGTTAGCACAGCCCTCAAAAGCTCAGTTCAGTTGAGAGAAGAGTTATTTAAAAATAGCGTGGTCTGGGAACACACCTAAGGGGGAGGCAGGGTCTTCCCAGAGCAGTTGGGAAGTCTGTCACAACAGATGACGAATTAATAAAAGAGCACAGTGGTGAGCACAGTTCTCAAGCAGGAGAACATGAGTGTTCAGATACGGAGCTGGGCAGCAAGGGGTAATAAAGTCGGGGAGGTGGCAGATGGGTGTTGATGCCGGGCCAGAGCTCCAGGTTGCTCAGTGTGATGTGGCCTTCCCTCCAGTGGTAATAGCCCTGCTGTGTATGAGTGGGTACCTCATCTGGAGAAACTGGAAGCGGAAGAACACCAAGAGCATGAATTTCGACAACCCAGTGTACAGGAAAACAACAGAAGAGGAAGAAGAAGATGAACTTCACATAGGGAGGACGGCTCAGATTGGCCATGTCTATCCTGCAGTAAGTCCTCCTCACTGGGAGAGCTCCTTCCCTCCCTCCTTTCCTCTCACCTTCGCCTTTCCCTTCCTTCCTTCCTTCCTTCCCTCCTTCCTTCCTTCCTTCCTTCCTCCCTTCCACCTTATCAAAAACCTCCCAAATATCAGGCACTGTTTGGCTCGGGGAGAACACAGCCACACTGAAGCAGGTGGGGGGGGGGAGCAGAGTATCAGGATATCTTTTACCTTCGAGGTCTTCCTGGCAGTTAAGAAGCCAAATGACTTCTGCAGGGTAACCGGCTGAGTTCTGACAAGCTCTGAATGCCAGTTAAATGCCAAATACCACATTAGACATCAAGTGTTCAGAGTTAATAAAGGAGTGCATTGCTTCCCAAGTCGATGCTGGGGTGTTTGATGCTCAGTGTCTTGGGGTGGAAGTTGAAGAACCTATCTTTCTAGGAAGCCTTCCTAGGCTTGCTTTCTTCTCCCGCAGTTTCCTGGGCCTCTCCACCCACAATCCTCTTACTTTTTGCTTAGCAGTTAAGCCACTGGACTGTGAGGTCCCTGAGGGCAGGATCTGATGTGGTTAGTCTGTTTCCCTGGGCTGGGCATAGCACAACTGGCTTTTTAACAAATGCTGAATGGATGGATGGTGTAGAAGCACAGCCAGGGGCTGCTAGTTTGTCTGGGGATCCAGTGCATAGAGTGACTCCCAGTAACACATGAGCTGTGTCTTTAAAAAAAAAAAAATAGTAATTTTCAGGTAGGGAAGATTAGAAATGACATCATTCCAAAGAGAATCATGTGCAAAGGCTTAGAGGCATGAAAGGGCATGGCCTATGGGGAGCAAGGAGTGTGAAGTGGTTAGAACAGGTGTCATTGTTGCACAGCAGAGTCAGGGGGCTGAGTATGACCTCAGAGGTCATCCAGTCCATCCCCCTGTCAGGCAATCAGCAGCTATGATCGCCCACTGTGGGCAGAGCCCTGTCTTGGGGAGACCAGAGACCTGGAAGACCCAGCCCCTGCCCTCAAGGAGCTTTTTGTCTTGCCGGGGGAACCAAGGTCACAGCTGCACCAACTCCCGAAGAACCCTCTTTCCGAGCTGCCTGTCGTCAAGTGCAAGGTAGGGCAGTGCCACTCTGAGCCTGAGGGGCTGGTGAGTGAGGGCCTTAAACCTAGGCAGCTACAGCAAATCCTAGCAGGCTTTCTGATTTTAGAAGCCTACAATTGTAAGCTTGATATCGGGACAGAGGAAGAATGGGCCTGTCCTAGACAGAGGAAATGGCATGTGGAATAAAGTTACTGAATGTGTGGAAGACAAACTGCTGTTGAAGCAAACTGTAAAGGAGAGATGTGTGAAACAAAGTTGGACAGCGTTGTGAGGGTCAGCAGATGGTCCTGAGGCTCCATAACCGAGGCCAGTGCAGGCAAACAGATTTTTAGAGATCAGAGAAGTACAGTACATGAAGCCTCTGTCCCACTGTTCCACGGCCCTGCAGTCTTGTCTACTTATTAGTAAGATGAGAGTCAAAACCCCAGTCTCTGCTTCCTGAGGTTATAAAGTTTAAGAGCATTATGTAAATTACAAAAATCAGTCCATGCTAAAGAATCATCATTTCCAGAGAAGGAAATGACACAGTGAAGTTACTCTGATTAATAAGGTGGATCTCTGAGTTTGAGGCCAGCTGGTCAACAGAGGGAGTTGCAGGACAGCCAGGGTACACAGAGAAACCCTGTCCTGTGTGATAAGCTACTGCTAGTTGCAGAGAAATGGAGTAAGCAAAGGGACATTTGGCAAGCACCTACTATGTGTCAGACACTGCTTTCCGTGTGTCATGTCTTTCTCATTTAGTCTTCACAATTACCTTCAGAGATGATAGTATTAGTTTCATTTACAGTTGAGAAAACTGAGACCCACAGGATTTTAATAACTTTCCCCAAATCACAGGCAGAAAGTGGCAGAACCAAGATTAACTCCAGGCAGTGCATAGAGGCCCGAGTCCCTTCCACTCTGTCCTGGGGTACATGTCCTCCAAGCTCTGGAAATCAGAATTCTCAACCTCCTGTCTTCTGTCCTTTTCACCTGTTGCTTTGCCCTCACTTCTAGGGTCTGGTTTTGGCCCAGATCGGCTTAGCAAGAATAAGGGTGGTCTGACAATATCACTGTTGGTAAAACAGGACCAAGCATGAATGGAGAAATTAAAAAACTCAAAATTAACTTGAAAGGCAATGGGGTTTTTTCCCTTTTTTGTCATATGTAGCATGTCCAGAGTAGGAAAGTGCTTATTTTATGCTGGTTAGGTTTGACTCGACTACTTCAGATGCCATACTTGTTGGGTAGCGTGTAAGAACTCCAGGTACATTTTTGTTTTCATTTGGTTTCTCACAAATCCCATGAAGTAGATCCAAGTGTCACTGACAGTTGATGAAACTACGGCTTAGAAAAGTGCAGTGAGGCCATCCCCAAATCATAACTCTGCGAGGGGTAATGCAGCTCAGGTCCACCTAAGGAAGGAGGCAGGAAATGGGGAAAGTAGTCAGGGTTCACTCACGATGAGCTAAGCACGTTGGCTATGCATCCTAGAAAAGGGATCGCTTAAATTTTGGAGCTTTCCTGTCCAGAACTCTGAGACTAATGCAGACCAGGGAACAGGAGAAGAAATAAATCACACAAGTACAGGAAAGAATTTAACCCTTAAGGGAGCAGAGCCATTAGTTAGCCATTTGAGGCAGAAGAGAGTTGAGCATCCGGTAACTGAAAGTGAGTGACAGGGGAGAGAGGGACTGAATAGAATTACTTGTATTGCTTTCCAGTGCTCCTTTATCAGTTAAGAGGGGCACAGCGTGGTACTTATCTGATTGTGATTTGTATTCTGGGGATGGGTAGCTGATTGCCCAAGATTTAACAGTTGACAGTTAACCCTCTTTCAGTTCACCCAACTTAAACTACTATAAGAAGCCAAGGTTAGGTCTTTGCTACCTTTCTTTCTGAAAAGACAGAACAGAATGGTGGGGGACAGCTACGCTTGTCGATCTGTACAGATGTGGGATCAAACTTGAGTTCAGCTGTTTGCTGTGTGATCCAGAGTGCTGTCTGAGCCTCGGTTTTCTCACCTCTAAAATAAGTCAGATAAATCTTATCATTGGCAGTGAGGATTACGTGAGCTACTGTCTGTAACATACATCTGATGTTTTTGTGACCATTTAGTAAAGACTGCCTCTTATAGATCTAACGACGATTTCTTTGGTCTGTTTCCCCAGCGAGTGGCATTAAGTCTTGAAGATGATGGACTGCCCTGAGGATGGGCCCACCCACTTCGTGCCTCATGGAGTTCAGTCCTATGCACTACTCTCTCTGGATGGTGTGTGATCGGATGAATGCTGTTTCTATCTATGGGTCTGTGTGAGTGTGTGTGAGTGTGTGTGACTTTTTTTAAATTTATGTTGCGGAAAGGTAACCACAAAGTTATGATGAACTGCAGACATCCAAAGGATGTGAAAGTTTTTATATGTATAATGTTTTATACACTTTTTAACTGGCTGCACTACCCATGAAGAATTCATGGGACAGCCACTGCTGAGTGACTCACATGATGCACATAACCAAACGGGGCCAATGGTACAAACTTTACTCATCATTTGAATACAGTATTTACAGAGGATGTTTGATTTGAGAGCTTTTTTAGGTTTGAGGAGCTTGGTTTTTTTGTAAATAAAATTATGCTTTGTGGCTATCCATCAACATAAGTATAAAAAGAAAGAACACTTCAACTCCCCCATTTAGATTATTTATTAACATATTTCAAAAGTAAGGTTAGCTCTATAAATAATTTAGAGAGGTGAGAGTATTTATTTTCAGTATGATTGGCCCACTACACAGACTCTGTGTTTATGTGTGTGTGTTTGTATGGGAGAAAAAAAATCTGTAGAGAAGAGGCACGCCTATGACTATTGTTCAAATACATTAAAAAAAACCAGTTATTTTAAAACAGTCCACAAGAGGGGTGTCTAGTTTTCAGAGACACCTTCAGAAACTTTGCTCAGAAAACAGATGCCACAGTTTGCGCAGACATGCGGTGGGAAAGGTAGATCTTTTCACCTCTGGCTTCTCCTGAGGCCCTGATGAGCCAGCAAAAAGCTTTCCAGTTCCTCTGTGGCTGTCATGATGCCTACCTAGGCTTTCTGGTCAGTGTACAGATACTGCACAGATAGTGCTACAAGCCCTCATTCTTTCAAAATTCAGCTCTTAGTGAGGACTCGGTCAACCTCAGTTCACTTCTTCTGAAGCACCTGAAGGTCGAGCCTTTAGAGCAGCCGTTCTCAACTTTGTGGGTCAAAAGACCCTTTCACAGGGGTCGCCTAAAAGCCTTGGGAAACACAGATACTTACACTACCATTCATAGCAGTAGCAAAGTTACAGTTATAAAGTAGAATGAAAGTAATTTTATGGTTGGGGATCAGTACAACATGAGGAACTGTGTTAAAGTTTTTGAAGCATTAGGAAGGCTGAGAACCGCTGCTCTATGGCCAAGTGAACACATTTCTAGGATTCCCAAGTTTGCTGTAAGGACTGGCTCAGGCTCTGAACCTCTGAGTCATGTGAATGAGGACGAAGATTTTGGAATAGGTTTGGTTACATCTGTTTCTTATCTCCTTACTTTCTACCATTTTTCTTACATAGGGGAGACATTTCAAAATAATAAACATGTTTCTTACCACCATATGTTCACATGGATAAGACTAAGTCCAAAAAGGTGACTACGTCCAAATTTATACTTTGGGGAAATGAGATATTATAGCATATCGGGCATGTGACCACACAAGGATTTGTTTCACTGCTTTATAAATAAAAGGAAAAGCTCTGGGTATTTGTGTAGAATTTTCTTCATATGTAACATCATTACATTTTCTGAGCCTTGGGGGTGGGGAGGGAGAAATGCCATTTTCTGTCTGTGGAATCCACTATTGGAAACATCATCTCATAGTCCCAGAAGGAATTTAGTCTCCACTAGTTTTCTCTTTCAAAGTGTGGTCTTTCCGTGGCTCTGCTGTTCTACAGTTCACTCCAGCTGAATGACCGGGACAAGTTCAACACGGGTGTTTGGCCTAAGTGGTTGCAGACTAATGTCTAAATTTGACACAACTGGAATTTGACATTTGAGACATATGTCTCCATGTTCCCACCCACTGGCTTCCCCCAAACCAGTGAAGCTTAAATGGCTCACCTGCTTGATGCCCTTTCAACTTCCAGGCTGACCGTCTGGAGGTCTGTCATCCTGTTCCTGGGAGCTTGCTCTATGTCACTCATGTTTTCCTAACCTTTAAAAAAATGGCTGTGTTCCAAGCTTGGCCATTTTGTCTGACAACTTCTTTTTGGTATGCATGTGTTGATGGTCTTGAGATATTCACTGAATAGATGCAGCTGACCCCTGACCCCTGGCCCATTCCAGTCTCAAGGACAGGTAGCCGACTCCTCTGGAGCTCACTTCTCACTAATTCATCCAAATGGAAAGGAAAATCAATTTTGACTGAAGAAAAATGGTGGAAGTGAAAGCATCAAAATTTACGTAAGACAGGCGGGTATTTTCCTTTAATCTGCATCCAAGGAAACTGAAATGACGATAGTCTGTGCATAGTTTCTGAACTTTTAGTCGGATCCTAGCCTTCACAACAAGATTGAAACATACCATCTAGGCTTTCCAAACGATGATTAAATTCATATCAGAAATACCATGTTTCCTGAATGTGCTACAGCTGCAGTCTGAAAGCAACCTACAGTAAACAGACGGGCAAATCGAGGGACAGCTGGGGAATGGAAGCACTGTGAGGGGGCAGACCTACTTCCTCTTATCCTTGGAAACTTCTTGAGCCTCATTCTGAGGTGTAATTCAGATCTTCTGTTGCCTTTTGCCTCTGCATATGTATCCACAGCTGATAACAGCCAGAAGAAAGCTTAGTGATAAACCAAGGGGGCAGAAAATTCAACAAACTACTTATTAGAATGAAGCCAACCCCTCCCTTCTCTAGAAGACAACTCCAAGCAGCCTGAACAAGGTCTCAAACCTGTTTCCTCTCCCACAGCTATCTGTCTAGTGGATTAATGAAGACACTAACAGAAACGACCTTCCTGAAACAAAGTACAACTTGTTTACTCTTCACAATGTGTGTGTGTGCACAGAGAGCCAGGCTGAGACAGCTTCCGAGTAAGAATGAGGTGGGATTTAAATTGATGGCAGTGAATACTGTTGAGCCCTTCAGTTAGTCTCCTGTCTTAGCAACATACTCTAAAACTACTCACTAGCTGCTATGTGCCGGGCATTGCAAATATCGCAGGTCCAGTCAATGTTTACCACCCTTTCAGGACTCACAGCAATTCATATGGATACAAAAAGAAAAAAGGAAGAAAAGAGAAGTAGATCTCACTTAGATTACTCCAAGGCACAACAATGGAGATGGGCCCTTTTACCTGAAGAGGTGAAAAAATTGGGTCTACATAGAAGTAACCCAAAGCCAAGTCTTAAAATTTACAAAGTGGTGTTCAGGCTGCTTCTGTGAGAAGAGACAATGGGCTAAGACTGGGGACTGAATCAGCAGCAGGACTTTTAAGGAAAACATGTAGTACATTATACCTGGAATAAAGAACTTCAGGAGGGTTGGCAAGATGTGAAACTGGATGAAAAGATAAATTCAACATAAGCACTTTATAAAATAATGTCTGATCTAAGAAAGCAAGGTCGGTTCCTGTGTGCAAGGCATCATGGGAAACTCACTGTCAGCGCTTTGCAGGCATTATTCCACCTCAAACTTTCCAGTGGCCACGGGAAAATGACTTTTTTATTTATTTGAGTCAGAGATTTTGATATGGTTCATGAAAACTAATGGAAGGGCAGTGGGATTTTCAACAGAAGCATGCCATGTTGCTGAGCACCTGTGAGATGTTCTCACCTGAAAGGAAGAGAAGATGATAAAGATACCAAATCTGGAGCGGGTACCCCAATCACACTGCAGTCAGGTGCTACTGGGTGGAGGAGAAAACAATTCTAATCCCACAGCAGCACAAAGATGCTCCTGTCCAGCCACACACCCACCATTCAGGAAACATCAGTAAGTTGGCAGTTTCAAATGTCATTTCCTTCCCCATAAATGCATGAAGATAGGGAGTCGGTCTCCTTACGCTATATTTTTAGGATACTTGGGAGTTTCCAGGATGTGAAGAATTTAGAAGGTAGAGGAAATTATGGCTTCAAAATTTTCAGTTAACTAAAGGATGCTTCATTCAGGCCATGCACCATGTGCACAGTCTTTTAAGAATCAGCAGGAACTGCATTTGCAAACAGGTGTTGTAAAAAAAATAATTTTAAAAAAGCTACCTGTATAAATATAAATATATATATTTAAAGACAAGGTTTTGATACTTTTTTAAAACAAAAACTACAAGAGAAAACGTTACAAACCACAGGCTTTTAAAGCAGCATTTTGTGTTCTATAAGCTGTTAATGTGAGGGGTAAGGGACTGGTTAGCAAACTCACACTATCCAAATGGATTTTGTTTGTCACCCCACCAGCCCTCCAAATTACCGTATTTGGTGTAATAGTAGAGCATGTAAAAGTACTGGGTCACATAATCATTTCTGCTCTTGTCATGTCATTCTGGGTTCCATTGGCTGAAGGAAGTGTGCTCTGTTTCATTAGCTGTACTGACATCATCCAAATGTGGACATTTGTAAAATCAGTACACTATTTCTAGAGAGATTAAATTCATTTTTTAAAATCCGTTCCGTTTTCTTGTGGTGATTTGGTTGTGGGGGAGAGGTGTGAGCTCTCACCAGCTAGCCCCCTATACTAAAGGTTTTGCACAAACATCTCAATCTTAGCAATAAGCATTCAGTATTTTCCACTCCCATTTTATAAAGAAATGGGTAGAGTAACAGCCCAAGGCCACATAGTTCTTTTTAGTAGTCCTAAAGAACAACAGAATGTGTAGCACTCTCTGCCTAGATTTTCTTCCTACTTATTAAGAATTCAATTTCAGTAGCATCTTGTCTGTCTGTGTTAAAAAACTCCATGTTTCCATTATGGTTTTTATTCACTTGCAGCCTAATCTTTCTGACCTGCCACTTACTCTCATGCCACTGAGGTGACTTTTACCAAGGTTATTGTGGTTTGTATATGTTTGGCCGAGGGAGTGGCACTATTAGGAAATGTGGAGTAGGTGTGTCACTGAGGGTGTGGGCTATAAGATCCTCATCCTAGCTGCCTGGAAGCCAGTCTTCCACTAGCAGCCTTCAGATGAAGATGTAGAACTCTCAGCTCTGCCTGTACCATGCCTGCCTAGATGTTGTCATGCTCCCACCTTGATGATAATGGACTGAACCTCTGACCCTGTAAGCCAGCCCCAAATATATGTTGTCTTTTGTAAGACTTGCCTTGGTCATGGTGTCTGTTCACAGCAATAAAACCCTAATTAAGACAGAAGTACTTCTGTATTAGGGTTCTCTAGAGTCATAGAACTTATGGGTAGTCTCTGTATAGTAAGGGAATTTGTTATGATGACTTAACAGTCTGTAGTCCAACTCCCCAACAATGTTCAACTGTGAATAGAAGTCCAAGGATCCAATAGTTGCTCAGTCCCACAAGGCAAACTGGTGGAGAAGAGTGAATCTTCTTTCCAGTGTCCCTATGTAGGTCTCCAACAGAAGGTGTGGCCCAGATTAAAGTGTGTACCACCACGCCTGGAACTGGGACTTGCTTTGTCCTAGATGACCTTGAACTCAGAAATCTCCTTGCCTTAGTCTCCTGGGATTCATAGCCACTATGCCTCAAGATCTGGATCACAGGTGAGCTTTCCAATTCTGGATTGTAGTTCATTCCAGATATAGTCAAGTTGACAACCAGGAAGAGCCATTACGCCTACCCTTTACCTTAAGGTATTCCATTTCAGATCCATTCATTTTCCAATTTGCATAGTCACTCCTACATACACATGGGTCATCATCACAGTGCTAACTTCATGGATTACTTTAACAACTACCTATCTCCATGTATTACACTTCAGGCCTTTCCATTTTCCAGTCTAGCTTACATGACAACGAAGTGATCTTTCTAAAGTGCAGTAGGAGCCGGGCATGGTGGTGACACATGCCTTTAATACCAGCACTCCAGAGGCAAAGACAGGCGGATATCTGTACTCAAGCCGAGTCTGGTCAGTGAGTTTCAGGCCAGCCAGGGCTACACAGTCAGACCCTGTCTCAAAAAACAAGAAGCAAACAAACCAGTGGCAGGGCAGAGTGAGGTGGCAACTCTGATAAAGATGTGTGTCAATCTTCTCTGACTAGAACTTACTGTATGTTACCTACTGGACCTTAAAATTCTCACAACCAGAAAACTTTCAGAGTTGAAAATGAACCTCTTAGGTAGTAGTCTCCACGTTTGGCTCGCCTTGTTTTTTGGTGTGTGTGTGTTTTTCACTTGGTAGTCCTGGCCTGGAACTCACTATGCAAAGAGCAGTCTAGGCTTAAACTCACAGAGGTCTACACTCTCCCTCTGAAGTGCTGGGATTAAAGGTATTGGCCACCATGCCCAGGCCTCATCTGGGTATTATTTTAGAGGCTTCAATGCAGCTGGATTCCATCAGCATGGGGCCAGGGCTGAGAATCTCTGCTAAATAAGATGACTAGAAGTAGGGATCCAACATCCATTTAACAGACCCACAACACTCATCCTGGACATCAGCATGGAAGACAGGAAAGAATGAAAGACAACTCGTTCATGAGTGGTGACCCTCTATTACTAGTTCCAGATCAGTCTGGATCATGTACCCTGCCTACATGTAAAATAGATAGCAGAAAGGGATGTTGACTAAGTGCAGGCAAGTTTCAGGCAACGTTGTGGAATGGGGAAGGAATCACTGAAAACAGTTTTCTTAAAAGACAGTTAAGTAAGACCAACTTTGTTTTTCGAGACAGAGTCTTGGTGGTATGCAGCCACTGGTCTCAAACTCGTGACTCCTCATGTTATGCTCTTTAGCGCTAAACCATAGACATTCACTATACTCTCCCGCCTCAAAGCCAACTCCTGATCCACACACTGGGGAATGTAAGAAGGGGGAGGGGGGAAGGGCGCATGCTCATAGATGGGCGAATCATTTTGCTCCACTTTACTGTGGAAGACCATCTAGGTTCAGAGTGTGAATAGCCTTGTTCGACTCACTTGTCTCTTTAAATTGAAGTTGAGCCTGACTGGACTCTAGCGCTCAGTGTTGGGTCTAAAATCTAGGTCAAGCTCTCTCCAGCAGCAGTTCTAGGATCCCAGGATCTTGAAGAACTCTTGACTTCCGGCGAAGAGGGCGTGGCGATCTTGATCTTGCTTTAAGGCGAGGGGGCGTGGTGATCTCGTTCCCGCCTCCGGAGAGTGAAACACTCTTAATGTCGCTGTGGCTGACGTCATTTCCGCGCGCCACCATTATGCCTCTATAAGACGGAGACCACAGGCCGTGGTAGTGTCATCTGTTCCTAAAGTTCCGTCTTGCTTGTCCCTTACGAAGCATGGAGAGTGACTTTTACCTACGTTACTACGTGGGTCACAAAGGCAAGTTCGGCCATGAGTTCCTGGAGTTTGAATTCCGACCTGATGGTAAGAGCGGCCTCCCGCTTGTGGGTAGTGGGACTGGGACCGGACCCGGGGAAGGGCGGAGGAGAAGGCGGGCTCCGGAATGTGGCGACGCGAAGCAAGGGACTCAGATCGTGGTGCTGTTGGGTTGTGAAAGGCGCATTCTTTTATCGGCTTCATTGGTTCTTTATCTTCATCCGCTGGAGCTACTTCTTAGTAGCTTTTTAAAAAGCCAGATTGCTTACATTTCAACAAAGATTTAATGTCCATCTCAGAACGGGTTTTTCAGTCTGGAGACAGAGCAACGAAAATAAATTTCCCCTCTCGTGGAACATGTGTTTCAGAGACGAAAGAAACCACAGTGATCTCTTGTAGTGAGGAGTGATCAGAAAATAAGGTTGCTTTTAGAGAGCACTCTGAAGAGTATTTGAATTAAGCCGTTATTGAAAAGGGATCAATTTTTGAAGTTCAGGAAGAAAAGCATCTATAGGAGTAACAAGTGCCAAGGTCATAGGACCTGAAAGAGCCAGAGAGATTTCAGGTGGTCATTGGGGTGGTGATGATAGGCAGGAGCCTAACTATACAGATGTTTGTAGGGCATGAATAGGGGCAACAAAAAGCAGTTGAAAACTTTTTCAGAGAAAAGATGTGGTTTGTTCTTTAAAGTAAGCTGGACAGCCGGGCAGTGGTGGCGCACGCCTTTAATCCCAGAACTTGGGAGGCAGAGGCAGGTGGGTTTCTGAGTTCGAGACCAGCCTGGTCTACAGAGTGAGTTCCAGGACAGCCAGGGCTACACAGAGAAACCCTGTCTCAAAAAAACAAAAACAAAACAAAAAAATAAAAGTAGGCTGGGCAGGAAAATGTAGCAACAGGCCTATGTAATTACATTTCTCCATATCTCTGATACTGTCAATAGCTTCCCTCTACCTTCCTGACAAAATTCAAACCCCTACCATGGCATACAGCCAAGACTGAGTTCCTGCCTGTCTTTCCAGCCCCAGCCCTACGATATTCTTTCCACACTCTTAGAATCAAATAACTTTATGTCTGTAGCATCTCAAGCACTCTTTAGTTTTTAGTCTCTTCCCTGTGTCTTCTGTCCAAAACACCATCTTGTCTTTCTTGGTCTCTTAACCTGCACCTACATTTTATTGTGCATTCCTCCCATAGCCCGCCCACCCACGTGGGCAAAGTTATTCATGAAACTACTCAGACCTTCAGCCTACATTAGATGGTTCTTTCCAAAGTTTACGCTGTTTCTTTCCACAATACATAATACACTGTGGGCTGTTTTATTGTTTTGCTTTTTGAGACAGATTCTTCTGTGTAGCCCTGTCCCAGAATTTCAGTGTAGACCAAACTAGCCTCAAAATCAAAGAGATTCGCCTACCTCTGCCTGCTGGGATTAAAGGTGTGTCACCATGCCTGCTGGGATTAAAGGTGTGTGTCACCATGCATTTTTTTCCTTATATCTTCATTTGGGAAGGGTATGCCCAAAGTAGTCTTTTGGCTGCACACATACACAAAGAGCCTTAACGAACTAAATGTACTCCATTTAAAAATGCAGAAGTAGATCAGTAACTATCCATACCTGAGTGTTAGATCAGTAACTGTCCGTGCTTGCTTGCTTGCTTGCTTGCCGCTTCCTTAGTTTTCAAAGCACTTTCACAACCCGGTTGAACATCATCAGCTTGTTCTCTGTGAAGGTAAGATAGCAATTAAAATTGCTGTTTCCAGCGGAGGACGTTGACCCGCAGAAAAGCTATTTGCCAGGGCAGTGAAAGTGTTCTTTTGCTATCGTTGTAGCCTTTTCCCAGGACTCTAGCTCACTGTCGAGTCCATCTTCTGTTGTTCAGCAGTTTAACGTGAAGTGCCAGAAAGACTAATCACAGCTGGGAAATGGGTTGAAACACTGGATATAATTTAGGCAAAGCTGATATTCTTAGGAGGATAATGATACTTTGTTCGTGTTTCTAATACATTTTGCATTTTTTTTTTCTCCCGCAGGAAAATTGCGATATGCCAACAACAGCAATTACAAAAATGACGTCATGATCAGGAAGGAGGTACAGACCTTTCCTTCACTAGGAGTCAGCCTTCGAGTTCACATTGTTTATGCTATGTCTAGTACTAGTAATGAAAGATGAGGAGTGGGGGGAAGCACTTATTGCTAAACAGCTAGATTACTTCTCAGGTCTCCAATTCACCTTTCCCCCCCAGTGCTGAATCAATAGCTAGTAACTGTTTGAAATCTGTGTGTCTTGGTATGCCCCAGACTGACCATGTGACCTCAGGCAAGTTCTCTGGCTGAACTTGGTCTCTGGGTTTTCATCTGTAAAACAAAGGGTAAGAAAACCTACCTTCCACTTCCAAGTGCTTTCATAGAATTGAATATATTATAGTGTTTGATATAGTTCCTAGTGCGTAGACTGGGAAGAGAGCATTGAATTTGCTTCTGAAGGGGAAAGGGATCAGGGGAAACTCTCTAAGTGTAGGCCGATGCCTTGTGTGGCACTAGGAATTTTACAGATATGTATGTTCTTTAATCCTGATTATAAAAGCCCATGTGACAAAGTGTTCCATTATATTTTCATATAGGAAAATGATGGCCTCAATACTAAATCTGAGGCTTGTTCATAGTTACTCTTTCCTGTGAAAGATAATGATAGGAATTTGGGCATATCCATATCTCTGTAAAGTTCATGTGTTCTATTCTGCTGGGATTTCTACTATATCATTAAGGGCTCATCAAAACTTTTCTTTTAGCCACTCTGTTACACTTGAAAATATGACAGTCATTATGTCTTCATACCATTTAGCAGTTAATTTTATGACAAGTCAGCCTCATGTCTTTTTCAGTTTTTTGGTTTTTTTTTTTGGCATGACCCAGTGCTGCTCCTCAAAAAGCAGGTTGGTAGAGTGCTTATCTTAATGAGGCCCTGGGTATCATTCTTAACATCACAGAAACTGGTTATGGTAGTCATGTCTGTAATATCTGCACTGGGGAGGTGAAAGCAAGATCATCCTTGGCTACACAGAGAATTTAAGGCCAGTCTGAGCTGCATAAAACTTTGTCTTTAAAAAGTAGGGTTTATTAGTTGTCTGTTACTACTTTAACAATATATCTGACAGAGGCTATTGCAGGATTATTGCCAGGAATGATACAGGCCTGCAATACCAGGACTTTGTAGTTGAAGGCAGAGGGATTAGAAATTCAAATTGGGTGCAGTGATGGTGGTGGCTGTGGTGATGGTGCATGACTTTAATCCCAGAAGTAGGTGGATCTCTGAGTTTGAGGACAGCCTGATCTACAGGGCAAGTTCCAGGTCTACACAGAGAAACTCTGTCTGGAAAAGTCTTTTAAGAAAATAATTAATTAATTACTTAATTGGTTACTTAATTAGAGTTCATAGCAAGTTTGAAACCAGTGGGGTTAAATGAGACTCTCAAAAACAAAGGAGATTATTTAGCTCATCATTCTGGAGGTTCAAAATCTAAACATCACTGCAGTAGTGGAAATGTGTGTGTGGCCATGCAATGACTTCTCAAACCAGGAGAGAGATACACACAGACACTGGAGTCCCACAATTCCTCTGATAGGCTGCAATGTTCTAAGGACCGACCATTAATTCCCACCTCTTCAAGGAGTTGGGAAGGACACACTAAATCATGTCCAAGCCATACCACAGAGTGAAGGTGTATCTCTGTCCATTTGTACTGCTATATTAAAATACCTGAGACTGGGTATAAAGAATAGATTCACCTCTCAGTGTCAGGTTTGGTGTGTGGTGGGGAGCCCGTCTGTTCTATATGTTTTATTGCTGTAGCCTCTCAAAACAAACTTTGTTCTTCGCATGACAAAGGGGCAAAAGGGGGCCAGATTATTCCCTTGCTTCCTCTGCCCTTGTACTCTGATCTTTACTAAAGGCTGTGCCTCTCACTAGTCTCACTAAATTTCAACATAATTTGAGGGGACACAAACATTCAAACCACAGCAGAGAAAAGATGTATGTGAACAGGATGTGCCAGCAGGAAGCTAGGGAGCTGGAATATTCGTCATTGGATACATTTGGTCCTGACCCTCCTTATGGAGGTTCGAGAACCATCTTCAGAAGCAGTCATTTGTATCTCCTATTACTTTCTGAGTTAGCTGTTGTCGGGTGTGGTGGTTTGAATGAGAATGGCCCCTATAGGCTCATACATTTTAAACTTGCTTTCAGGCTTATGTACATAAAAGTGTGATGGAAGAATTAAAGAGAATTATTGATGACAGTGAAATCACCAAAGAAGATGATGCTCTGTGGCCCCCTCCTGATCGAGTGGGCCGGCAGGTAAGTGCTTTATTGACTGTACTTCATACTTCTTACAAAGAGGAGGACTACTGCTCCATGGTACATGGGGAGGAGGGAGTCCTGCATGACTAGGAATATACCCTGTTCTAAGAAATCATTAATTCCATGTTGGTGCTGGGGATGGAACTCAGGTCCTCTGGAAGGGCAATCAGTGTTCTTAACCACTTTCCATTTTGATAACTAAAAATAAAAGATAATTCCACCTTGAGTGCTACTCACTCTTCTACTCCAGACAGTGTTTCTCCTGTCTTGTATAGCCCCATGTTTCTATCCTAAAGCTGGGGCGAGGATTTTAAAATTTCAAATTGTGCCGAGCCTGGTGGCACATGTATCTAATCTCAGCACTTGGGAATCAGGGGCAGGTGGTTCTCTGTGGATTCTAGGCCAGCCTGGGTCTACATAGCAAGTTCTAGGCCAACCAAAGGTTTATAGTGAGACCCATCTCAAAAAACAAAAACAAAACAAAACTTTTTTTTAAAAGGAAAAGATTTATAAAGCTGACTTCATTAAACTTATAACTTAGCTAAACTGTGGTGGCACATGCCTTTAATCCCAGGACTCAGGAGGAAGAGGCAGGTGGATCTTGTGAGTTCAAGGCCAGCCTGGTCTACAGAGTGAGTTCCAGAACAGCCAGGGCTACACAGAGAAACCCTGTCTCGAAAAACCAAAAAAAAAAAAAAAAAGCCTCACCCAGGTCTTCAAAAGGATAGAAGGAGCTGGTACACTGCCGGTAGGAATAGAGTGTCTGTGCATCCGCATCGACAGCCATGTGGATAGGAGCAGGCAGAGGGGGCCTGGGGACCTAACCCCGGGGCTAGCACAAATGCTTACTGTGAGCTCAGCCCCAAGGCCTAGAACATTCTTGCCACATCATTTATAGTAACAAAACTTGGGAACTTAAGTCAACTCAGTAAGGAAATGGCATGTTCAGAGCATTTAAGTGTTAGATAGTTCAACAAGGGTAAATCTTAGAAACAATATTGAATGAAAGGGAATATATACATGTGTGCTATGGCCATTTATTTAAAAAGATGCTGCTAAGTCTAAAAAAGCAAGTGGAAGGAGTGCACAGCAGTTTTAGGGGATGCAGGGAATAGAGTGGGAGGCAGGCATTAGCGTGTCTTTCTTATTAAGAGGTGGTGGGGGTGGGGAGCAGCACGATGGATCATGGGGTAGAGGCTCTTGGCGGCCACACCTGGCAGCTTGTGTTCAGTCCCCATAATCCAGGTAAAGGTGTAAGTAGAGAAGGTCTACAAGTTGCCCTCTTACCTCCATGCATGTGCTCTAAGGTTCATGACTACATGCATCTGTCTTACACACACATCCTAATGATGCAAGTGTAAAGACCAGAGTTTGGATGAATGAACCAAGACTTTGATATATATTTTGTTGTTGTTTTTAGGAGCTTGAAATTGTCATTGGAGACGAACATATTTCTTTTACAACATCAAAAATTGGTTCCCTTATTGATGTCAACCAGTCCAAGTAAGCATATATGACATTTAAAATCAGTTGTATCTGTTGTTGGAGATTGAAAAGTGTCAACCACAGGGGGCCAGCATAGAAAGATGTGGTGCAGACAACAAAACAGAAGTGGGCGGTGTGATCCTCTTCATAGGCTGCTCCAGGTTACAGTGGTTCAGTACCATGGAGGGGATGGTTTCAGGAATTTTGGTACTAAACTCTTTAATGCTTCATTTCCTTATATACAATAGTGTCGTGTTTGCATGGAGCCTATGTACATCCCGTATACTCTGAGTCATCTTTGTAAACCACATTCTGTGTAAATAGCCGTTAAACGTATCCCTTAGGGAATGGTGACATCTGATCACACACGTGTGACGTTGGAAACCTCATAGGCCTAATATATCCACTCATGGCTGAGCCCACAAATTCAGAGTTTATAGAGTCAGGCCAGTTGTATTTCCAGAAGCTTCTTTTACTTCTGGTGGTTCATACAGTTACTGCTTCTCGGTGACATGGAGGAATGCTTAGTGACAACCAGCAGAGGAAATGAGGCCACACAGTGCTGCTCACTGTGTGGACAGCTTTCTTGGTGTTCATTGTTCAGACTAGCCCATCTTAGTCTTGGTGAAATTTGAAATCTAGCATCTAAATTTTAAAATGCATGTTGTCAGTGGTGAATTCTAACACTGGGATGTGACTCTATTTGCTATAAAGAACTCTTAGAATTTGGCAGCTCTCTGTTTCCTGGACACACTTGTCAGTCCTGCTTACTACTATAATTTTACTGAG
Organism: Rhynchomys soricoides; assembly: GCA_019843965.1. NCBI lineage: Eukaryota > Metazoa > Chordata > Mammalia > Rodentia > Muridae > Rhynchomys > Rhynchomys soricoides. The sequence continues at coordinate 1,142,863 of JADRCH010000114.1, forward strand.
AGCACTAGATGGTCATTGTAGAAAATACAGGAGATGTAGAAAAGTTCAGGCCAGCCTTGAACTTAGAACTGGGCATGTGTGTCTCCTATGCCCAGTTCTACCTAACATCTTGACATGTAATCTCTTAGTCTTAGAAATCACCAGGAGCTGAGGTATGGTGGTACATGCTTGTAATCTCAAGTACTTGGGAGGTGTAGCACAGGAATATCTGATCACACTGTGAACCTTGAGATTGTGTTATTTGTTATTTGTTATTTGTTATTCTTTAGTTGTGTGGCTCAGCCCTAGCACACACCTTTAATCCAAGAGTTTTTTGCTTGAATATTGTAAACAGGATTAAATAAAGTCAAATATAGGCCAAAAGGCTGAGCAAATAGTTGACAGAGAATGCATAGGAAAAAAACCAGAGAGTACCAGGGAGTCAGGAGAGCAGATAGAGAGACGCACGGAAGTAGAGGGGGGGAGGGGGAGCCTTCAGTTTGAAGGAGGTTTTTAGGAAATGGCTTCTGGGACACTGGCTGATGAGGAAGGTCAGCTGGGTGCTTTCTTTACCTCTCCGAGCTAGCCAGCTTTCACGTCAGCATCTGGCTCTGGAGTCTTCATTGATAAAACCAAACAATTGAGATTTTAACAAAAACAACACAGGAATCTCATGATTGAGCCATCCTGATCTGTATAACAAGACCCAGCCTCAAAAACAAAGCAAATTTAAACCCCTCACCCTGTGTTGGGGGTGGAGGTGTGACTTTTTGTTTAGGTTTGTGGTGCTGGGAATTGAACATGGTTAGAGTCTTGCTTTATCCTCCACTGAATGAATTTCTACTTCTATATAGTTTTGTTTTGAAAGCACAAGAGACAAACTGTGTTTTAGAAATCAGTTTCCCCCTTAATTTTATGTAGTAATTTTCACAGTAAAACCAACATTGCCTCACTAGCTTCCTAATACCCCATTTTAATAAGTGACCCTTCCTAATGGACATGTGCTTGCTTCCTCAGGTTTTATCACTGTAAATATCTTCATAAGGAACATTTTTATAGTAATTGGGATTATTTTTTGTATTTGCCAATTTTTCTCTGCTTCTTAAACATTTTGGTTTTCTTTTGTATTTTAGGGATCCAGAAGGCTTACGAGTGTTTTATTATCTTGTCCAGGACCTGAAGTGTTTAGTCTTCAGTCTTATTGGATTACACTTCAAGATTAAACCAATCTAGATTAGATATTGTGGACACAAGGGGGGTAGGAGTTTTTAGTTACCGTAATTAGAAAATTTTTTTTCTGTATATTGGGGCAATTTTTATAAACAATAAATGATGGTCTTTAATAAATGTGATAACATCTTTTTTGTTATTTTTCTAAACACCTGAATATGTGAATTCTCAATATGTAAAATACAAACATTCTGTGGGAGACTTGACAAAGGAAAGAAAAAAAAAACCCTAAGCAGCTGTCTACCATTTTACAGGAAATAATGAGGAAAGGTTTAAAAATACAGTGAGGGCCAAGGAGATGGCTCTGGCAGTAAAAGCTTTAGCTGCATAAACCTGTCCACTATCCACATTCCTGGGCTAGCCTGGACTAAGTCATCCAGTAACAGAAAGAGACCCTGCCTTAAGAAGGTGGAAGGCAAGAACTGACTCAGAACTTCTACACTGTGCCGTGCCATGGCGTGTGCCAGTACACACACATCTAAATAATTCTTTCAATGCAACGAGAATTGAGACTCTCAGTAATATTCTAGGACAGGGTATCTGGATTTTGTTTTGACAAAGCTTCCCCTCCTTTTGCTGCCCAGGATGACTTTGGAATTGGGATCAGTCTCCCAAGTGTTGGGATTATAGACAGGTGCCACCCCAACCCCCCAGTTCAACCTGGATTTTTAAGTTTCAAGGGAAATGGGAACCCGGAAGGTTTACAAGGTAATTAACTGCTGGAGTTATAACTCAGTAGTAAAACACCTGGCTAGCATTAGTGTTAGCCTCTCAGGCATGAAATTGTATTGTGATTGGGCTTTTTTACATATCCTTTATTTCAGTGTGGAGGAGAACTGTACAGTAGGTAGATTGGCAGGAACCGTCTCTTGCCATTACTTAAATTTCATGGCTTTTGGAAAATAGCAGATTAGATTGCACCAGAAGGAATGGGACTTGATAGGTTTCATTTGACTGAAGGGACGTAATGAGCCTAAGTACATATCCTTAGAGACATTCCAGCCTGAGAGGTCCCAAGCGTCCTCAGACTTTTCATACTCTGCTTCAAGTTAGAGATATCATTTGTATCTGACATGTCAGGATGCCGGACTTCTGAGATACTTGAAGGCCATTCTGGTGGTGTAGCAAGTAGGGGGATGGCTCAGTGGTTAAGGGAGCTTGCTGCTCTAGTAGAGGACGCCATCCTGTTCCTAACATCCACAGGGTGGCTCACATCAGTCTGTTACAAGGGGTTATGGTGCCCTCTTCTATACTACCTGCCAAAACATTCAAACACAATTTAAAAAGACTGGGCCATAAAAGTGGGGGCCAAACGTGGCGCACGCCTTTAATCCCAGCACTCGGGAGGCAGAGTTCGAGGCCAGCCAGGTCTACAAAGCGAGTCCAGGCCAACCAGGGCTATAATTACACAGAGAAACCCTGTCTCGAAAAAAAATGGGGAGTGTGTTCGAATGTTGGTGCTCCCAGCTCCTGCAGTGTCCGTAAATATGTCTAAGGTGGGGGGAGCCAGCTCTGTTCAGACATAGGTACCACGAGGAGGACTTAGACACAGGACAGCCCTGTGGGAAAGGTCGCGGCATCAGATCGTGTAGATCCAATGGGCAGTTTACAGGGCGATTATCCCAAATCTGGGATGCTGCAATGTAATCTGATAAACCTCAGGACCACAGGGTAGAGAGAAGTCGGAGAGCCGAGGGCCTAGAGAGGTCTGGCAGAGGTTTCGAGCCGGATCATCTTGCCTGCTTAGTGAAGGCACCGACTGAGAATCAGGAACCATCTCTGGCATTAGCGATTCCACCCGTTCCAACGGGCCTACCAAGAACAGCTCTTCACCGTAGATCAAGAAGGAACAAGCTAGCAAAAGCCAGCCTACACCGCTCACTAACGCCCCTCTCCCCGCCCACCCGCACTGAGGCTGCGCGGCGGCGCCAGCCTTTTACGACGGGCCGGAAAGCAGCTGTCGCAGCGGCATAACGCGGACCGGGCAGCTATGGGGGTAAGGGGAGGCGATTCGCCATTGGGCATCCCATCCGGTAGCCGAGTGAGAGGTGGGATGGAGGGGGCGAGGAGCTCAAAGTCGCGAGCTCAGACCAGGAGGGAGTGGAAGGAGTGAGGCTCGGGAGGCCGGGCTTGAGCCGGGAGGGGCGGAGTGGGGCGTGGCACGCAGCTGAGGAGACGAGGCCATGCATTCAACTTGTCCCGCCCTCTTCTCAGAAAATCGCTCTGCAGCTCAAAGCCACGCTGGAGAACGTCACGAACCTTCGGCCAGTGGGCGAGGACTTCCGGTGGTACCTGAAGGTGCGACGGAAGGCAGATTCCTCCTTTGAAAGGGAGGAGCATCGGGAGGCAGTGGGCATCTTTGGGCTCAGGGCCAAGCCATGATCTCATTGTTGAACTGGGAGCTTTTTTTTTCTGTTAGGTCTAAGGTACTTAACCAGGCATCTAAGTGAGTTTTTCAGGATGGAATTTAAACTTTTTTAATTAATTAAACATTAATCTTAAGTAATCTAGGCTGGCCTTGAGCTCTTTATGTAGGGAAGGATGACTTTGAACTCCTGATAATGCTTGCTAGGATTACAGATGCACAGGCATCCTTACATGGTGGAGTTTTCTGTTTTTACCCCTCTTTAGTTGTGGGGGTATATCTGAATTTGGGACGGCACTCTAGCACTCTCCTGATGTGAAATCCTTCCCGCTCTTGGACTGTAAACATACACTGAACAAAATGTTATTTGAAGGGACCTTGTCATTACTTAATATAGTAAATAAACTCACCTTGTTTTATTTGCTGGCTTTACTTATTGTGAAAGTTGGCCACCCTTCGCCCTCACACAGTGCTAGTAAACTGGTAGGTACTCTGTCCATATGGTCTGTAGAGGTCCAAACAGTGTGAGGCTCATCATTGTCCCAGATTCTGCTTTATTCTCCTAGTCTATCTCAGTGACTCACATACCCAACCACAGCCATAACTGATCACTTTTATTTCCATACCCCACCCCCACCCCCACCCCATTACAGCTCCTGTTCCCAAATGTTTGGAGCAGGAGTTCCAGGGCTCATTTGAAGAATGAACTTCTTTGACGTGAAGAAACACAGAATAATGAAGGAGAGAGAAACAGTAACAAAATGGTGAACTCTTAACCCCAGCACTCAGGACCCTAAGCACAGTGCTCCTAACCAGCAGAGTTGCTGGGGGCCTGTGACAACCTGGAGTCCCCAGCCAAATGGCGCAGATTCTAGAGGAGGGCAGGGGTGACAGCATAAGAAACAACTTGTTCTTACCTGTGGGTAAATCTGCTCATGTCCTCGGTGGGACTGACTGCAGGATGATGTAAGAATCACCTAGAATACAGGATAGATTAGGTAGAGAGGCACTCATTTGTAATCCCAGTACTTGGAAAGCAGAGGCAGGAAGATCTCAGGTTCAAAAACAGTTTGGACTACATAGTGAGATCTCATCTAAAATAAATAAATTAGGAGGAGGTATTAGGCTATGGCCTTGCTTTACACGATGCTTACCCTTCCCCTGGTGTCTTTCCAAGGAAGCCACCTGCTCAGCTAATAATACTCTTTTTCTTCCCCAAGATGAAATGTGGCAACTGTGGTGAGATTTCAGAGAAGTGGCAGTATATCCGGCTGATGGTAATGGTCCCTGCCACACACAAACATATGCTCCTGGGCAGAAATCGGGGGGACTGGCCTTCATCTCTCTTTCCTTTGACCACTTGGGGGGCAGGTATTGAGAAAGCACCAATGTGACCTGCATGGGAAACAACAGGCATCTTTGGGATTAGACTCAGAGTTCAAAATCAAGAGGGACCTTTTACTCTTGACCAGGAGAAGACTCCTTGGGATTCTGCCCCACCCAGGGAATTGAATCCAGGGCTTTGCACATCCTACACATGCTCTGCTACTGAGCTCTCCGCAACCCTCTTGTCACTTGTCAGCAAGTGAACTCACTTCTGTGGTCTTAGTTTTCTCCACTGGATGAGATGGTGGGATGAGATCTCTCTGGGACCCTTGTGTCTAGCCGTTACGACTAGAGTTTCTGTTTGCTTCTTGTCAGGACAGTGTGGCACTGAAAGGAGGCCGAGGCAGTGCCTCCATGGTCCAGAAGTGCAAGCTGTGTGCACGGGAAAACTCTATTGGTAGGTCAGGCAGTGCCTACTGGGCTCTTCCAGGCTGACTGGAAGCAGGATTGTGTTGTCCAGGGGTGGACTTAGGTGTGATGTACTAAAACCTGTGCAGCTCTCTTCCCAGGCCATGTCTGGGCATCTGAGTGGAATCTGGGTAAAGATTCAAGTCAACTTTTCCTTTTTGTATTTCAGACATTTTGAGCAGCACCATCAAGTCTTACAATGTAAGTTTCCTGCTGAAGTGTCATGGATGGTGGGATTAAATCTGAACTGATGGCTAGGAGGAGTGGGTTCAAGCGTAGCTGCATCAGAGTGGCCTGCCACTGGACATTGTTCCATGTACTTAACTCTTTGTTTTGCTTGAGACTAGGTCCCAGTAGGTAGCCCAGACTTGGCTCAAACTCATCATCCTCCTGTTTCAGCCTCCTGAACACTGAGAGTACAGGCACTTGACACCACACCCCTGCTTGTTTACTCTCTCATGGACTTAACTCAGCTGTTCATTTGCTTAGTCCACCTTTTGTCCACCTTATCCACATCATCCACTGGGTGATACTGCACTGCTTTCCTGAAAGTACATGGAATGAAAATCCAGGCACCATGCTTGGTATTCTGAGCCCATGGATGAAGTAGGCATGGATTTCCTGGGTACCCACCTCCCAAGAGGTACCTCTCCACGTACCTAGTCCATCTCATGACATGGTGGATGGTTTTTTTTTGTTTGTTTGTTTTTAATTATTTATTTATTATGTATACAGTGTTCTGCCTGCATGTATGTTTGCAGGCCAGAAGAGGGCACCAGATCTCATTATAGATGGTTATGAGTTACCATCTATAGCAACCGCTGGAAATTGAACTCAGGACCTCTGGAAGAGCAGACAGTGCTCTTAACCTCTGAGCCATCTCTGCAGCCCAACATGGTGGATGGTTAGCAAAAGACCATGGTGTACTTACTGGGACCGTATGGATGGTCTAGAGCCCTTGTAGCTTAACATTCTTGTCTTGGTCACTCACCATTCATTGAACATAGTTAAAGCAACGCTTAGCTTTCAGTGCATGGTTCAGATCCTCACAACAAACATGCTTCCTCTGCTCTACTGATACGCCGGAAGGCTGACCCAAGGATCCCTACCCTTCCATAGAATCTGTGTCTACAGAAGGTCCTATCGGGAGCAGTACCTAAGACAGGCTAACTTGTTCTGGGTCCTATTCTAGGCTCAAGGGTGCAGTAAGGGCCCACATGGTAGAAGGGCAGAGGGCATAGGTGGTCTCCTGAGGGCCCATTGGGCCTGCCTCCTCAATACACTTCTTCTCTAGGCTGAAGACAATGAGAAGTTCAAGACCATAGTAGAGTTTGAGTGCCGGGGCCTTGAACCAGTTGACTTCCAGCCCCAGGTATGTGGCTTTAAGACTCTCTGGGGTGGGAATAAACTTTGCCGTTTTTTTTTTTGGTTTTTCAAGACAGGGTTTCTCTGTATAGCCTTGGCTGTCATTCACTCTGTAGACCAGGCTGGCCTCGAACTCGGAAATCTGCCTGCCTCTGCTGGGATTAAAGGCGTGTGCCACCACAGCCCGGCTAAACTTTGCTTCTTACAGAGACTAAAATAGAAATTCTCCATCTTGCTTTTCCCTTCCATGTTCTAGCACTGAGCTACAACACAAATCAGGAAGTCTATGAATAGTAACTGTCACTTATTAAATGCCTACTGTGTGCTGTGTTCCATGCCCATCACCTTTCTGTGTTACTTCATTTCATCCTTACTAACCTGTAGAGTGGTTCATCCTAGTTTTTAGACAAGGGAACTTTAGAGACTGCAGCGTGCCAGCCCCACAATTAGTAAGCAGGGGGCTGTAATTTGAACCCAGGTCTGTCTGAGTCTTAGAGTCAGTGCTTATCCCCTTGTTTGTACGCTTTTACCTTACAGTAAATCTGTGGGGTAAGTTAGAAAAGATGGTATTGGCATTCCCATTTCATAAACAAAAACAGATAAAAATCTTGAGCTACACAGAAAATTCAAGGCCAGCCTGGGATCCATGAGGCTGTTTCAAAAACAAACAAATCTAGCTTCAGAGCCAGGCATAGTGGATCCCACCTGTAATCCCAGCACTCAGGAGGCCGAGGCAGGTGAATTTCTGTGAGTTCAAAGACAGCCCAGTATACATAGCAAGTTCTAGGATAGCAGGAATATGTAGAGAGACCCTGTCTCACCAAACAAACAAACAAACACCCTACAAACTAAGGTTCAGAGAGGGAAGTGGTGTGCTTCCCAGGTCCTTCAGCAGAGTCCTGCCTTTGTACTTGGTTAGTTTTTGTTAACACAAACTAGAATCACCTGAGTAGGGAGCCTCAACTGAAGAATTGTCCCAATTGCTATATAAGAAAAATAGCTGAGGCTGGACGTGGTTACACGCCTTTAATCCCAGCAGAGGCAGTGGATCTCTGTGAGCTCAAAACCAGCCTGGTCTACAGAGTGAGTTCCAAGTCAGTCGGAGCTACATAGTGAGACTCTGTCTCAAGAGAGAGCGCCTAGATGGTCTCTGCCATAGTGCCTATCTGTAGGATCCTGCCTTGGGGTCCCTGGATGATAGGCTGTTTGAAAAGTAAACCCTTGCTCTCCCAAGTTGCTTTTGGGTCATGGTGCTTATCACAGCAACAAGGAAACCAGGGCAGTCTTGTGGGCCAGGACTGTAATTTAGAGACACCACAGCGTGCTGAGTAACTTGGAAACTGGAGTTTTTCAGGAGCAGCTGTGTATGCTGAAGTTGCCTTTCATCTTAAAGGCTTTGCTAGGAAGAGCAGCCCTGGGCCAGTCTTCACGGGAACCTTCTTTTCCCCACCCTGCTGCCTTCCTGTCTCCTGCAGGCTGGGTTTGCTGCTGAAGGTGTGGAGTCAGGGACAGTCTTCAGTGACATTAATCTGCAGGAAAAGGTGAGACTTGGGGACCCTGTAAGGTTTTATGTGGTACCTGGTGGGGCTCTCTTTTTGGTGAACAGGGCTTCTGAGCTGGCTCGATTGTTGTGCTTTTGGGTGGTGATTCTGCTGTTTAAATGGCCGTAAGTATAATGTTGAAGGCTGTTGCCAGAGTCCGGCTTCAGCAGGTCAGGTTCTGAGGAGGAACTGAAGTTGGCAATAAGAAGACACACAGGCATGGTGGGTTGAAGCCAGCCCATGTTTTCTCTTGTTCTAATGATGTCCCCTCTTATCCCTTACATACTACTCAGAGCAGAAGTCTTCATGCAGAAAGAAATCACCTCGTAATCATAAGTCACATATCTCAAAACACAAATGTCCTCAGAAGCCCACATGTAGTTAAACATTCTCCCCCACTATTTTCCCTCCCACAATTACATCTTTACCCCAAAGCAATAATTTTTTTATTATTAACAAAGTTTATGCAATCAAAGTATATTTCAGCCAGTTTCCTTGTACTGGCTGGCAGCAGTTTGCAGTTACGGTGCGGCTGACTTTTGCTCTTGTTCTAGTTTACTAGAACAGCTGAGCTGTTCTCGCTGACCATCTACTTTCCTCCTTTTACTCCCAATAGAGTCATTTATTTTCCTCTGTTTTCTCGAGGTGCATACAAAAAAACCTAATTCCATCTGTAAGCTACATGACCAGGAGACTCAGACCTAACCATAGTTACAGGAACATAATTGCTTTTTTGATCATTGGCCTGTCTCTCACAGGCAAGACTCATGGGCTAGCAATGCCTGAAATTTCCCTGTTCCTATTTCCTATCTCCAGTAAACCTCACATCCAGCTGAAAAGGGGCATTTTTTTAGTTTTATTGTTATCTTCTCTAGACCCTCATAAGAAGCCCTGGCCACTTGTATCTTTAAACTATTCTCAAAAAGTTCAACTGAATCTTTAATCCATTTAAACAGCACCATCCTGAGAAGATCATCACTCTTATGTACTACAGGTAAACCGCCCAGAGAGGGGTGGGAATCTCTCACAAAATAATCATACCACAGTAAACACAAGAAGAACACGAAAGCTTCAAGCACAATAAGGCCTAGCAGCAGCCAGGGGCACTGTGAGCACCATCCCTCCTGGGGCTTTGCCTCTCCAAAGTACACCCATGGCTGCTCTGCTAACTGGTGACCCAAGCTCATAAGCTTCATTGCTGACTGCAGTTCCTCCAGCATGGCCATTGCCAGGAGGTCCCATGGTCATGCATGCAGGAAGGCTGGATGTGCCTAACAGGGAAAGTGCACAGTAGATAAGCTTCATTCAGGCCCAAGTTACAGTGCTGGTGGCTACTCTTATACAAACACATAAAACAGATAGTTGATTAAAAGCTTGCTCATAAGAGGCTAACCCTGTTTCTGCTAGGAGCAGTAGCTGAAGTGTGCAGTGATCACCTGTAGTATTGACTCAACCCTGCCAATAGACAAGTCTATTGCTCTAGCTGTGAAGGAAGAACACCAGCTCATTCTATTTGCCTGGCTCCGTTTAACAGCAGTAGGTGGCGTTCTGTGCCCATCTTGTGTCGGTTACTCTGCTAAGTGTGTTTCTATGCGTATTGAAAAATGAAATGTTTCGTTCTTTCAGCATTCACTCTCAAGTCTCCTGTTTTTGTTTCTTAATAAAGGACATAACTCTGGTTTGGGGAGATGACATGACTTGCCTGGTTACAAGACCAAGAGATGGAGTTTAGCCTGGGTTGTCTGTTAAGAGTCTCCTGCATTCAGGACTAGCTGAGTCAGAGCCTGGACTGGGCTCTGGAACTTCTGGTTCTCCACTGTCCACATTGTCCCATTCTGCCTTGAAAGGCTAATGCTGCCTTCTTATTTCATAGGACTGGACAGACTATGATGAAAAGGCTCAGGAGTCTGTGGGGATCTTTGAGGTCACCCATCAGTTTGTGAAGTGCTGAATTGTCTGCCTGCAAACTTGTCTGTAAGAACTAAGAAGAGACAAAGCACCCCAAGCAGCAGTTCCCATGGAGGCTTGTCATCTCTGCTCTAGCACCTGTACCAAGCCCTCACAGTCTGCATGCCAGGGTTTGCCACAGTTCTAAGTCCCACCAATAAAGCAAAGCCCTGTTGGTGCCACAGAGGTGTGTAGAGGTGGTCTGAGCAATACTTCCTCCACAAATAAGAATGGACTCTGGAGGTCTTGTCTAATCACTATTCTGTACCTGATCCAGTTTGCACACAGCTTATATAAAGGCTCTCCAGCTCTTAAGAAATAGGCCGGTCGGCCTCCTGGATCAAAGGCAGGAAAGCCAATGGCACAAAGGGCAGAGAAGCCTATGGAGTGCTGCTGTGAACCCAGTAGCAATTAAAACACTCCCTCATCACGATGGCTCTTCAGTAAACCCAGGTACCTCTGTTAGCTGCCCATTTCACACCCCAGAGCTCATCCAGAGGCCAGCAGCCCACCCCTGGCACATACCCTTCCACTCCACAAAATTCCTGGCTGATGACTCTGTTCATTTGCTGTGATAGAGTACTTCCTATCAGAGTCAACGTGAAAGTTCGTCTTTGTGTGGCATCAGCCTCTGCGTCCCCTGGAGCACCTCTTGCTGGTCCCAATTTTTTGTATCCCCTGTTCTGCTTCCAGACAACTCTTGGAGGGAAGACAGCAATCATGGCCTGTTAAGTCTCGTAGAACCAAAGATCCCCACAGAGCAGACAGCTGTTGAGCCCCAGTACAAGGCAATGAGTATGTTGTACCTTCAACTCCGGAAACCACCATTTGGAAAACCCCCTTTCCACACACGTTTTCTCCAGTATTCTACTGGAGAAAAAACAAAACAAAACAAAACTGTATTTTTAAATTATGTATACTTGTGTGTATTTATGTGTAGGTATGTTGGTGTGCCTTCAGAGACCAGAAGAGGATGTTATATCCCTTAGAGCTGAAGTTACAGATTATTGTGACCCACCTGATGTGGAGCTAGGAACCAACTCAGGTCTTCTGCAAGAGCATTGTGTGCTCTTAACTGCTGAGCCATCTCATCTGTAGCCCATGGTTTCCTACTTCTGAGAGAAGAAAATGGCATGCTGTTTCCAGACTGATGATAGGGTCTAACAAAGGGAGCTGGCAAACTGGCTACATCTGAGACTGGCAGGAAGTTGCCTGCTTTTCCTCCCTTCAAGTCTGGCAACCATGTTGTGTATACTAAACCCCTGTAGAAATTTGGTCTCTTTCTTGCTCCCAGTCCCATGGGGGTGTCTGAAGAGAGACCATGAGGAGAGGGAGAGGAGGGAGGAGGAAGTACCATGGGAAGGTGGATTGTGAGCACATGGCCATGAGGTCCACCTGTTGGAGTAGGAGAGGCCTAGGTAGAACGTGCAAGTGATATCCTGGGGTTACTGACAAGGACGTAGATGAACTAGCACAGTCTACCCTGGAGGCAAGCAGGTAGCTCTGGACTTGGGAAGTAGTTTTCTTGTTTCTAGTCTCTATACAGCCAATGTGTGTTAAGTTCATGAAATCACTCTTGTTTGAAGAAGGAACCCAAGTAGTCATCAAGAAATAAAGGGAAAGTGAAGTAGATTATGCAGACATAAGTCAATTATTCAATACCTATTTAACCAAAACAGCAACAAAGAAGCTGTTAACAGACCAAGAATTAGGAGAAAGCCAAGAGCAAGTGCTGTGCGTATGGGTGAGGAAAGGTCAGGGTGGCGACTCCCCGTCCCCTGGTGGCTTTGCCGGGCCCCACCAGTGTGGTAAGACAGGAAAAAAGGGTGAAAAGGAGAGAACTTAGCAGAAAGTCCCGAAGAGTTCAGAGATGCTGCTAGATCTAAGATCTGCGAGGAACCAGAGGCATTTCAATTCACTGACAAGCAAAAATTAATTCAAGAAGATGCCTCTTACAGTGGCAGCCTAGGGGGTGTCTCTCAGAGACTTGCTGAGCATGGTACACTCCTGGACCACAAAGAAATACAGCAGTGAGAAAATATACCTGCTCCCCAACTAACAAGGATTTCATCTCAAATTTATAACAATGGAGAATACTATTAAGCTTCACTGAAAGTCATTAAAGACCCATGTTATGATTACAGATCGAAAGACAATGTTCAGACACCCATTTTCAAAAACTTTTATAAATTTAATTGGAATTGCAACTTGTGTTCAATAGAACGAGTCAATTCTGAAATCCCTGTGGCTCACAGATGGGAGACTTATGTACCAGATGCCACAGTGTACAGAGCAGTGGCAGTTAAGCTAATATGGTATTAGCCTTTTGATAGCCAAAGAAGTCAACAAACAGGTTAAACAGACCCATTGGTGAAAAACATTGATGACAGATGGCGTTGTATACAAACATGTTAATTATTAACTCTGTGTAGAGACAAATGTTAAATTGCACCGAGGCAAGGTTGGAGCTCTACTTCACTCTGCATTGAGTGTTCCTACCAAGGCCTGTACGCTTGGGTGTTTGGTGCTGACATATGTGGGAGGAGTGAGTTACTGGGCTCAGCATCTGCCTCACTGCAAACCCTGGACAAGTGTCCCGTGTTGGGACCTTATTTTCTTCATGTAAACATGACAGTTTCCGCCCTGTAGTGTGTTACTCAATGAGATCAGTCCAGACGGTGTGTCAGGACATCATAGCACACATGTGCCTCCTGTACACAAATGTTAAGAAATGGGCTCGGTGGGTAATGGCACTTGTTGGCCTCATAACCTGCCCCTCCTTCTCAGGTCTGTGCACTGTACGAGCTGTAAATAAAGGTAGTTTCAGGATTCTGGAGAGAGAACAAGATGGCCAGGCTATCTGGAGGTCAGAGGACACTGCAAGAGTTGGCTCTCTCCTTCCACTATGCGGGTTCCAAGGATCTAATCAGGTTATCAGGCTTGCCAACAAGTGCCATTATCCATCGAGCGAGCCGCCATCTCACCAGTCCATTTTAAAAATATGTGTGTGAAAGAGACGAGTGTGCTGTGATAGGTCACAGGGTAACTTGTAAAGTCTGTTCTCTCCTCCATGTGGATTCCTGGGAATTGAAATCAGGCTGGGGACAAGCACTTTTTCCCATTGTGCCATCTCACTGCTCCCAAACCACTGGCTTCTGTTTGGACTTTAAGTAAAGGTGCTCAGTCTGCCCTGGAAGTATCACTGAGCAGCTTTTTTTTTTTTTTTTTTTTCCAAAGTACCATCTTCATCCAAAATGTGTATTTTCTTAGCTAGACTGTGTGTAAGCTTGGCTTTTTGTGAATAACAGTGTTGTGGTTATGGTGTACTGGGCTGTGTGGTTTGTGTACGACAATCTCTTCTGCAGCTTCTCAGAGCAGAAATGCTCAGGGTCTCTGCTTAGCTGACTGTGGCATTACACAACATTGTCCTAAGCCATGTGCCAGTGGGCGAGCCCTGGGGATGGGGGAGGAGGCTTTCAAGCCAGGCCTCTAGAAAGCTGCAGGGCTCCCTCTCAGCACAGGACTTTATTGTTTCCTGGTGCTTCTGTGCATCTGCACATTCTCTTGGCATTGTTTCCCAAGGGCTGCTCTAAACTAAATGCTTTAAAAGGGTTACACTGGAGCTCACATGTTCAGGAGCAAGCAGGGAGTGGGGCATAAGCCATTAGCTGCAGTACCTCCCCAGCCATTCTTCTCACTGAGAAAACTGTTGAAAACACAAATTTACTGGCCTCACTGAATGCCCATCACATGTTCCTCTCCCTGGTGGAAGCCTGAGATTGTCTGGCAGAAGCATTTCCAGCAGAATGGGATGCACTTCACAGCAGGAAGTGCTGTGGGGTTGCTTCAGGGATAGAGATGATACAGACAGCATGCTCAGCATGGAGTCAGGGCTCAGCACACTGAAGCAACTGGACATAATAATGATCTGATCAGAAGTGCAGCCAGGCTCTACTGTTCTCTAGTGACCCAGTACCCACTTGGAACCAGCCCAGGGCTCGGTTGTCAGTGTCCTACAGCCCCCAGATGGGGTCAGCCTAACTCAGACCTGACAAGTCCTTGCCACCCTGCTGCTTCTGACATGCTAGGAGAAGATGGCTCAGTGGTTCTTCCAGAGGACCTAGATTCAATTCCCAGCACCCACATGGCAGCTAACAACTGTCTGTAACTCCAGTTCCACGGGATCTGACACCCTCACACCAATGCATATAAAATAAATTTAAAAAAATAAGCAGGTTGTGATGGGCCAGCACCCGGAGGCAGAGGTAGGTTGACCTCTGTGAGTTTGAAGCCAGCCTGGTCTACAGAGTGAGTTCCAGGACAACCAAAGCCACACACACACACACGTACACAAAACCAAAGTATAATCTTTCAACCCTACGCGATTCAGTGGGGCATAATCACCAATTGTACAGGGAACTTGCTATTCAAATGGAATCAGAAGTTCCCTAGAGAACAGACAAAAGTAGCAGACATCACAGCAGACCCACACCCATATGCCAGGAACTTTTTACCCATGCTACAGCTAATCCTTGTAAGAATCTCTTATTATAGAAACTAGGAAGAGGATTAAATAAGGACATGAATTAAAGTGATTTGTGAGGAACCTAAACCAGAATTTAGCTATACAAAAGCTCAGTAGGAAGACACTGGACATAGTAAGATTATATACAAAAGCTATCCTTAAGCGCGTGCGTGCACACACACATGCGCACACACATGCACACACATGCACACACACAGACATGCACACACATGCACATGCATACACACGCACGCATACACACACACATGCACACATGCACACATGCATACACACGGACACACACACGGACACACACATGCACGCACACATGCACACACTTGACAAATTTCCCCTTTCATACTACAGCAGCATTCTAACAAACAGAAAGTGGGAAAAAAAATCAGTGCTCATTTCCCTCAGAGATGTTCTTTACTACAAAATACAGATGTGTGTTACCTGACGTCACGATTAGCACACAGGCTTCAGCCAGTGCAACACATGCCCATTAGAATTGGAATCCCTGGGCTGGAGAGGTGGCTCTGAGGTTAGGAACATATGCTGGTCTTCCAGAGGCCCCAAGCTCAGTCAGTTCCTAGCACTACATCACACACTTCACAACCTCCTGGAGCCCCAGTTCCAAGGGATCTGATGCCTCTAGACTGTGCAGGCACCTGCACTCACGTGTACATATCCACATGCAGATACAGACAGGAAGACAGACAGACACACACACACACACACACACACACTTAAAAAAATAAAAATAGGTGGTGATGGCACATGCCTTTAATCCCAGCACTGGGGAGGTAGAGGCAGGTGGATCTCTCAGTTCGAGGCCAGCCTGGTCTACAGAGCGAGTTCCAGGACACAGAGGAACCCTGTCTTAAAAAGAAATAATAATAATAATTTTTAAAAATTAAAAATAAAAACAAATTCTTAAAGGAAGGAAGGAAGGAAGGAAGAACAAACAAACTAGAATTTCTTACCTGGCTAGAAAGAATACAATGAAGTAGTCTTCCAACCTACAGGAAGAGCTTCTGCTCTAATGGGCCTTCAAAGTTCACGCACTAGGAAGAGACTGGGGCAAGCTTACAGGCAAACAGGACCCATGGCACCCCAAGACTGCGACCCCAAGGTCACTGTGCAGCCTGTCCGTGCTGTTGGGAAGATTAGGAAACAAGGTGGAGGATTAAAGAAAACAAAGGAGCCACATCTCCAAGCAGCACTGGGTTTTATTTCTATTTAACAATAAATACAGCTGAGTTCGTTTTCCAAACCCTATCTCCTGAACAAAGGGCTTTAGAGCTGCAATCTCTCATTGCCTTCTTCAGTTGGGATCTTCCTGCTCACACCTGCAGCACTGGCTGTCCAAGCACCAGTGACGAGTTTTGTTGGACACAAGATGGTACCTTCCAGCTACATGACACCCATGTTCATGAGGAAGAATGGAGGCTTTGCACAACAAAGAAGCTACATTTTGATGGCTTTGCCTTCTAGGGCATCGAACATGTCTTCCAAGCACTTCTGGACACAGAGGAGAAACTCTTGGGCATTGCGTCCGGAGTAGGAGGAGACATTGCAGCCTATCCAGTCATTGTGAACAGCATAGGCAATGCCAAAGCCATCAGGGACCACGGGGGCAAAGCCACCAAGGCTCACTGCTGGGCTGTTCAGAGTGCTGGTGGACAGGATATTGTGGTTTATCCGCTGGTATGCAGGGTCCAGATAGAGCTCAGGTAGGGTGACCCCTCTGGCTGTTGCCAGATACCGTAGAGCAAACAAGTGTCGGTCAAAGCCCTGGCCTGTCAGAGACAAAATGAAAATTGTCTCAGGACCTCACAGTGAAGACGGTGTAGGTGACCCCCAACCACAGTAGGAACCACCACACAAAAAGTGGGAGAAGGGTCTTTTCTACCCCTGCACACACGCCTCCAGCTCACCATATTGCAGGCCGCTCCAGAATTCCTAAAAACTATATTCTCAGAGCTGCTGACAGCTGGGCTAAATGTGAACACAACGGCGTGAAAGCATGATGCTAAAACACTGAACATGGTGCATCGCTGTACTCACAACACTAGGGAAGCTGAGACAGGAGGATTACAAGTTTAAGGACAGCATGGACAACATGGCAAAAACCATGTGTCAAAAACAAATGAAGGCCATGCATGGTGGCACACACCTTTAATATTCCAAAACTCAGGAGGCAGAGACAGGAGGATCTCTGTGAGCTCAAGGCCAGTCTGGTATACACATTGAGTTTCAGGTCAGCTAGAATTACATAGAAAACAAGCAAACAAACAAACAGACAAGGGCTGGAGAGTTGGCCCAGTGGAGCATTTGTTGCAGATGAGCCAGTTCAATTCTCAGAACCAACATGGGGGTTCACAACTGCCTGTAACTCTAGTTCCTTGAAATATGATGCCCTTTTCTGACCTCCACAGGCATCAGAAACACACCTGGTGCACATACATACAGGTAGGCAAAACACTCACACAATAAAATAATGCATCTAAAATAATTAAACAAACAAAAAGAGCCAGACAGTATGAAGGGAACAATGAACTTCACAACTGAAATAAGGCTCAATGGGTAAGGCCCTGAGTCCATTCCTCAACAACACACACACTCACACACACACACACCCTCACACATACACACCCCCGTGTCTCACTCATCACTGCTTCTTGAGTGGGTGAAGAAAAGAAAAATGGGTAAAACTCAAGGTTCATGTGTAACAGACTGACTGGGTGGAAAATCGATAAAGACATCTACCCAGGGTTCTAATCTCATTAGCGTGTAACCCTGGGCCAGTGGCTTAGCTTCCTAACTTAAAAACAGACAAAGACTAACTAGACATCTTGAGCACCTCTTCATTCTGGGCGCTATTAAATGCTACATAACAGGACTGGACTATGAGATAGATCCTCAATGTCCTTTCCAGTTCTTGAATTTTATCCAAAGATTTGAAGAAAAATAACCCCAGCAGAAACAGAAGCAGGTAGATCTCTGAGGACAGCCTGGTTTACACAGAGAGTTCCAGGACAGCCAGAGCTACACAGGGAAATCCTGTCTCAAAACAAACAAATACATAAATAACGGTCATGAGCTTCTGAGATGAACTGTTTACAGAGCCAACACACTGTAGCTGAGGTGAAATAAGAGGGCAGGCTTAGAATTCCTAAACAGCCAAAAATGTCTCTGGGACAGGGAAAAAACAAAGCAACCACAAAACAAACCATTTGTTGCAGCTGAGATCAACTTTAAATGAGGGGAAAGTTTCCTGCCGAGTCACCTTAGCTTCTGAGCCCTGGTGGCTGCCCTGGCTGTTCAGACATGGCTAGCATAGGAAAAAGATCATTTGGGAGTCGGTGAGTAGATTAAACCTAGTGATGGATAGGGGTCTGATGTGGGGGAGTATTACTGAGGGTCATGGGGGGGGCAAGGTGTTCTCCCCACCTACGCCTTACCCATTGCTGCTTCTTTGGTCAGCTGGCCATGGTATTTGGAACATTCAGCCATCATGTGCTGAAGCTCGTCCACACTGTGCTTGGAGGGCTCTCTGACAAATGCCTCGGAACATCTCTTAGTAAAGATGGAGGCTGGGCGGATCGTCTCTGTGCGGCCGTGCTTGAAGGCTGCAGTGCTGCAGGATTCATAGGTAGCCACTGTCTGGCCGTACTGTCGCAGGAAAGCCATCTGGAAGGCCAGCTGGGCCACCGCATCAGGGCTCAGCTTCTTCTTCTTCAAGAATTCCTTGCCACCTCTCTGAAACTGAATGGTGTCAATGGTGAGGGTTTTTATGGTGGAATCAAACTTCTCCTTAGCAGTGGTGATGCCAGCCTTTAAAGCACTGCTGAGTTTAAAGCTGAGTTTCTGCACAGACACAGAGGAGTCAGTGGTGGCTGGCTGGCTCTGGGGAGTGATGGCAGGGGTCTGAGTGCTGTCTTTGAACACTTCATTGAAAAACCTAAGCACTGCTACACCATCCCCCCACGCATGCTCAAAGTGGATCGCAGCAGTGCCATCCTTGGCTACAATAAGGTTAAAGGACTTATCAAACCAGCGGTTTGTGCCATCACCGTGCAGCATGGTGTGTGACAAGTGAACAAGATCCTTCATCGGGAAGTCATCTAGGCAGAGGCAGAAGACAGCAGAGTCCACTTTCCTCAGGGTTTCCTCATTGCCACCAAGAATCAACTTTTGTCTGAGTTCTGCCCAGACATCTCGGTTCTCACTGGTCAAATATGCCAGGGGAAACTCGGGCACGAGGCTGCTGTCTGAGAGAATGTACTTTAGATGTGCCTGAATTTCTGAGGGATTAACAATGTTCCCATCTTGATCGAGGACATCAAAGACATAGAAATGTCCTTTTCTTAGGACCAGGAGGTGCCTAGCCTTGGTATCAGTAAAGAGTTCATCACGACTGGGTTTGGGTATACGAGTTGAATTAAAAAGCCGAAAATACTGGGACATATCCAGGGGATATGCGTTGACCAGGTAGGCTCCGTACCAGGACAGAGAGGAAGGAACAAAGCGTATGAGTCTTTTGAAGGCATCTGTGTCACTTTTGGCAGGGTTCAGGTGGAACACTTCTGGCTCTAGGAGGCCAGCCCGAAGTGTCTTCAGAAACCGCACTGCAGAAACAGTCAAGTTGGTCGCCCTGGTGAGCTGGTCATTATACTCAAACTTCGGGTCCGGATTGAATGCCATAAATGGATTAAAGTTTAAAACGATGGAGTCTCTAGCAGTTAAATACATATCAAACCAAGGGCCTAAGAAAGAGAAAACGTAAAAAGCTAATGTGATATCTAAAAATAAAATTTAAGAAAGAAAAGAATTCCAGTTCAGGTGGAAGAAATGATACCAACTTCAAGAAGGTGACTGTATTTGGCTTCACAGTGATTTCTGCCATATTAGCAGTATCACACAATGCATCGTCTTAGGCCTCTGGATTCAGATACTTTCAATAATGGTTCTGAGGTTGACCATGCATGTAACATGGATATCATACATTCTGTTTATCCACTCAGCAGTTAATGGATACCTGGGGTTTTCACCTCTTAGCCAAACATGATAACCCTATGAACCTTTATATGCAGGTTTCTATGTGGACATATGTTCTCACTTCTTTTAAGAATATATGTAAGCTAGGTAAGCCTCTCCTAAGCCTTTAAAAATGTTTATTTAGTTTTTTTGAGACTGGGTCTCTCTACATAGCCCTAGCAGTCTTGGAATTCACTATGTAGAACAGGCTGGCCTTGAATTTACAGAGATCTGACTGCCTCTGCCTCCTAAATGCTGGTATTAAAGGTTTACCCACCACACCTGGCTTCTGTTAAGCCTTTTGAGGAATACCCACAGCCCTATGTGAGAGCTCCAGTTCCCACACCCTCAAAAGCGACTGTTGCTATGTGTGTATCTTTTTTATGACCCTAGACAGGGTCTCATTGTTGCTACAGCTAGTCTGAACTTTGTAATTCTTCTGTCTCAGCCTTTTGGATATTCAGGATTACAAAAATGCCATGTAAGCCAATGTTACGGTCAAGAGAATGAGAAAGGAAAGACTGAAAGTCTGAAAGTATCTAGGCAACTGGTACTGCCCAAGACAGATGGAAGAAGGCCGATCTCAACCTAGCAAGAAGGCAACATACAACCTGCAGCATGCAGCAGACCTCTCAGAGGACCAGGGTGAAATGGTACCATTGCACATATACTACTACTTTATAATTCCTCCCCCGGTCTTGTTCTCTCCATCAAGATAAGCTGGAAGACATCCCAACTGAGCTCACTACACTCAGTGAGGGCTGACTAGAAACATCTTCCTAGGGAATCTAATCAGACATCACCACTAGAGGCACCCAAAGCAACAGCTGAACCCAACCATAAAAGTTATGTCTAAAAGTGAACAGCCCCACCGTTACCCACAGACAACATCTCACTCATCAGTAGACAGTAGCCAAAGATGATGCAACATCAAATGAAAGGCAAGACAAAAGGGAAAGGGACTTGGAGGAGAGAGATCAAGATGAGAAAGAGGAGGAAACTTAAAATTCTAAAAATAAACTGTAAAAAGAATCTTCACAACAAGCCTGGTAAGGTCACCTGCCACTAAACCTGATGACCTGAGTTAGATCCCCAGGACTCACATAACAGAGAACCAAGTCCTACAAGTTGTCCTATGACAATTGCATGTGCACGTGCATGAGCACACAAGCACGCACACACACACACAAAGTAAATATTGAAAAAAAAACCAGTAATACTAACCAAAAAAGAGCTGGTGGAGCAGAGGGAAGAAGTGGAGAGCAGAGACCAGGAATCAGAAATTCCACATAAGAGTTGAAAGAGGAAATAAATTTCCAAGACAGTAGAAGAAAAGAGAAAGAGACGAAAAATATGACAGAAACAAGAGATGGGAGGACAAGGACACGCACACCCAAACCTGCACAGACAGGGAAACATCTTAACCAGGTGAGAAGAAATGAAACAAGTAAAACCACACACATCTCATGACAGAAGGACATGAGCTTCCATAAGAGGCTTCAGTCAGTGACACAGCAAAATAGGTAGGGACAGATATACACCAAAATACATTATATGAAATTTCAGAACTCTGGAGACAAAAAATAAATAAAACTAGAAATTTCCAGAAAGACAGAGAGAAAATAGACAAAGGTTGAAGCTCAGAATAATATCAGAGTTATCAACAGCAACAATTGGAGCTAACAGACAATAGAAAATAGCTTTCAAAATCCTGTGGCTCAGTCATTTCCAACCCAGCCAAACCAAGTGTCCACCACTCAACACGGAACACTGAGACTGCTTTCTGTGTTCTGCTCCCAAGAGGCAAAGGTCTCTGAAACCACTGGAGGAACAAGAGAGAGGAAAATATGAAGTCCAAGAAACCAGAGTCCCGACACAAGGAAAGGCTGAAGAGATGCCATGGCTGACAGTAAAGATGCCAAGAACGAAAAGAAAACAAACAAAAAGGGAAAAGATGCCGAGAGAGCAGCTTCACCGCAGGCCAAGAGTTCACAGATCTGGCCGGAACAATATCGAAGTCCTGGGAAAGACACCATCAGAAAGATCAAAGCAAGCCAGGGGATGGAGGCTCATGCCTTTAATCCCAGCAGAGACAGAGGCAGGTGGATCTCTGAGTTCGAGGCCAGCCTGGACTACAGGGCAAGTTCCAGGACAGCCAGGGCTACACAGAGAAATCCTGTCTCAGAAAACACAAAGATTAAGCTCATAGAACAGCTAGAGTGCTTCCTGCAATCAAAAGACATTCTGACAGCTTGTCAGGTATCAGGAGATTGTCGGGAGCCAGGGCCTCCACACCACCCTTGGGAACCTGACCTTTATCAGCCTTAGGCAAGTTTCTGAGTTTGTACAGCCTTAAAGCAGGTCTCTGAGAACCAGCCGTGTTTATGCAAGATTAGCTGTCCCTTGCATCTTTGGAGGACAGGCTGACCGAAAAATGTTCAGACACCAGACAGTAGTTGAGCCATAACAACGGGAGGGCTGCAAGCTTCCTCTCCCCCCTCCCCTTGCCTATGATTTTTGCTCATTTGCAGATTTTATAAAATCTGCTTGTGTTAATAAAAAATAGACCTTGACAAAATTTTGCTTGGTCTTGCTCTTCTCTCTCACCCGTTTTCCTTTCAGGCTTGGTCCCCCTCGATCCCACGAATAACGAGGTCCCGCGTGACGGGACAGGAGATAAATTAAAAATTAAGCATATAGAAACTAAACAAAAAAGAACGAGATCTTTATTAACCAGAGAAAATGAGAAGTTGGTAAATGAAAAACAATCCTAGCAGGTCACATGACTCAGCTAACACCAACACGTATAGGATTATACCAGTATGGACACTATATACAGAGTTGACCAAAACTGTAACTATAGTGTGCAAATGAGGGCATGTAAGCAAGTGTATGTGGGTTTATATGTGCAAGAAAGAAACACAAGACTGCTAGGGTCTAACTTTAGTCAGTCAACAGGCAGTCTAAAACAAAAGGGGGTAATGTAAGTATACAATTTAGAGGAAAAAGGGCCTGAAGAATTAAAGCTACATGTGGTGGCATCAGTTCTTAGGAGGCAGAGGCAGGGGGATCACAAATCTAAGGCCTGCTTGGGCTTCATAGCGACATCCTAGTCAATAAATAAATAAATAGTCAAGCGAAAAGTAAGAAATTAGGGCGAGTAGGCCAACTTCTGCTCATCCCAACAAGCCTTATAAGATAATTTGATTTTTTAAAAAAATGTATGCATGTATGAGTCTGCATTAGTGTATGTGCCAATCTGTGTGCGGGAACCCACAGAGGCCAGAAGAAGGGGTTGAATCCCCTGGAACTGGAGTTCAAAGCAGTTGTGAGCTACCTCACATGGTGCTGGTAGCCAGACCCAGTTCTACAAGTGCTCTTAACTGCTGAGCCACCTCTCCAGCCTATATGGTTCTTTAATCTGTATGTATGTATAATGAATAAAACTATAAACAACGGGCCAAGAAAATGGCTCTGTGGATAAAGTGTTGTTGTCAAGCCTGACCATTTAAGTTTGGCCCCAGAAGCCCAAATGGTGGGAGGAGAGAACTCAGTTCTGCAATCTGTCCTCTGACTACCACATGCATGCTGGGGAACATGAGCCCCCTCCAAAAATAGATAAATTTACAATTAAAAATTATATATATTATGCCAAATATAATGGTATATCTATAATCCCAGCTACTCGAAGCAGAGAGTTCATGAAATTAAAGCCAGCCTGGGTTACAAAGGGAGACCCCCCCATCTCAAAAATAATAAAATACTTTTTAAATTAAAAACAAAATAAACACCTAATTTTTTTAAGTGTAAGAACAGGGGTGAACACCACTGACTCTAGACGGAAGACAAAGAGAACTGAGTTTTCTCAGATCAACTGCTCTACCTGGATTGCAGAGGAAGGATCGATCTACCAGTAACAGAATGTACATGAAGACATGGGGACAGTTCTGAAGCCAGATGCATTAGAGAGGCACGTGAGAGATAAGGCTGCACAGGACATCAGGTCTGACAGCACAGGACTGAACGACACACATGACACAGGACTCTCTCTCTCTCTCTCGTTTTTTGTTGTTGTTGTTGTTGTTGTTGTTGTTGTTGTTTTGTTTTGTTTTTTGAGACAGGGTTTCTCTGTGTAGCCCTGGCTGTCCTGGAACTCACTCTGTAGACCAGGCTGGCCTCGAGACACAGGACTCTTGCATCCTTTTCAGACAGAGTTGATTAAGTTCTGTCTCAACCCCATGTACTGTGAAGGCAAGCCACCTGCTTAAGCGCCAGAATTCAGAGTCTCCTTCCACACTTCAGGAAGAAGCTGAGATGTCTCAGGAGAATGATGAATTCCACCCCCACCCCACCCACCTACCTGAGATGTAGCTGGTGTGCTTATTCTGCTTATCCTGAGCAAGCAAGTGTGCATGCAGTTCCTTCCCAATGCCATTCTCAAAATTCTTACACAGCATTTCTGTTTTCCTGTAATTTTCAAGAAAAGACAGATCAAAGCACAGTGGGGAATACATGATTTACAGGTTCCTGGCCAGGAATTCACACTCTGGGTCCCCAACAGTATATCCCAGAACCTGGGAACAAGATAAGAAGAGAAGAGCACAAATCAGTCTAAAATGGATATCCCTAGGGAAGTGGGAAAGCCAAAGGCACCTCACAAAGCCACTTGTCCACAAGGAGGCCATTTGGCATGTCGGAAAGCTTTGGGGTCAAAAGGGGCCAAGTTTGAATCCTAGCTCTGCCACATTCAAACTGGGTGACTTCAGACATGTGGCTCATCTCTCCAGGTTTCAGTTTCTATTTGCATAAAAGAGAGATAATAATGTGATCTCAAGGAATTA
Source organism: Rhynchomys soricoides (assembly GCA_019843965.1). Classification (NCBI taxonomy): domain Eukaryota; kingdom Metazoa; phylum Chordata; class Mammalia; order Rodentia; family Muridae; genus Rhynchomys; species Rhynchomys soricoides. Next base: position 1,167,493 of record JADRCH010000114.1, read on the forward strand.
AAAAACATAAAGCTTGGGATTGAGGAAAACAGGACACAGTAACGGAAGCCATGGCATTGTTAAAGGAACTGTAGATGACTATTTCAAAGCAGAGGCCTAGACTATGAACAGTTCTCCTGCTTCTTTTACTGTGACCCTACTGACAATAATCTGTACAGAAAACTCCCAGTGTAGGAAACAGCACCAATCATACTACACTACAAGGCTTTGATGCAATCCCCTCTGACAAGATCTGATGTTCTCTTCAGAGTCTGGTTTCCTAAGGTTGCTCTTACAGGTGCCACAAGCCCAATATGGATGAAAACCTAGTGCAGTGGTGCATGCCTTTGATACAAACACTCTGGAGCAAAGGGAGGCAGAACTCTGTGAGTTCAAGGCCAGCCTAGTCTACATAGTGAGTTCCAGGACAATCAGTACTATGTACAAACGCCCTGTCTCAAAACAGAACAACAAACAAACAAAAAGCCCTAGAGTTTTACTCTCTGGGAGTCCTGGAGGCTAGAAGCACAAAAACAAGGTGTCAACAAGATAGCATTCTCTCTGCAGACCATGGAAGAGAGAATATGTTCAATGCACTTCTCTTGGCTTCTAGGGTTGGCAACAGTCCTTGGTGTTTGTTCTTAGCTTGTGTTCATGGCTGTCAACAACTCTTGAGGACACCAGTCATGCTGGATTAAGCACCTGCCCAATCCCAGTAGAATTTCATCTAAATAATTACATCTGCAACAACCTGGTTTCCATGTAAGGTCTCATTCTGAAGTTTTAAAGCGGCATGTGTCTGGGGCACAGTATTCAATCTGGTAAATATCTTCAGCAAGCAGACTCTGGTCTGCTGTACAATCTTTTATGGGCCTCCCTCCCCAGAACACTGGCCTCTTGAATATGACCAGTACTAGTCAGCCTCCCAAGATAAAGCACAAACATGCCATTCTGGCTTATAAACCATCTCCTGCTAAGTCTCACTAGAGGGACTTACCCTAACTTGATTAGTCCTTTCATTAGGAATGAAAACCTAATTCCTGAATTTGCAAATATATAAACCAGGTTCTAGGCTCAGAAAGCTTTGTCAGGCCATTGATATCCTTTAAGTTTGGTCTGTGACCACTTTTGCTAGCCTCCCTTGAGTTCTACCTGCTAGCAATGGTTCTCCGGGTTCACAGAGTTTACCTGAACTGGCTGTCATTCAAGAGAGGCTTCTGTGCACTGAGGTATCTCTTCATGGTGTCTTCAAGTTTAGGGATAGGCAGCCTAGGGAGAACACAAAGTCAGTGTGAGGCTGACAGCATAGGAAGACACCAAGAAGCTCTGCAAGCCAAACTAGCAAACCAAGTACTGGACAATTAATTCCCTTTTTAAAAAAATGGAAAAGCTAGTAACAAGTCAGAATTGATGGACAGGGGCTGGGATGTAGGTCAGAGTAGAGCACTTCCCTAGCATAGCATGCATGAGGTCCTAGGTTTGATTCTAGCACCACAATAAGTAAGCAAGTAGTAACAATTAGAGCTGATGAATTTACTACTGCATCAACAGTTACATCTATTCTATTCTAGTAAAATTTCTTTAAAAGTATTTTAATTAATAATAATAATAGTAAAAAATAGATTCAAAATGGGAAAGCAGAGGCTATCCCAAGCATTCATGTTTCCTGGCCAGTTATACTAACTACTAACATTGTTTATACAAAGTCCTATCTTTTGACTGAACACACATTCCCAACAATCCATGATGAAAAGAAAAAAGCTTTATTTGTAAAATATTGTTGAGCATTTTATAAAAGAGAGTCACATAAGAGTGAAACAACGCCAGATGTGGAGGCTCGTGCTTTTAATCCCAGTGTTGCGTGTAGTTTTTGCTATCCCGCTTTAAGACGGTGCTACCATCCCCACGCAGGTTCCCTTGGACCCAAGGATGAAACACACACACACACACACACACACACACACACTAGTTTATTTTTAATGTGCTTTAGCTCAATGGCCAGGCTTTTCTAAACCTTTCTCCGCATCTTTTCACTCCCAGCTCAGCCCCTAAATCTGCCCTCAGTTTCAGTTGCTCAGTTACCTTCAATCCCAGCTCAACACCCTATATCTGCTCTCGTCTTAGCTGTGTTTCTAACCTCCCGTCTGCTACCCCAGTAGGGGAAGTAGCTGATGGCCACTCCACCCTAGATTTCACATGACTGGCAGCTTTTCTCCCTCTGAAGCATGACCAATCTCTTTCTCCTCTCCCGAGTGTGTTAGCCTGCCTCAGGGGTTACGGGTGTGGGGTGTGGGAGATGAGGGGGTAGGAACGACTGGAAGTCCTGCCTATTCCACCCAGCTTATTGGCCACTAACATCTTTATTGCTCAATCAAGAACCAATTGGGGAACAGGACCATCAGTGTTCACATGCAGATTCCCAATCAAGGCATCAGAACCACTCCCTACTTCCCAGCACCTGGGAGGCAGAGGCAGGCAGATCTCTATGAGCTCGAGGCCAGCCTGCTCTACATAAAAGAGTTACAGGACAGTCAGGACGACACAGAGAAATCCTGTCTCAGAAAAAGAAAAAAAAAGAAGGAAAAAAGAAAAAGGAAAGCAAAGATCTGCCCAAAAGAAGCTCTCATGGAGGCGGCACACATTAGAAGGTAGAAACTGATCACAACACCATGCCTAGCAGCACCAGCATCCTATTGGTAATTGTTAGGCACCCCCATGTGCTCAAACAACAGCAAGAGCACCCAATGCTGACTTACTCACTAGCAACAGATTTCCCAATCATGGCTGATAGTGAGGATACTGGTCCAATGGTGAAATGAAATACAGACAGCATGGCATCTTCTCTGCCATATCAATAATTTTATTGAAAGATACACAACCTAGCATTAACACAATAATAGCTTCTTACTTCTATCGAGATGAAGTTAACAGTTACATGCAAAATACTGAACTTTATCAGTCACTCATGAAAACCAAACCACTATCCACAAAGCACAGCTCAGTTTGTTTTGATAGATTGATTGATTGATTGATTTTTAGAGACAAGGTTTCTTTGTGTAACAGAGCTCTGGCTGTCTTGGAACTTGATCTGTAGACCTCGCTGGCCTTGAATTCATGGAGATCTGCCTACTTCTGCCTCCCAAGTGCTGGAACTAAAGGCCTGGGCCACCACAACCTGGCTACATGGCTCAGTTTACGATATGCTATACTGTATCTATTTATTTAAATGAATGTTTATCTATAATTTGATAAAAATAAATGCATATTACTTATAGCCACTGTGAACTTGGATACCCTCCAGTACCCAACCACTCAGGACACTTTAGCCCTACGGGTCCCCTTTTAGGCACCAACTTAAACAGGAAGTCCCAAATATTACCTCAGCTACCTTATAATTACAAAATTTATTATTTAAATTTCTTATGTTTTAACACCAAATGTATTAAGGAAAGAGTTTTTCCTTCTTTTTAAGGAAAATCCTAAATCAAAGACAACAGTGGTTTTTGAAAAATAGCCCTTAATAAAAACTTCTGAATGATCAATTCTGTCCTGACTGAACTTTCTTCAATGGAATATGGACATTTTCAGAGTGGTGACTTTGTTTTAAATTACTAATTGCACAATGCAAGAGTTTTTTGTTGCTGTGACAAAAGTCCTGAGCAAAGTAACTTAAAAGAGGAGAGATTTGTGTGAGCTTACTCCAGGAGATCTCTTGGGATGGACCCTGAATTGCCAGCCACCAGTGTGAGGTCAGTGAGAATGAAGCCAGGAAGAGCAGCATAGAACTGCCTCTTGTGGTTATGGTATCTTATAGAAAAGACCTTCCCACTAATTCTTCCCATAGAACTTCTTCTCTGGTACATGGGCCAACATAGGGAAGGCTTTCAATAAACTTATGTCAGATGAATCAACTAATTACTTTCTCTTCTACCCAGCATTAGACTGTTTTATGCTGTCATAATACAAGACAACATCATTTACAAAGAAAAACTTATGCTCTGAAGGCTGGGGAGTCTGAGAAGACTTGATCTTTCTTTCTTTCTCTTTCTTTCTGAGCATAGCTTGGGATGTACCTCCTTCTTCTCTTTCTTAATTTATCTTATACACCTGCATGTCTGTGTGAGGGTGTCAGATCCCCTAGAACTGGAATTACAGACAGCTGTGAGCTGCCATGAGGCTGCTGAGAATTGAACCCAAGTCCTCTGGAAGAGCAGCAGCTGGTGTTCTAACTGCTGAAACATCTCTCCAGTCCAAATGTATGGATGTATGGATGTATGGATGTATGGATGGATGGATGGATGTATAAACAGGGTCTAACTAAGTAACCCTGGGTGGCCTAGAACTAACAGAGACCCACCTGCTGCCGCCTCTCAAGTGCTGAGATTAAAGGCATGAACCACCTCACCTGGCAGAAGATTAGACTCTTGAAGGCTGTCTTGCCACATCAGAACATGACAGAAGTTAGCAGCACATGGGCCACAAATGGCCAAACTTGCTTTGTTGTTGTTTTGGGGACAAGGTCATGCCATAACGCCCAGGCTAGACTGGAATTTATGCCAATCCTCCTGCCTCGGCCTCCAAAGTGCTAAGATTACAGAGGTAAGCCACTATGTCAGTTCAAATTTGCTATCCTAACGCACTTACTCTTTTAATAATACCCTGCTCCCAAGAAGAACCCACTCTCCAGGTTTCTCTCTACCAAATTCAGTGCAGGGGCCAGGAAGAATGCCCAGTGAGTAAAGGTGCTCACTGCCAAGCCTAGCAACCTGAGCTTGATCCCCAGGGACCACATGATGAAAAAGAACCTGGAATTTGTCCTCTGACTTCCTCTACCACACAGCACTTGAATGCACTTCTCACACACACACACACACACACACACACACACACACGGTGGGTTTTTTTTTTTTTTTCAATTTTGTGTAATTCTTACTTTTCTCCTCACCAAACTGTGAGATCATTAATGGATGCTTGAAATTGTTACATAGAGAAGATACAGCTAGAAACTCTCCATTTATCCTGTGGGTTTTGACATCATCATCTGCGTGTCTTCCCTTACCCTCCTCACCCTGAACATTCCTGTCTTTTCAGGACTGTATATATAGCAACCGTTTATTGATCTAATTTGGCCATTTAGATCTTTACAGGTTCCTCCAAGCAGGAGGTAAGAGTGAAACCAGAAGCAGCAGGCTTTGCCAACTGCAAGTTTACTGTCTTCATAGATGGCACACTGGAAAATGTCTGACTGTTGCCATCAAACATTAGGTCACCTTCAAGAAGGAAGGTCAGGGGTTACAAAGGGGAGGCAGACAGAGTGGGATGTGTCTAATGAGGACAGGTTTTGAGGGGAAGGATGACAAAATAGACTTGACAGTAGTGATGGCTGCAGTGCTGTGAATATGCTAAAAATGATACACTTGAAAACAGTGAATTCTGGGCTGGCAAGATGGCTGAATCAGTAAAGTGCTTGCTTTAAAAAAAAACCCAAAACAAACAAACAAACCAACCAAAACAAAACAAAACAGGAGACAGGAGGGCTGGGCTGGAGAGATGGCTCAGTGGTTAAGAGCACTGACTGCTCTTCCAAAGGTCCTGAGTTCAATTCCCAGCAGCCACATGGTGGCTCACAACCATCTGTAATGGGATCTGATGCCCTCTTCTGGTGTGTCTGAAGACAGCTATAGTGTACTCATTTAAATAAAATAAATCTTTAAACAAAAAAAAGCAGGAGGGCCTGAGTTTGACCCCCAGAACCCACTTTAAAAAATGCAGGTATGGCAGCATTTGGGTGTAATGCTAGCACTAGATGTAGCTTGGGGCTAGCAGACCGGCCCACCCAGACTGTTTTGTTATAAGGATTGTTTTTAGTTGTCAACTTGACACAGTCTAGAACCACCTGGGAATAATTTCAATGAGAAACTGTCTGAGTTGGGCCAGCCTGTGGCCATGCCTTTGTGGAATTTTCTTAGGCTACGTGAGGTGGGAAGACCCACCCTGAATGTGGGCTTCCAGGCTTCTGGTCAGATCTTTGGCAACCCAGTGAAAAACCAGTGATACAGGACTTAGGATTTCTAGGAAATGGCAGTGTTCATTACCTTTGGTCACCAAGAGACGGGTGTAAGTTAGGCCTTATGTGCTGGCTGCCTCTCTGCAACCAGGAAGAGAAAACTGGCTTGAGAATGAAACCACATAAATGAAGAGCTCAGCAGAAAGGCAAAACAACATCTGAGTGGATTCTGGAAGCCTGGGAGCTCATAGATCTCAGGCTACTTGAGCCAGTTTAACTGGACTTTCTGCAGCATGTACAAAGACTCTTATTATAACAATCTTCTTGTGTAGAGTGTTCCCCAACCGTTCTCCCAGTAGCAAGATCAAGACAGGAGATCTCTGAGTGATTCATCAGGCCTCAAAAGAGGTTAGAGCCAGGGTCTGGAGAGATGCTCACAGCAACTTCATCTTAATCTTTCGTGTTCTCCTGTTCCACCCCATCCCTCTCTAACAGATGTTTGCCCTAAGAAAGATGAAGGGGATATGCTACGAAGATTTATCTCCTGGGTAAGCTGCTGAGTCACCTGCTCCCATACCTAGTCTGCTTCCCCAAAGTTGAGACTTTGGCATTCTTCCTGCCAGAACGCAGATAAAATGCCTTCTCTTGTCTACAGGATCTCGTTATAATTAGGGTAGTGTTCACAAGACTCACTTAGGAACAAAGTCATCTGGAGAACAAAAACTCTGGCCTGGAAGACATGCTTTTGGAGCTCAAAAATTAGCTTCTACCAGTTACCCTAGTGCCAGCCTCTCCTCCCAAAACAAAACAAATAAACAAACAAAACCCAAACCAACCCATACTACTACTGTGTGCTCTCCATGGAGCAGCCGACTTTCCTGGTACCTCACCTAGACGTGGGAGTCAGATGAGATGCTTTGTGTCAGCAATTCTGGACTGGTAAAATATATTCTCTTTGACACTCATCCATGTCACACTAGGCAAGGAGCCCTGACCTTGAGGTCGGGTAGACCTTAGTTTCAGATTTATTTATTCCTAAATGCCTGCTACTCTTGCCTCCCACGTGGGTTTCCTGCAGAAGGTCCCCACTGTGTTTTGAACACCAGCTATCACTGCAGGTGGTTAAAGGAAAAGCACAGATAACTGGCATTTATTACCATGGTTCCACTGTAGATCTAACCCGACTCCCCACAAGATCCCTCCCCACTAGACATTCCAGCCCCAGACCAGCAAGGCCTAAACGGTGCAGCTCAGTGCTAATGCCTACCTCTCGACCTCTCTATGTACAACACTGTTTCAGGCACCCTTTCCTGATGTGCAGCTCTGTTCTTCCTCTCACTTGGTAAATATCAAATTCCAGGTCAGTGTCACCTCCTCTACAGGGCTTCCCTCACCCACCCAAACATGAAGTCACTGACAGAGCACAGCAGTTGTCTTCTCCTACCAGGTGCTTGCGAATGCCTACTGAGTGCTGTGCCAAACCTCCACAAGAGCTTTATACAGGGTGTTTAATTCTAATTACTCCCTCTGGAGCTGGAGTTACAGGCAGTGGGGAGCTGCAGGATGTGGTAGTGGGAGCAGAACTCAAGTCCTCTGCAAGAGCAGCAATCACTCTTGCCCATTGAGCCACTTCTCTATACCCTTGCTATGCTCCTCTTAGTATATACAGGAACAAAACCCACAGCACTTGAAAAAGTTAAGCAGCCGATAATTCCCGGGCTCCTACTAGGCAGAGTCCAAGGCCAGTGTGGCTAAATGAAGCAGTGATAAGGAAGGACAGCGGGTGTGACAATGGTTTCCTCATCCTTGGCATCTTACCCCAAGGGCCTCCTAATAGTCCAAAGAACTGTGCTGCCATTCTTCTCACAGAGGACTGTGGCTCTTTAACTGTGCAAAACTGTGGCCCTGAAGGCAAATACAGAATCTGAAACTAAGGTCTACCTGACCTCAAGGTCAGGGCTCCTTGCCAAGTGTGACATGGATGAGTGTCAAAGAGAATATATTTTACCAGTCCAGAATTGCTGACACAAAGCATCTCATCTGACTCCCACGTCTAGGTGAGGCACCAGGAAAGTCGGCTGCTCCATGGAGAGCACACAGTAGTAGTATGGGTTGGTTTGGGTTTTGTTTGTTAGTTAGTTAGTTTGTTTTTTGGAGGAGGGGGCTGGGTTTTTTCCTAAAAAAAAAAAAACAGGTTCTAAAATGTAGCTCCGGCTATCCTGGAACTCACGATATAGATCAGGTGGGCCTTGAACTCACAGCCAGCCTCCACCTTCTGAATGCTAGGATTAAAGGTATGCACCACTACACCTGACAAGCGATACTATTTATACTTCTAGGATCTTACAGACGTTTGTGCTGTGGATGGGACTAAATTATGTTGAATTTTCTTACAGCTTTCCAATTCTGAACTGCCAACAGTTCATCCGATCTTAAACCTGGGTGAGGCATAGGCCTGCCTGAAAGTCAGTGCCCATCTGACTCAGCAAATGAAAACTCGTTCCCAAGTCCTCACCTTTCCCCTACATATTAGTGCAGCTCACACAAGCTGTCTGGAGAGGCCAGGTCACAGCCTAATCCTACAATAGCAAAGACTTTTTCTCTTCCCACTCCTTCCTGCTGAATTCAGATAACCCCACTATAGCTGGTCTTACATGTTAGCACGTTCTTGCTGAGAAGGCAGGGTGGGCAGATGACACTGAGTTAAATAACTGCTGGGCATGACGGAAAACACACTCCACAGTAGGAACAATACTTTAGTACAATGTTTGTCTTTTCCTGGATGGAGCAGGAAGCTCCTGGACAGGAGGATCAATGGCAGCTGGGCCAGAAGGACAGTGAGAAGGGATTTTGAAACAGGGCTGGAGCTTGGTTTGGGAAATAAACAATGAATGCAGAGAAGACGATTTAGGTTTGGCTTAGAGTGAAGGGTAATTTCTATTCTTGGAGTAGATCTGGCAACCCAGATCAAAGCTGAGAGATCAGAGAGAAAACTAGACTCCAGATTTAAGGAAGTACTGGGTATTGGGGAGAGGAGGTGACAGACATGGAGGAACACTTACTAGGGCTGTTTGGATAGGTCAGGTAGTGTGAGTGACATGTTGGGGACCATCCAAAAGAGTGCTGAGGAAGGTTTGGTGGGGATGAGAAGCTTCTAGGTTAAGGCTGACCTTAGAAAATAGAGAGTGCTAAGCTGAGGATAGAAGTGTGTTCACAGAGACTGATGGAACACTAACAGAGCAGGTACTGGGAAGAGGAGTGGGCTGGGTGTTCTCAGCAACAGGTAAAGGTGAATAGTGGAAACTGACCCGAGAGAGACCCATGTTAGGAATTAGCTATCCTCCCTGGATGGGGGTACCCTATGTCTTTAATCCCAGCACTCTGTAGGCAGAAGCAAGAGGATTTCTGTCGACCAGCCTGGTCTACAGAGCTAGTTCTAGGTCACACAAACCCTCAAAACAAACAAGGAACTGACTACCCTAGTAGAAAGGATTCGGGTGGTTTTCAGACATTAAGTGTGTAGAGCTCAGGATAGCTGTCTGAAAGATTAATGGGGAGGAAGTTTGTAGGATTCTAGATGAAACTTGTAGACAGGAGGGTTGCGGAGGGGACTTTAAAGTTTCTGAATCTTCTGAGCCAGGGAATTTTCAAAGTCTCAGGTTTTCCAAGCTGGGGAATGTGACTGCCTCCAGGGCCGGAGGTTCAGGGCAAGTCCTGAGCGCCAAGAGTTGGGTCTGAGGCCGGGGCCAGGAGGCTGGGCTCACCTGGGCAGGCTGTCCTGGTAGTGCATGGTGGGTACGATGCTGTGCTGAAGATACTCGGCGGGCCCCGAGACAGCACTTAAGGGACGACTAGGGGCTCCCAGGACAAGCGACGGGCAGCGGGGCCAGGCACGCAACAAAAGGTGCGGCATCATCGTTCCGGGCGGCAACGACGGTTTGAAAACGCGGCGGCTGAGGGAGTTCCTGAGCAAGCAGGCCGCTGCTCTCTGGCCCGGGACACCTCGCAGGGACGTCTAGCTCAACTCCGCCCACAGGGGCACTTCCGGGCACGGACAGGCGGCGGCCCCGCCCACACTCCGCCTCTCCCAGGGTGAGGTGGTGTCTCCGCCCACATGGTGTCACGCCCTCGAGCGGGCCACGCCCACCCGTACCGGAAGTGGTTTCTAGACAATAAGTCCAGCTTCTTTTCCCAAGGCGGCAGGCATACAACTCTGAAGCTATTTACTTTTCCTTTTGCAGAACTGGATAGAAATCAGAGATAGAGAAAAAGGAAAGCTGAAACTTGGCATTTGGCAGACCTAAACTTGTCAAGGCTTGGTCTCTAGAGACCAAGAACATTTCAAACCTTTGTCTTCTAAGTAGAGAACAAGATCACCAAACACCTCCACAGTTCTAGATTTACTGAACAATAGCCATACTTACTTCACCAATATAATTTGTTAGGCAGAATACTTTGCTCATACTAGATCCATGTAGCATTCCCCAAGCCTGAAGTCTTCCAAGTAGGTGGCTTCAGAATTCCGCTCAGGTGCCCTGCCAGTTCAGCTAGGCAGTGTTTTAAAAAAAAAAAAAAAAAAAAAAAAAAAAAGTATAACTGGGAATTGAGGGTGTGTGCCTGTAATCTGCACCTGAACAGGCAGAGAGTTAAGAATTCTAGCCTACATTCAGCTGCATAGCAAGTTTGAAGCCATCCTGGGCTGCATGAGACTGCAAGATGAAGGAAGAAAAAAGTGTACAGGAACCAGAAATGAGCATTCTTTTTCAGCTTGAATTTTTCAAAGGAAAAAATAAACAAACAAACAAAAACGGGTTCCCTACCAAGAGGAAGTCCTTGTCCCCTGGCTCTGGATGTCTTCTGGGCTCAGTCCACCATAGAAGGCTGCCTGTCAGCGCACATGGGTCCTGAAGTTCCCAGCTCTTCAGGAATTTGAAGATTCTTGAACTTGAACATCCCTCATCCATAGCTAAACCACCACAGACAAACAACATATATCCCACCCCCTGGTCTCTGTCTCATCAGTAGTTAAAGAAGTAATAGATTCTGCTACCACATTTATTTGTGTGTGTGTGTGTGTGTGTGTGTGTGTGTGAGAGAGAGAGAGAGAGAGAGAGAGAGAGAGAATTATTCTGACTTGAACACAACCTTCCTTCAGCTCCAGCTGTCTATCAGGACCCTGTAGATCTGAAGCAGCCAAGTATATTTTGTCTGTTCCATAAGTAAGTAGGCAGAGCCATGAACTGGAACACATCCCAAAGAGCACTGGATTTGGAGTTCAGGGAATCTGAGTTTGTTTTTCGGGCACTGTCCTTATTTAGATGACCAGCAGTTAAACAGGAAGATCACTAACCAGCTCGACGCTTAAGAACTTTTCTTCATTGACTGATGAACTAAGCACAGAATTCAAAGCTAATGGGAACTGGAGATGTAGCTCAGTGGACAGAGTGCTTGCCTAGCACGCATAAAGCCCTGGGTTTGATCCCCAGCTTCACAGAAACCAACCAAATGTGGTGGTCCATGCCTGTAATCCCAGCACTGAGAAGGTGGAGGCCTGAGAATTGATTAAATGTTGATGGTGAGATGGTTCAGTGAGTAAAGGTCCTTGGCACTGACCTGATGATCTGAGTTTAATCCCTCAGACACACAAGATGGAAAAAGAGGACTGACTTGTGAAGGATATCCTCTGACCTCCACAAACAACATAATAAAATGGTAATTTATAAATAAAAACATCAAAATTAAAAAATACCAAACATCTAAATTTCCTCCTTTGAGGAGAGAACAGATCCACCTGGCCCAAGTTCAAAGTGTCGGAATCTCTTGTCTGTAGTGTATAGTCATAAGGAGAATATAAAATCCTTTCTGAAAAAGTTCATTTCTCAGGCTAGGAATGCTGACCTTTAATCCAAGCCCTTGGGAGGCAGAGACAAACAATTCTATGTGAGTTCGAGGCCAGCCTGGTCTACAAAGTGAGTTCCAGGACATCCAGGGCTACCCAGAGAAACCCTGTTTCGAAAACAAAACAAAACAAAAAAGATCAGTTGTCTCCAAATCCTAGTTTTCAAAACCTTGAAACCTATGGGGATACTGTAGTCCCTTGAGTGGTGCGCCACGAAAGCCATCAAAGCAGAGGCAGGCTGCTTCTTCCTGCTCCAGCCTGTGGCCAACACAGTTAAATGTCCCACAGGAGCTGTCCAAACTGGCGGTTCCTGACAAAACCGCGGCACCACGACATTGCCTCAGCCTGCAATCATCACAAGAGCTGTCGGCGGTGGCGGTGGCGGTTGCGGTTGCGCATCTTCTTCTTTTCTCCCTCAGGAGGAGCTGCCCCTCAAGAGCACCTTTCTTGCCTCTGCTTACAGCCTCTGTGAAACACCACTGCAGGAGCTGTCCTACAGGAGCTGTCCACAATGGTAGCACTTCCTCCCCAACCTACCCACCGATTCCCAACAGCCTCACAGAGATGGCACCTCAACAAAAGCTGGTTGCAACCAGGAAGGACTTCCCATTCTAACCCAAGGGCCCAATGCAAGGAAAGGGGGTGAAAAAAAACTACCAATCCCTGAACAGGAAAACCCACCAATCCCTGAGCTTCCCAAGATCAGGACTCGAAATCCCACTAATTCTCAATCTGGAAATCTCTACCCTGAAAAGCTCTGCCCCCCCCCCCAATTATATAAGTGCTGCCCTATGTCCAATTTCTTGCTGCTCACTCCCAGAAGCAGAGGGCAGCCATCCCTGGATTCGTCCCTCCACACCCTGGATTTCCGAACAAATCTCTTTCATGAGATTTCTGCCTGGTGTGACTCTGTCATCAGAAAAAGCCAAGAAGAAAAGAAGCAATGAAGAGAAGAGGAAAAGAGAAGGAGGGGGGCTGAGGCTCCTGAGCTTCTGAGCTCAGCTGGGGATACCCTCCCATGCGAGCTGCATCACTTCTGCTGAGGATTCTCTCAGAGCTTGTGGTTCCTGAGCTCCCATGTCTCAGGACGCTGTTCCATTAGGACACTGCCCCACCTCAGAGCTGTAAGGTTCCTGAGTATCCATCTCTCACAGTAAATTTTGAGTTCCTCAAGGGCAGAGACCTTGTTTGCCTTTATGTACCCTTGGTTGTATTTAAGTACTGAGCATCTTTTATTTTGGTATGATCCTGTACCACATTAAAGACCACATGAGTTGGGAGTCTAGGAAGACTGTGTCAGGATCAAGGAAGATCATCTAAATAGAGAAATCCGGAAGACTGAAGCAGCTATATTGAAATAATCCCCAGAGTTTTGCTCTAGTTTGAATTAACTATGAAGGGATAGAACACAGTAGCCAGGTTAAAGTAATATTCAAAGTAAATGTTCTTAGAAAGAAGAGGCTTTAACTAGAGAGGGGAAGAAAGAATTCACATTTCAACAAAAAGTTCCAGCTGTTAAAGGAAGACCAAACACAACATAAGTGAACAGTCAAGTAGTCAAAGAAATGAGGGGAAGTGGTATCTAGAATCAGCTGGGTTTGAGTCCCAAGTTTCCAGGTTCCACCAGGTTTTACCTAGAGCAAACACTGCAGTGACAGCATGGTTGCTAAAGGAGTCTCTGACTGTAGGAGGAACTTAGCCAAGCAAGCCTACTGTATACTGAACTCTCCCTGTGTTTCCACATTCACCCATGATGACTGTACACCTAGATGGGATTGCATTATTGCTGACATCCTTTGCACACTTTGGGGCAGGGACATATTAAAGGACATGGGTGTCGTCCTTACAATGGATGATCGGGTCTTCTTTGATGACAGCATGGAACATGAACAACTGGGCCTAACAGGCCTCCTAAAAGGGGATCACCCCCAATTCTAAGGGACACTGCCCACCCAGGGCTTCCTTCCATGGCAGTACCTGACCCCATACTGCTGGCTTGGCTGTCAGATGCTGAAATCTGGGTGGATCAGTAGCCAATCATGGAACCAAAATTGTCCACACTCAAAGAACTGGTTGAGGAACAACTTATACTCGGTCACTTAGAACTCTCGACCAGTAGACATAACACCCCCATCTTTGTCATAAAAAAGAAGTCAGGAAATTATAGGCTCTTACAAGATCTGAGAGCTATCAATGAACAAATGGAAGAAATGAGGATGACTCAGACAGGACTGCCTGATCCTGGTGCCCTCCCACCCTCCTATCGCATACTAGTGATGGATATCAGGACTGTGTTTTCCAAATCCCCAGCACCACATGGCAGATACTACTTTACCTTTACAGTGTGGGAGCTTAATACACAAAATCCAGCTAAGAGACACCAATGGACACTCCTCCCACAGGGAATGAAAATAGTCCCACCATCTGCCAGCTTTGTGTGGATGAGGCACGACGGGCAGTCCCTAAAGATATTTTGACTGATGCCGGGCAGTGGTGGCACATGCCTTTAATCCCAGCACTTGGGAGGCAGAGGCAGGCAGATTTCTGAGTTCGAGGCCAGCCTGGTCTACAGAGTGAGTTCCAGGACAGCCAGGGCTACACAGAGAAACCCTGTCTTGAAAAACAAAACAAAAACAAAATAAGATTTTGACTGTCCACTATATGGACGACATTCTGCTGGCACATCCTGATTCATCTCTTTTACAAGGAGCTACCTCACAGCTCCTAAAAGACTTACAAGAGCTTAATCTGAAGGTTCTCCCCCCAATTCAGCCAGTGCCCCCATATGCCTTTCTTAGGTTCTCCATTTCTAAGATCTCTGGCCTTCTCTATTTTTTGGAAATAGACCTACTCCCTTGTGGGGCTTCAACAACTGTGTGGGACTAATTAGTTAAAGCCATTTCTCCCAATCCCAGACCAAGAGATGAGAAATCTGTTCTCCTTATGAGAGGGCCCTGATAGCCCCTCAACTAAGATCACCCTTACCCAGGATGCTAAGAAACTCCTGCAGAAGATAATGACCTGCTTGTCTGACATGAGCCTTAATAGACATAACCCTTTGAGACCTTTGCTGGCAATAATTATGTGGACCACGGAGGTGGCAAGATGGCCTCCTCATGTGGCTGCACCAGGCTCACTCAGATCTATATAAGGTAACCTTCAAATATGAAATCACCTTTAAACTTGCTCTTAAGGTGAGAGACTTGGCAAGAAGTACTTATAATATGGAACCTGATAAAATAATACTGCCCTTTTCTCTTAAACACTCTCAGTCTTTATGGGCAGATTCCCTTAGTTATCAAGAAATGATGATCAACTTCCAAGACACTCTTGATAACTACCCACCCCAGATAAGCACATGGTGGTCCTTCTCCATTTACCAATTGAAATTAAGCCCTACGGCCTACCCAGTTCTAGCTGGATCCCTAAGGCCACCATGGCCTTCTCTGATGCCAATAAACAAAGATATGGAATTTTACTACAGAGGCCATGTTTGAAGGATGTTACTCACATCCTCCCAAACCCTGGATCAGTCCAGTTATGGGAGTTGTTGGGGCTCCTGTCAGATTAAGCCTGCCAATATATTTTCAGATAGCCAATATGCAGTACAGGCCATTCAAACATTATCATTCTCCTACCTAAAAGATCAGAATAGTCCCATACACATCCTTATGAAGTCCCTTCAAGGAGCCCTTGAGAATAGGGCACACCATAGTTCACTTCTCACATCAGATCCGACTCCAGGCTGCCAGGAATCTTGGCTAAGGGCAATGAGATGACCTACTTAATGACTGTTGACCAGGGGCTCTTGGAACAGGCTAGACCACTGCATCAACAATTTCATCTTTCCTCACAAAACTTACACAAGCTCTTATCAGAATTATCCATGACACAATGCAAATATCTTACAAGATTGTGTGCCACTTGCACCCCATTTGCACTATTGGGGCCCCTCAATAGGGGAGGTGTCAAGCCAAGAGGGTTACTCCCCAATGCTATTTGGCAGATGGACATGGCTTACTATCCCTCTTTTGGTAATCTTAGATATATACATGTTATTGTAGATACTTGCTGCACCTCCTTTGTATATGCTGTGGCCCTAATGGGAGAAAAAAATCTCCCATGCCATCAAGGCTATGAAATCTGCTATGTTGGTTATGGGTGTGCCTTGGGCTTTGAAGACAGATAATGACCCTGCCTATGTCTCTCAACAATTCAGTAAGTTTGCTGCCTCATGGAAGATTAACCATACTTTTGGGATTCCC
Organism: Rhynchomys soricoides; assembly: GCA_019843965.1. Classification (NCBI taxonomy): domain Eukaryota; kingdom Metazoa; phylum Chordata; class Mammalia; order Rodentia; family Muridae; genus Rhynchomys; species Rhynchomys soricoides. The sequence goes on from JADRCH010000114.1 coordinate 1,183,643, forward strand.
TATAACCCTCATGGCCAGGTGATAGTAGAAAGGTCCACTCAAACTCTAAAGGGGTTGCTGACTCAGTTTACCTTCCCAGAGTCCAAATGTGACCCTCACCTGGCACTGGAAGAGGCCTTGCTTCACCTAAACTTCCTCACCTTTGATGATCAGGGATTAATCCCTGCCTATAAACATTGGACTTTCCTACCCAGGAATACCCCTCTTTCATTGGTAGAGTGGAGAGTCCCCTAACATCACAATGGCAGTCACCAGTTCCCTTGCTGACATGGGGGTGAAGATATGCATGTGTTTTTCCTCAGGACTCCGTACCACCATGATGGGTGCCTATAAGGGACATGCCAGTAAGCCATGGAAAAGGACCGGGATGAAGCCTCCTCCCCCTCAGACCTTCTGGCTGAGGAGGTGGCATTTGTTAGAGGTATGTCTATACTTGCCTGTGATCTGCATTTTAATGCCATTTGCCTTACACCCTATCAAGCACAAAATATTTCCCTGGCCCATGAACAACTGGCCCATTACATTAAGGGAACCTGATCCAACAAATTCTTAAACTGTTCAGTTCTACTCAGAGAAAGTATATCCAAGCTGAATGAGACCAGGGTACCTATTCTTGCTTTTGATACAGGATTCATAGAAAAGGTTTGAAACAACATAAAAAGGTTTTTTACCCCTCCTAGATAGTGTTTTGTGCTACAGTGTGAGGCTTCATAATAATAATAATAATAATAATAATAATAATAATAATAATAATGATTATATTGGCAGCCTTTTACAACACATCTCTTGGCAACACTCAACAAATCTACATTTAAGTACTCATTGCTCTTGAGCATGTGTACTTGCTTAGGCTTCCTCCTTACACCCTGATAGGCCCTTCAGGGTGGCTGTCCTTTGAGGGCCTGTAGTCAATGATGGGTAAGAACCTGTTTTGCAGGTCAATCTAAAACAGGCATGGTCAACTATATTGGAGGACCCTTGAGATGGGGTCAACAAGGCCTGAGCAAAAAGCTCTGACTTCAAAAAATATCAAAAGGGTGGAAATGTAGGAGGAACTTAGCCAAGTAGGCCCAGCCACAAGGCTGGCATATATGCTGCTAATACTTCCTCCCTGAGCCAATCTAGAATCTGCCAGCACAGCTAGAGACTGCTGATGCTGGATCAGGCAATGGAACAAGCTATTGAGAAAAAGACAGAGTCATACCTGGCTACTTGAAAACCAATGAGATGCTGGAAGGGGGTATAAAGGTTTGCCCAGTTCCTGTAATAAACAAGCTGGACTCCTAGAGTCTGTGTTGTTGACTCTACAACTTCTTACCTCCGGCTCCAAGGGTCTTGTTGGGTCACAATCAACACCTGATTTGATGGGATTTGCTTTATGCACCCCAACCTTTTTTAAAGGGTGTTGAGCTGTCTGGAAAGATGGCTCAGCGTTAAGTGCACTTGCTTCCCTGCAGAGGATCTGGGTTTGATTCCCAGCAGACACACTCCTCAGAACTACTAGAAAACAAGAGCAAATGCACGAGGGGCTTAGTTCATGGGCTCTAGGGGCAGTAGATTTAAAATGGAGTGTGGTCTTTAGGGGTCCAAGGATCCAAATGTTTGCATCTCGTGGGTGCCTTTGGCCAATTTCTGAGTCCCAGAAGAATATGATAGAGAATAGGAGGAGGGAGGAGGAGAGGAGTGGGTACGTCACCAATAGCTGAGGAAGAAACAAACAGACCTGTGGAGCAGAGCCCTGGTACTTCTCAGGACTGTCTGGCTATGGATTTCTGAATTTGTATATGCACTGGGTACTTCCAGAATGAAACTGAGCGCATCTCCAGCCCCTCCCACATCACCATTTCTACTATGGTACATATGGTATATGGTGTATGGTGTATGGTATGTCTTAGTCAGGGTTTCTATTCCTGCACAAACATCATGACCAAGATGCAAGCTGGGGAGGAAAGGGTGTATTTAGCTTACACTCCCATGCTGCTGTTCATCATCCAAGGAAGTCAAGACTGGAACTCAAGCAGGACAGGAAGCAGGAGCTGTTGCAGAGGCCATGGAGGGATGTTTCTTACTGACTTGCTTGTTTCTTCTGGCTTGCTCAGCCTGCTTTCTTATAGAACCCAAGACTACCAGTCCAGGGATGGTACCACCCACAAGGGACCCTCCCCCCTTGATCACTAACAGAAAATGCCTTACCGCTGGATCTCATGGCCGCATTTTCTCAACTGAAACTCCTTTCTCTGTGACAACTCCAGCTTGTTCAAGTTGACACAAAACCAGGCCAGTACTTGGTATATTGTCAATGGAAGGCAGATGACTGGCAGGTGGAGAGGGTATCAACACCTAGAGACGACACATAGCAGGTAATTGACTGCTGAGTGATGAATGTTGAGTGATAAATATAGAGCAAACAAGGGATAGTTTTGGGTTTAAGTACATGTTGAAAGGATGGGGACATCTGTCCTCCAGCCACCCTTGCAGCATGACTGAGCCTTCTTGTTCTTTACTCCTTGGTCCAGAAGGGTTCCTTCCAGCTGTGATCCCGACTGTCTTCTGTTTCATCCCTACCCTCTCTCACATCACTGGCCAAGTTGTCCAGGACCTAGTTGATGATGGGCTTGCTGTTTAAGACAGGAAGGACCTTTCTGGAACATTCTGTTATATGCTTTGGTCAATTTCTAGATATTCCTGCTGGAAAGGCAGGTGGCATTAAAGTTAAATGCCATCCTCTACTAAATATGCAGTTCTAAAGCCACCGACACCTGGAAGGGAAGGTGGCCCCTTAGGAGTCTGTACAGGAAATACCCAGACACCAAATTCTCAGCACAAAGGAGATTTATTACCCAGGAAGGGTGGTGGGGTGTGTGTGTGTGTGCAAAGGCAGCACCAGTACCAAGGAGTAAGCAAAGAACAGGTAGGTTTTTGTTTTGTTCAGGCATGGGTTTTTAAGGAGAAAAAAAGGGAGCATCTGTGCTAGGGTGAGTTGGTAAGTTAATTCTGATCGCACATGTTAGCCAAACAATGAATTTTGTGTTTCAGACCTTGGTGTTTTGTCTCAGAATGAGTCAGTGGCCAAATAAGGGAACACGTCTTGGGGGTTAACTATAGGAAAGTACACAGTCAGTTTTTAGCAAAGGGGGTAAAGTTAAAAGGCAAAACCTGTCAGCTCCACATTTGCCATGCTCAGGCCCGTTAGAGCCCTTCAACACCAGTGGCAGGAGAACGCCCCCTTTCAAGGCTCAGCGTGGTGAGGACGGTAAGAAGCATGGGAAAATAGACTGAGTTGAAGATGATGCTACATAACCAGATTTCCTTAGGGGAGGTCATGAAGTCAGGTCAGTTCTGCGCAGGGAATGATGTATATACAGCTCCTGACTTGAAGGTGGATGCCGATCTCAGGACAGCCCTAGGGAACCAGCCTCAGAGTCCCTTCCTAGACACCTCTCATCTCTGTCCTTCAAGACTCCTCTCCTCCAGCTGGGTTGTCTCTGAAATACTCCAAACTCATTTCCTTCCGTAATTTAGGTATACATTCCTCATGCCCCATAACACTCTTACCACCTCCTTCTCCCTTGTATCTCTCGTCTTTCCTTCAAAACCCTATCCTAGGGGCTGGAGAGATGGCTCGAAGGCTAAGAGGACTTGATGCTCTTCCAGAGGACCAGAGTTCAATTCCCAGCAATCACATCAGGAGGCCCACAGTCACCTACAACTCCAGTTTCAGGAGATTGGATGACATCTTCTTCCTGGGGTACCTGAACACATAGGGTATGCACACACACACACACACACACAACACACACACACACACACACAACACACAACACACACGCACACACACACAACACACACACACACAGTGTGGGGGAGGGAGAGAGATAGGTTCTTTCTAGTTTATTCTGTCTCCTGTTTGTACAATCGTCCTAGAACACAAACCTGTCAGGATTAATAATAGTAATGAAGCCATAGCCAGGCTGCCCTCCAAGTGCTGGGATTAAAGGCATGCACCACCACACCCCACCAACATTTAGTTTTTGTAAAATCTTAGCATGGAGAACGAGACCATGTCTCTGAGCTTAGCACCCTTTCTCCTCACTGAATGAACTCACAATTATCCCAATGGATAGAGCATTGGGACACCTTTAGTCTGTGTTCTAAGCTGTAATTCCACTCCATTGTCTGCTCTTTCTTTTCTGTTCGTATGTGCACATATACGTGCACACATGTGGACACCAGAGGTCCACCTCAGATATCCTTTCTCAGAGCCATTCACCTCGGGGTATTTTTGAGGCAGGATCTCTCTCTGGCCTGGGGCCTGCCAAGTAGACTAGCCTGGGTGAACCTAGGGATCCACCTGTCTCTGCTTCCTCAGCTCAGGGATCACCGGTGAACCACCATGCTCAGTTTTCCTTCCTGTTCTTGACTGATCAAACTATGAGAACCTTCTATCCACATCCTAGGCTCCCACACCATCCATCACACGCCTGGGACTTCTGCCTCCACCAGCCTTTGCTGTGCCTCTTGTTCGTCCTCATCATGGTCAGTGGCTGCAGGGAATAAAAGCACGACCAATACCAGCTAATGAATGAGTTAGAATTATGTAGAGATCTGAATTAGAAAGCATCCCTGGCCCCAAGCCAGTAGTTCTCAGCTTCAGAGTACTAGAATGATCTCATTGCTCAACTCCCTTCCCATGGGGGATACATAAACACTATCTATTTCCTCTTCTTATGATCCCAAAGACAAATTGAAGTATGATTCCACCAATGTTCACTTAGGGAGCCAATGAGTCTGTTGATCAGTCTTACTGACAGAGCAAGGGGTGGGGGGTTACAGGAAGGGGCATGAGTATCTTAAAGCAGCCACATTAGACAGATTACATCCAGAATGGATAATGACTTCCTGTTGGCTATGTAGATAGGGCCGTTTCCACCAGTCCTCCCCCACCTCTATACTCCAGCCCTCTCTGACCCCTCAAGACCATTTGCAATTAAGGCAGACTTGTTTGCAGCTGGTTGGGAGGTATGTCTACATACTCAGATAAGGCTTCTGTGGCCCTTCCTGCCCCTTCCTTTTATGAAGGAACGTCAACAGTCATTTAGACCAGCTACGATGGTATTTTGTGAGCAGACCCAGCTAGAGTCCTGAAGATGGCAGCAATGCAGCTTGGAGGATAGTCTTGTACCTCAGGGGCAAAGTCCATGTTTTATAACTCCCACGGAATAATTCTAATGCATAGCCTGGTGGCTGACTTATACCTTTGCTAGTCAGTGCAACTGGTGGATTGGAATCACCCAGGAACTTGCTTGAGCTACAGACCTTCATGGTGGAGTCAGGGGGCTGCACACATGCAATCTTAGCAGTTGGGAGGCAGAGGCTGAAATGTCAGAGGAAGGTCAGGGCCAGTCTCTTTTAAATAGTGCATTCCAAGCTAGCTAAGTCTATAGAGTAAGACCCAGTCACAAACAACAGACACAAAACCCTAGGCATCACTCCAGATCTACTGATGTGGAATCCACAGATTAACAAGATCCCCATATGATTCATGGGCCCTTAAAGCTTGAGAATCACTTTGAAATAGTGATCAATTTAATTGGGCTATCTCACACTAACAACTAATATTAGCCATTTTGTGATTAAAAAAAACTCATTTCAAATATTAAGAGGTAAGTAACTAAAAACTATCAACTGCCCATCTTTGTTAAGTGCTGTATTTATTTAATTTGATACTCATGCCAATAACTCACCCAGGATGCTTCCCTAATCAGAGACAGGAGGATCATCAAGTGGAGTCTACCGCTGAGGATATACTTTATGTGGACCTGGATTTCTGAGACTTCTAACAGTCCCATATGTTCATAAAACTTACCAAATGGAAAAATATTTTTTTTCAGTGCCAAGGAGTATTCTGTGAAGGTTTGTATATGCTTGGCTCAGGGAGTGGCACTATTAGGAGGTGTGGCCTTATTGAAGTAGGTATGTCATTGTGGGTGTGGGCTTTAAGTCCCTCCTCCTAGCTGTTTGGAAGTCAGTCTTCCACTAGCAGCCTTCAGATGAAGATGTAGAGCTCTCATCTCTGCCTGCACCATGCCTGCCTAGATGCTGCCATGTTCCCACCTTGATGATACTGGACTGAACCTCTGAACCTGTAAGCCAGTCCTAATTAAATGTTGTCCTTATAAGAGTTGCCTTGGTCATGAAGTCTGTTCACAGCAATAAACCCTAAGACAAGTTCTTTCATTCATGTAAAATTTGTTTTTCTGACTCTTCAGCAACTGGCCTTGTATTTAAAAACAAACAAACAAACAAACAGGAAATGGAGCGATCCTGGCATAGACTGACTGTGGAGACAGTGGGACTGATCGTTAGGAGCCTACTGAACAGACTCCCTAAAGATCCCAGGGCCAGTCATATGAAGATATGGCTTCATGACCCACTCTGGACAACCTCCACCAAAAGACCCCAGGCATCGCAACCCTGAACAACTAGTGGCCCTTGTGAACTGTTATATTGAGATCTGGATCCAGATGGACCACCAACTCTGCTTTTGTGTTAAACATGGTTGAGTTCTGATGTCTTTGCTAAGAATCCATCTGCATATCTAGGCAGAAAGAAGCTGGGAGGAGAAGGGAGAGGGCGGGCATGGGGGAGCATACTCTGTGATGTGGCCCAGAAAAAGAAGATCAATGTCCTGTCAAGCTGACTGGAACTGCTGCCCTCCTGTATCTCACCTTCATTTAGTTCCTCAGGCATTCCCAAGCCCTCACTCTGTGCCAGTGTGGAAGGTGGCATGGTCTGCAGATGCCAGGTGGACTTCAAAGCAACTGCACAGCAGTAGCACATGCCTCAGGTGCCATGGGGAAGGGGTGCTGCTCCTGAACATCTTCAGTGATCCTTGGAACATAGGAGACAGCTGGCCCTCAGACCTTAACAATCACAGTCCTTCTCAGCAGCAGCACATCTGGACTCCCCTAATCTCTCTGGGTCCAAGGCCTTAGCCAGACCCTTGGCAACCATTTGCTTCATTATCACTAGCAGCTTCTGTCTGGATCTCATACCTTGTCCTCATTATGGCTTCATTTTTAAATCTTTTCCTTTTGGCCGTTCATCCCCAAATAACTGTCTGTACTCCGTGTGTACTATACTATGCTTCCACCCTCTCCTCTCCACCCCTGTGGAGATAGTGCCAGGGATTGGCACTTTTAGGAGGCGTGGCCTTGTTGCAGTAGGTGTGGCCTTGTTAGAGTAGGTGTGGCCTTGTTGCAGTAGGTGTGGCCTTGTTGCAGTAGGT